>MU269985.1:60571589-60994089 GCA_021432705.1 Caranx ignobilis
TCAGCCTCTCGGGGTCTCTCAATCAAAATAATAACAAAAGACAGCGTTCATGGGAGTTATTCCTGTGCGACCCATGCCCTTACTGGCCCCTCTCTCTACTCGTCTCTCTCCCCATCTCTCTCTCTGCAGCTCTATGAGTTAAAGTTAGAACTTCAAACTAAAGAGCTTTAAAGATCAGAGACAGAGTGATGCTCCTCAGTGGACGCAGGACAGAACGTCTCCACCTGTGGGAGCTGAGCTGTCTCACATGTCCTCAGCTTGTTTCTCTGTAACTTCAGATCCAGACATTGACACCCTAAAAGCACCACCTGATTAAAAACTGTGCACGTCTGTTTTTGTTTTTTCAAACATTTTAACAAGGAAAAATTACAGATTAGAACTTTTAAGGGTTGGGGTGACACAGACACAGTTAGCTAGTTAGTCAGCAGGTAGAAGCTAGTACAGTCCAGTATATTCACACGACCAGTCCCAGCTGCAGTGATGCTTTTAAAGTAACCTCCACATTTTGATGGCAGCAAGGCCTCAGGATGCAGCGGCCGGGGAGGGTATGATGACTTTCACGCCTAAATCAGTCATCTGGTAGAGGCCACCTCTGAGGGGGCCTCTACCAGATTTAATGTGACTTCACCCCAATCATAGAACGGATGAATTCACTCATACTCATATATGAGGATATGTCTCCACCATCTAACCTCAAACCTCCGCCCTTGAACTGATGTGAGAATGAGCCACCAGGACACCTGCCCCGCCCCCACCCTGTCAGATTATTCTGACAAATGCTTTTTCCACTATTTGCTGCTTAATTACCTCATCAACAAAAACACACTGTGTTAAAAGTGGCTCCACAAACATGTTTTGTGAAACTGAGGAAAATTAATCATGTTTTGACGCCTCCATTCAGCCTCTAATCCATCATCGACTGGGTGAAGAAACTTGAACGGAAGCCCAGTTCATCAGAAGGAGACACAGAGGAGAGAGGGGGGTGGAGAAGCTGCTGCGTTAAGGAGGAGGAGGAGGAGGAGGGCGGGAGGAAAGATGAAGTAGGACAAGTATGGAGAGGGCAGAGGTCATCGTACAAGGTGTCGACGAGCCAGAGGAGAAGGAAGGAGGAGGGGATGGAGATAAAGATTCTGTTATCATGGTGGAGGAGAAGATGGAGGAGGAGAAGCTGGTAAGGTGAGGATTGGATAAAATTTTAGCTTCGGGGCGGAAGAGTAAATAAAGTCAGAAATGGAGGGTGATCAAGAAAATGTGGGCGGTGGAGCTCGGCCAGGAGGAGGACAACATGCCTCAGGAGGAAAAAGATGAAGTAATATTTTAGATGTGGAATTTAAAGGTTTTTAGGTGGTAATCATATTAGCATAGGCAAGATTTTCCTGCTGTGGACAGAGCAGCTCCAACACTAGTCTTATTTTCCCTTAAGCTACGGTGGCCTGACAGTGACAATTTCACTGAGTTGAGTGAGTAAGTTACTGAGTTTAGTAATCCAAGAGAGAAGAAGGAAAGACATTTTTTCTCATCAGCATCATCCTTACATCTCACTTTAATGATAATGTGTTTGTGTTTCCAAGAAAAACAAGAGCCGCCCCATCCCTTCAACATTTAGACTAGTTTGAGTTACTCTGTGGTCATGCAGCGTCTGGGGTTATGGCTTAAAAGTGATTTGTGAAGTCACACTGACCTTGACATTTGACCTTCAACCATCAAAATAGAATCAGTTTGTGCTTTGTCCGAATTAGTATTCGTGTCACTTGCGAGGTCGAATTAGTTCATCCTTGAGTCCAAGACAAGATGTGGGCCAAATCTGAAGAGGTTGTGTTGAGGCATCACTGAGACATGTGGACAGACGACCTGAAAACAACATAGCCACTGCTCTGACACCACAGACAAAAAGCGTTTTCCCTCAGACAACACAGAGAGGACAAGTGAGGTGAAGTGAACCTAAAAGGGTGTGAGGAGTGATGTGATGGACAGAGTGGGGGCGGGGGTGCGGTTAATAGGGAAGGATGGAGCAGAGTAGACTGAAGGTGGAGGGGGCTGGGATGAGGAGGAGGAGATGAGGAGGAAATATATAGGTTCCTGAGGAGACGTGGTGAACAGGAGACCTTACAGAATAGTGGCTGTCGTCTGTTTAATGTAAATGAGTGGTTTGGCTGAGAGCCACATTAGAGCTGGATGAGTCACAGTTCTTAAAGTTAAAGCACAGAGATTCACAGGTGATATTTTCTGATGTCAAACATATGAAGCATCAGCTCTTATCTTTCAGTGATGGCCACCATTATAAATTTCCAATTCATGGATGATTTTATCTTGGGAAAAAAAGGCATTAAATGTCCTTCATTGTTGGCTTCCAACCAGACTCAAATGTTAAAACTGGGGACATCAGTGGAGAGAAAATGTGTCATGGGGGGAAATGGATGGAAGGAACAGGGCCAGTAGCCAGGGGGGTTAAAGAAGCAGACAAGATGGAGGGAGGGCTATTATTGGCAAATTACTATGGACGACAAAGAGAAAATTAAGAGAGGGAGGGCAGTCAGAGAGGTGATGAAGAGGAGGAGGAAGATGTTGGCATTCAGGCCAGGGAGGGGGAGAGGGAAGAGGAGAAATGAGGAGTCAGCCCGGGGGCTATGGCCAGACAATTAAGAGGAGGAGGGGAGAGAGAGTGAGAAAGAGAGAGATAGGGGCTGAGGCTGCAGGTCTGCGGGCGAGACAAGACTATCTCCCCTCCAGGGGAAACAACCTCTTTTTGTTTAGAGAGGAAGACACAAGAAGAATCCTCCAGAGAAAATAGGCCAGACAGACAGATGGACAGGGAGATGGAGGGAAGGAGAGATAGTGGGAGGGGAGGGATGTGGGGGGGGGGGGGGGGCAAAAGTGAGACACAAAGAGAAAGCAAGAGAAATGCCTGGAGGGAGGGATGGTAGAGTCCAGGTGGATTTGAGCAGAGTGCGACGGGGGGATGAGCACCTGAAGGAAGAGATAAAAATGACAGAGAGGAAAGGAAGAGGAGTGGATTTAGAGAGAGACAAAGAGAAGCAGCTGAGAATTACTGTGGGATTATTGTGAGTTAAAGATGCTGGTCAGCTGTCTGACGGAAGGAGAGAGAAGATGTGGTGCAGAAGATAAAGAGGAGAGAAGAAGCTGCAACATGATTATTTACATATTTGAAAACTTGAAATCAGATCGTTTCTTTGCACCAGCCTGAGGCAGACTGACCTTGTGTGTGTGTGTGTGTGTGTGTTACTTTCCCTCCCCCATTAAAGAGTCGTGGCTTTAAAGACTCTACAGTTTAATAAATCAGACTGAGAGGTGGAGGGAAGGTGGAGCGGCTGATTTAAAGTTGTCACGCAGCGATAAGAGCAAGTCTGAGCCAACCTGAGCCTTAAATAACTGAGACGTCATCTTCAAAGTCTGCGAAAAGAAAAACGTTGTTCAGCCTGTGACTGAGTGTGTTTTCATGTGGAGCTGGATCCACAGAGAAGCTGCAGAGAAGAAAGAGCCTGACTGACTTTGAAACAGGCGGCGGGAACTCAGAGTTTCTCCTGCAGGGATTAACAAAGTTTTAGTTGAGTTTATGTTGGACCACAAATTCACTTTGGCTCCTTCTACCTGAAAACAAAGGAAAATCACATTTCACTGTCCCTGTATGGGGACTACACTGCATGGTGTTCCCATATACACATCACTGATGTTACCCACATTAGCTTTGCAGCTCCGTTGGTTTGCTGGGCCTTAAATCAGTTGGTTCACAATGCGAACTGTCGATTCGCATTCAAGAAAGTCCAGAGTTTGATCCCGGGCCTGGGGCTCTCTGGGTGGAGTTAGCGTATTTTAACATTTAACAGCTGGTCAGGAGATGTAGAGCAGTGAGTCCACGGCTTCATCCATTGCCCCCACTCCCATTTGTCGCATGTTGCCCCTGTGTTTGATTTGATACTGATGTCTTGTTGGAATGTAATCTACACGTGTAGCTCTGTTTCTAGCAGCATGATTGAAACCAGTTCCTCTGTCTGATGCTTCTGAGGCGAGTGTGTTATTTTTCGGTCACCTCACAGTAAACATCTTCACCCTGCTTATGTCCTGATCGCCGCCTCATCCACTTTACTCTAACAACTTTCAGCCACGTGTTTCCTTGGCGGAAAGCTGAAACTTTCAGCCACGTGTTTCCTTCATCTTCACCTCCTGCGAGTTTATGTATCGCACCCAGCTCGCACATGAGTCCTCCAGAGAAACATCATTAGCACATTGTGTGGTGAACGTGGCCAAATATGGTCCTGACCTCCTCTGCAGAGCCTGTTTGGACGACTCAAGGTTGGTTGAAGTTGCAAATGGGTTTTTATCTGTTCCCTGTTTTATCTAATCGCCTCCAATCGCCTAGTAAACATGTTCCCACTTTGATCTGAACTGAAACGGCTTCAACTGGCTGCTTGGCTGAAAGCTCTGCAGGTCCAGATATAAATCTTCTTCCTCCAGTGCCCTTCTTCTGACTCTGTCTCCGAGTCGTCTCCTCCTTGAAAAAACTTTGAGATGCTTTGGATGAAAGTGTTCAGCAAAGAGCAGATACATCATCCGTAGTAATAAAGCAGAGCTGCCATTAGATTAAAACAACTTTCCGACAAGTAGAAGGGGAGAAAAAAAAAAGAGATGATAAAAAGTTGTGATTAATGAAAGGAGGAGGAGACAGAGGGTTTTTCTTTGGAAAGAAAACCAGTGAGCAACGATAAGAGAGGAGGAGAGAAGAAAGGTAGAGGGATGATGTACGGACGAAGGACGGCGATAACGGCACAAACAAGATGGAAAAAATGCATCAGTGAGGGAAAGTGAATAATGAAGGAGAGATGTATGAAGGAGGAGGACGCTGCAGACTGTGTGTGTGTGTTAGATGATATTAGACGTGCACTGCAGGGCTGTGGATCCGCAGAGGCCACCTGAAGCAGCAGGAACGTGAGGAATGTGGGGATGGTGATCCGCTTCGTCGTCTCCGTCGCCACGGTAACATCTCTGCCTCAGCGTGGGAGAGGACGAATAAAGACGAGGAGGAGATGAGAGGAGGAAAGAGAGGAAGAAACGAGCCTTGTTTTAAAACCTCCCTCTCCAACCTTCATCAGTGCAAATGTTTGAGTCTCAGCGTCAACCTGTGCGCCGTCACTCTAAAGCTTCCACAGAGTTTCTTTGAAAGCTTAAACTTTTAAAGTTATTTTCCCAGGGGCTCAGTCAAGTCGTGTATTTATAGTTTATCGCAGTGTGACACAGGAAACAAAGGCCTCTGTTCTACAGCAGTGTGATGGGATGACAAAAACATCATAAACTTCTCATCTCAAACCAAAGGCCAAAACAGAAAATCTGAAACTTGAGACTTGGAAATAATACGGCGTACATGTGATGAACTGTGGCGACCATGGGACGAGAACACAAACTCAATATACATCACACCAAGACAGCTGGTGTGATATTTTGATATTTTCATCCTTTTGTGACTAATTTTCATAATTAGTTTAAGTCACCTGTTGAGTTTGATTAATGAATTAGATGATGAGGAGAGAAACCTCAGAGTGTCAGACGCCACAGAGTGAATCAGACACTGATGGAGTTTCAGACATGATGAGAAGAGACATGTTCACTAGTGCTGGTCAAATCTCTGAAGGACACATTTAATTAAACCTCTGAGTGGTTCATTATTATATTTATAATAAACCATCATTTATCAAAATTACAATTCAAATCTTTATTGTTTGGATCAGATGATTAATGTCTGATGTCTGAAGAGGACATTTGACCTCAGTTCAGTCTCATCAAAACAGTGGTTTACGACAAGTGGAAAATCCTCCGTCCACCTGATCATACAGTGTGAGGGTTGATGGAGCCACACCACACGTACCAAATGTGTGTGTGTTTGTGTGTGTGTGTGTGTGTGTGTGAGTACGTGAGTGAGTGCGAGTGTGACAGCAGGTGTTGTTCTCTCCCACTGTGGAGGCTTATTAATGGCTACAGATTCATTACAATCAGTCAGTCAGCCATGCTGCCAGCATGCCCGACTCTATTAGTCACACAGTCAGACTGATAGAGACACACACACAAAACACACACAAACACTTTACCTGTGCAGCAACATATTCACACTGCAGTAATATGGTTTAACTCTGTCTCTTTTCTCTCTCCTTCTCTCCCTCCTTTCCTTATTCTCTCTATTCAGAGGACATCTTCATCCTCCAGGGCAAAGACAAGAAGAACCCTCTGATCTACGGCCTCTTCACCACATCCAGGTCGGTGCCTCCATCATACAGCAGAGAAACTTTGACTCTAAATAATCTGTCAACTGTGAGTGTGCTGAGGATGCCAGGAGGAGGAGGAGGGGAGGTGTTGAATTTCCACTGGGTGGAGAAATTTTGTTCCAGTTGCTCATAGTAAAAAAAAAAAAAGCTCTGAATCATTGGTATTGATCATCAGCCCCCGCAGATATATTTAGACTCTCCTCCAAGAGTCAAATAGAAACATAGAGTAGAAAAGAGAGGAAGATAAAGGATTAAGGACGTGATGTGGTGTAAATGTGACATTAAAAATATTCTCTATGATCTGTGATAGATTAGATCTGTTGTAAATGTACTTTATGAAATAAAAAATAAAATAACTAAAATCAAACAACAGCTACAGAGGCAGCAGGAGGAGCTGAAGCTGAATGAAATGAAGCAGAGCTGAAACACAACAGTACAGTTTGCCACACAGAGATGTACCACCACAGTATATTTGTTAACCCATTTTAGCATCTGTCCAAGACAACAACAGCACCCATGGTCGATTATCTCCCCTCACTCTACACCTCCTGCTCTCACGACAAGGGTCTACTGACAATTACACATGCTCTGCTGCAGTGTTTCCCCTAACCCATACCTTGCCTGGTAAGCTGCCAGGCCAACAACAGACCAAACATTATTTTTTATAAATGCCAGACATCGTAAATTTTTCATTCATTCAGAAATAATCATTTGCATTTGGGGGCCTCTGAGCTGCACTGGTGGCATTCCTCTCTGTGCCTCCCCAGTGGCCTCCCCCACTGAGGACCTGTCTCTCTGGCTCTTTCACTAACTAGTAAACAACAGTGCAATATAATGATGGACTGGACTGGGGGCCTGGGCCGACCACCACTAGTATACCACCACTAGACCTGTGGGAAACACTGCACTGATTTATCAGAGAGACCCTCAGGCTGTCTTTTGTTTTTTGTTTTTTACATTACTGTCACACAATGACTCTCTGGATATATAGGACTATGAAGTATCCACCTGTTGGGTCATTTATGCAGGAGAAGATGGACACATCTGATGTCTGTGACTCTTGTGATGGTGACGAACGCTGTAACAATACACCCAGGGTGGATAGTCATCCAAGTGTGTTTCAGTCGTAGGTCACAGGGACAGTCATCGTATTTTCATCAACATCATCATCAGTGCTCTGGATGTGACATGGCATGTGTGTGTGTGTGTGTGTGTGTGTGTGTGTCAGATTTTCCTCAAACACAAACAGAAACACCCAGTCTCTCATTTACAGGCTGAAAAAACACAGAACAAACAGAGGTTGAAACATGAAAACACAGTTATGATGACGTTCCAGCTACAAACCTGATTAAAGACCGAGAGACAAACAGGGAAAATATGAAGCAGCAGGATCTCTGACAATGTGCCTCGTGTTAGTATCTGCAGGAGGGGAATTTGCTCTCATGTTAGCAAGAGACATTCATAACAGAGAGAAAGGAGAAAAACATTTTTCTTCTCCATCTGGGATGGTGCGGTGACACAAATACATGAAACTCAGAAAGACAGATGAACGGAAGAAGGCTGATATTCAAAAAGAGGAGAAGCTCATTAGGACTGAAGCTGAAGAGAAGCAGGTGAACAGACACAAAACAGCAGCAAAAATAAAACACAGAGGGGGTGAAGAAAAAGCCAGACCAAACGAGCAGACACAGTCTGTAGTTTGTCATTTTCTCCAAACTTCCTGACGGCACCACATCGAGCTCAGAGACCAACCCAGAATCAGAGGTGGAGTCCACAGTAGCAGCTTCAACTCTTGGCTCGGCCGAGCAGGGAGTTGGTCTGTTCTCTGGGTTTTGGAAAGTGTCTGGAATCTCAGCGGGGAACGGACAGAAATCCAAAGCATCACCCAGGGTGGGGTCCCAACCACAGGACTGCAGAGAGCAGGAAGGTCATTTGCTCTGAATGGAAACTTTTCTCTGAGCTGCAGTCAGAGCTTCACACACAGAGGGTTTGTCTCCAATGCTGGATCTGCTCTGTTTCCTGCTTCTTTCATTTAGCTTTCCTGGGAGACGTTTCAATAAAGTAACTTGGGTAAATTTAGCATTGAAATATTGTTTTAAGTTTTTTTTAACTCACTAAAAAACAAGCCTAGAGGTTGTCCAGGCTTTGTTGTTGGGCAACATCTAGTGAGCAAAGGGGAAAGTGTGGTGATGTTAAGAGCAAACATCATCCTCTTGAGTCTGAAACCTGGCGCTGCAGTTTCTCTACTGACCACTAGAGTGTGTCGCCAACAATGAGTCGGTCCCCATAGACTCCCATGTTAACATGTCCAACTTTACAGCAGAAATAAGTGTGTTTTCAGCCTCTTAATAAGACAGTTTTGGTCTCTGCCACTCATTTCCTCCTTCATGACTACTGTAAATAGAACAAACGTTTTTACACTAAAGCTATGGCGGACAGGGGCGGGGCCTTGTTGAAGTCTCAGCTCCACACAGGCACCCCCTCTTTGAAAATACTTGGATTATCTTGGAGTTCAGGGGCGGAGTCAGACACTGCCAAGAAGGCAGCGATGGAGCAGCTCACTCTGAGCTTCAGAAACCTGTTGGTGGAGTCACAGTGGCGATTTCTATCATTTATTTACAGCCTGTGAATGACGACAGACTTCTGGAGGACACTGTGGTGAATGAATATGACACAGAAGAGCTGTATTAGATTCCCATGTGAAACCAGCTGTGTTGTGCTCCAATGATCATCCTCTAAATGACTTTTTGTGCACACGACCTTTGACCTCCTCACTGACCTGGAGGTTCAGACTGAACATACCTGTGTCTCCCTGTCACAGTGCAGCCTTTCTCTGCTCTGAGACTCTAGGTCTGACTATCGCTGCCAAACATTTAAACCCTGATGTGACTGTGAGCTGCTGTGGTGGGACTGATGTGCTAAAAGCAGCGTGGTCAGTCCAGCCGCTGGTTGGAGCAGAGTCAGGGAACTGAAGCGTTGAGGCTGAAAAGCCACAATGACTCACAGCTCCTCGAGCAGAGCCTCACTTTCTCATTTAAACTGCTACTTGAAGAGCAGAGAAACATCAAACCTCAGCTCCAGATTCAGTCCCAACAGCTGGAAAGATGTTTGAAGAAACTTTTCTTCTCTGTCTGATTGATCCACAGTGATATTCTCAATGGCTCAGCCGTCTGCGTTTACCGCATGGAGGACGTCGTCCGGGCGTTCAAGGGAAACTTCCTGCATAAGGAGGGGCCTCAGTATAAGTGGGCGGAGTTCACAGGCAAGGTGCCCTACCCCCGACCAGGAACTGTGAGTTTACATTTAGATGTCTCTCCTGTTTTCTCTTCTAAGTCAATAAATGTCTAATAAACTAGTGATGTGACTGTTTATAAAGTTTTATTTAAACATTTATAAACCTGGCGAATATATTAACAAGGCTGTGTGGACATTTATTCAGTACAAGTTAACACACAGGTCTGACCTCACTCATTCTAAGCTCCACAGGATGCATTTACTACTAAATGTTTATTTTGGTCGTTGCAAATACATGTGCATTTGTCCTGTCATTTGACCTCATAGTTTGTGTATATTTAAATAAATAAATAGAAACGTTGAGACAGGCAGTTACACTCAGACACTGAGAGATTAACATGGACCACTGTTCTGTTTTTTTTTTAAAGTTAATTAGGTCACAGTGACTGAATGAATGACCTTCTGTCTCTGTCTCAGTGTCCCAGCAGCACATATGGAAGCTACAGTTCGACCAGAGAGTATCCTGATGATGTCATTTTCTTCAGTAGAACTCACCCACTGCTCCAGGTTCAACATCTCACTTCATCAGTTTTTTCTTATGTCTTCACCGTTGGGACAAAAATTCTGAACTCGTCTGATTATAAAATCCAGAGTCCTGACAGTTCTTGCTCTCTCTTGTAGGAGAATGTGCTGCCACTCGGAGAGCGCCCCCTCTTGGTCAGAGTGGGTGTTCACTACAAATTCAGTAAACTCCTTGTGGACAGAGTTGAGGCCGTGGACGGTACCTACGACGTCCTGTTCATTGGCACAGGTAGAGTGTGTGTAGTGGTGTACTGGAGAGGTGTAGGAAGTTTTTAACCCTGAGGTTTTCACAGTAAAAGCCTTTAAACCCGTTGTTCTTGGTGCAGACTCTGGTCTGGTGCTGAAGGCCATCCACCTGCCCAGAGAGCACAGTCAGAGTCAAGAGGTGACTCTGGAGCAGCTGCAGGTCTTTCAGGTACGGTCAACACTGACTATGTTCACAGTATTCATTAGATTTTACACAATCACACAGGAAACCATGTTGCAAGTCTGTTCAGATCCCACAGTATGGGCACCAACTAGTCTTGAACTGACGTGACTCATGTGATTAATCACATGGATAAGTCTGCATGTACTCTAAGATAATATCTGTTTTCTATTTCTCTGCTCCGGTGACAGAGCAGCAGCCATGTTGTCTTAAGGTCATCTCTCTTCTTCAGATTTGACAAGACAACACATGCAAGACACAAAAAGTGACTGACCCAGCTAAAGACTAAAGCAGTACATATTAACAATAATATGTGAATCATGTGATAACTGAGACCAAATAAACTTACCTTATTTTCAAACACCACTAACAGGGAGCTGTCTTTATAACACTTATAAAGACACACTAAGTCACTTTCTTGTGTCCCCAGAAACACTTTTGTCGTGTTGTGAGTTTTTGCAGCTCGACAGATGAAGCTGTTTTCAGAATTTGTAGGACGTTTGTGTCTTTGCATGCGTTTTCTGAAGCTGCAGTGAGTTGAGCCCTCAGGGCCACTGTAGAATTTAAACAAGTGTTTTTCAGCACCCCAGGACAAAGACACAAAACCCTTTTAGCCAAAACTCAAGACATCAGACAGAACTTATGACAAAATTCCAAATTTCACACAAATTGTTTAAAATTTTTGACTCTGTGATCGATCACACTGATAATCTGAATGTAAGACACCATCTACATCCATGAGGAACATTATGATGAAGTAGTAATGCAGCACAGGCTTCAAATCAGTCTGCACATCACGCAGCAGAGCTGCATAACAACAATGAAGACTGACAGAAATCCATATCAGCTTCATGTTGTTGCAACAGAGCTGCAAGAGTCACTTTTCATCCCACACAGAAATGAATGGAAAACATTCAGCGTTAGGAAATGCGAAACACATTTGCAAGAACATGTATGCACGGCCCTTAAGGTTGATTATTTTTGTAAATTAAAAACCAAAAAAGAAGTAAATGCTGCTCCAGGCCTCTGCTTTGTGGTTTTACTGAACCAAAGATTTACAGCACAGAAACTTCACATATGTAAACTACTGGATAATGTTACATATGGAATTATAGCAGCAGCTCTACACAAAGCTGATGACACTTAGGTCTGAACACATGGAGCATGAATCTATCTGTCTGTCTGTCTGTCTCTCTGTCTGTCTCTCTGTCTGTCTGTCTGTCTGTCTCTCTGTCTGTCTGTCTGTCTGTCTATCTGTCTATCTATCTGTGTTTCTCATTTTTCGTTTTTCCTCCTTGCAGCACAAATCACCTGTGACAGCCATGACACTCTCAAAGAAGAAGGTAACAGATGAAAGAGAGAGAGGAACTTCCACCCACCCCCCACACACACATGCACACACACACACACACACACATACACACACACACACTACATCTCACTTATCACCTAAATCTCCACCTTGTATCTCCAAGGACAGCTTCACATCACCAGTTGCTATGGTTACCCCACCTCAGTCACAGCAGTAATGAAGAGATCCCCCCCACCCCACCCCACACACACAGACGCACACACAGAAATACACCTTGCATTATTAAAGTCGTCTGGGTTTCTTGAAAAAAATATCATATAACACTCGCTCACACACATCAGCATATAAAAAGCAGGCATCAAAATATTTGTTTCTCTCTCTCTCTCTCTCTCTCTCTCTCACACACACACACACACACACACACACATACACACTGTGGTCAAACAGTGACATTTTTTCACTGACATCTTTAGACATTCATGTTGTTTACTGTCAGTGTCTCCATTTTATTGGGCACAAACTGAAAACTGAATGCTCTTTTTCCTCCCCCAACCTCCTCCTCTTTCCTCCCTCTTTCCCTCCTCCTCCACTACCCCCCTTTGTTCAACCCTTGGCTTTCCATCTTTCCTCCTCCTCCTACTCCACCTCCTCCTCCTCCAGCAGTGGTTGTTTGTGGGCTCCAGAGAGGGCGTGTCCCAGCTGGCCCTGTACCAGTGTGAGCTATACGGGCAGGCCTGTGCTGAGTGCTGCCTGGCAAGAGACCCCTACTGCACCTGGGACGGACACGCCTGCAGCCCCTACATGCCCACAGTGCGCAGGTAGGGATCGTATAGATGGTGTATATCTAGAGACACTACAGTAGGTCTGGGGGGGACAGAGTCTCATTTGAGGCTTGTCCCAAATGATTTTTTGTCCAAACAATCCTGTTTAATCCAAATAAAAACAGTGTTGTGTCACTAAAAAGATCGAGTTGGAGACTCAACGATCTGATCTGATCTGATCAAGTTGCCTCCAACAGAAATTCACACAAGCCTCTCCAAGCAGATATCACTACCTTTACAACTCACCGCTCTTGTAACTATGGCAACAACAACACCTTATAATGTCTCATAAAAGACAGGTCATCAGCCATATTTGTTTTTCTCTGAAGTCCTGTTTAATCATGTGAGTTTCTGTGAGATTCTGGTGTGTTTGTGGTCTCAGTCTGGACCAGTCATCTAGAGTATTTTCAGAGTATTTTCATGAAACTGTCCCCAGCCCTGACAATGTCCATGTTTTTAAAATCTGTTAGGATCAACTCACTTAGTGTGTAATCAGACTAATCTGATCACTGTGAACCTGATATCTTGAAACAAGTTTGTTTTTTTCTCTTTGAAGGAAATCCACAGCTTCATCCCGTGAAGTCAGATTTTAAACCAGATTTGTTGATAGTTTCAAATGCTGCACAAGTTGTACCTCAGATCTTTCTGATGAGATTTTAAGCATTTTTCCAACACAAACCCTGAAACCCGACCTTTCCTCTAGTTCCTTCATCACACACCAAAAACACACACAAAATCTAATAGAAATCGTAGATTGGCCTGAAATTTATTGAACAAATTGATTCTCCTGAGTGAGTTAAATAATTTAATTTTAACCTTTTCTGCTCCAGCAACTTCATAGTATGCAACAGAAATGAAGAACCTTTAACATGTGTCTCTGTGCAGGAGGAATGCTCGCCACCTGGGTGAGGATGAGGACCCGTTAACTCAGTGCATCAGACAGGGAGGTGAGGATACACTCCAAGTCCAGTGTTAACACTAGTGCACAGGATGGGCAGACAGTGAACACACTCTGTGTGTCTTTCAGCTGCACTGCAGGTGGAGGCGGAGCAAAGGGTGATGATGGTCGCCGAGGGCAACAGCACTTACCTGGAGTGTCTGCCTCGGTCCAGACATGCTGCTGTTACCTGGTACAAGCAGGCTGGAGAGAACAGTCCTGAACTGAACCAGGTACACACACACACACACACACATGCACACACACATACACACACTAGGTCAGACCCAGATTCAGATCTGTTGAGGCCAGAACCCGAGACTAGCAGATGCATCAGAGCCGTTAGTGTAGTTAGCATGGGTATCATCTTTTCTGAGTGGTTAACTGTTAGCATTTCCTAATGTTCATTTTGTCTGATAGCTTTAGTAGGATCAGAGAAAGAGCTGTGGACTATTGATTTTTGAAAACAAAACAGACTAACTTGTTTGACATCTCTCTCTCTCTCTCTCTCTCTCTCTCTCTCTCTCTCTGTCTCTCGCTCTGTCTGTCTGTCTGTCTCTCTCTTTGTCTCTCTCTCTCTCTCTCTCTCTCTCTCTCTCTCTCTCTCTCTCTCTCTCTCTTTCTCCTTCCCTCCCTAGGTGGTATCAGGTGACCAGCTGGTGGTTATCGAGCGGGGGGTCCTGATTCGTCGAGCCGAGCTGTCTCATGGTGGCGTCTACCACTGCCAGGTGGAGGAGCATGGCTACCATTGGACCGCTGTTACTGTCCGTCTCGCTGTCTGGAGCCCCTCGGCCAATCGCCTCTTCTCTTCCTTGTCTAGTTCGTCCTATCAGAGTGCAGGAACCCAGCCCTGGTACGAGGATGTGATGGCACTCATTCACCCAGGAAACCTCGGCCAGCACTGCAAGGCCCTGGGATACCGCCCCCCACGCAACCACCGTCGCTATAGTGACAGCATGGTGGCGCCAGACAAGGAGAAAGAGAGGGGGGAGAGGCACAAGCATGGAGGAGGAAGAGGAGGAGGAGGGGGCGGAGGGGGAGGAAGAGCAGCAGGGAGGAAGAGTAGGAGCAAGCCCCAGCAGAGGGCACCGAGGAGCGCCTGAAGGTGTCACAATGAAGGGGCGGAGTTTTTGTGACTTAAAGACGCACACATATCTATGTTAATGTATACATGAATACACCCATGTACACACACACACACACACACACACACACACTTAACTTATACAATGAGACACACACATACTGTATGTACAGAGACTACAACATGCGCATGCACTTATCTACAAAGAAAAGAGACATTATGTCACCATAGCAACAAACTGAAACTAAGCTACACATTAAGAGGTGAGGTGTGTTGAGGATCAACGGCGGCTTCACCTGGACACAGTGAATACACTAGGAGAGTTGAGAGCATGCTGACTGAAGGAAACACAGCATGAGACTCAGACCTGTAAAGGGATGTTTATGTTCGGAGCCTCAGCAGAGAAAAAAAATATATGTGTCTTGTTCCAAATGTTGAACGTTAAAAAAAAAAAAGTCATCCAACTCTTCTGAAACAATCTTAAAGGACGACTGTAGTTTGCATGTCTTGCCCGCTAATTACTCATCACACTGTGACAGTTGTCCTCCAGAGCAGAGCAGATGTTTTTAGACTGATTTCCTTCCCGCTTGGCAGAAAACTGGTTTCCATTAAGTTTTAAAATCATGTTTCAGACCCTGAAACAGGCCTCAGAGATGTTGTTGCCCTTTTTATTGTCAAACGTATGTAATTGAAGCTAGACGAACTGTCCTTTGTGTTTTGTTCAGGTTTCACGGAAAACTCAGACTCCACTGCTCAATGGCTTTTTATTGACAACACATGTTGAAAGTAAACAATAAGATTCACTGCGTCCACACGGCTGCATTTTCATTTTAAAGCTCATCTCTTTTCCCACATGTCCTCCTCTGTCCACACAGCTGCAGAGTTTTCAAGTATAGGAATTCTTCTGTTTCTGGGACGTTTTATTTTTGAAAACTCAGCTAGAGTTGTTTTTTTTTTTCAAAAACTATTTTGGTTTTGGGTTTTATTTCGAATGTCTCTGGTTGGGTTTTATTTTGAAAATCTGCGATTGTGTGTTTTGTTCAGAAAATTTGGGTAGTTCTTTGTTGAGTTGAGTTTTATTTTGAAAACTCTGGGGTTTTGTTGAAGTTTGGACAGAAACTGAGACAAAATGACTTTTATGACAACTACTTCCTGTATACAGCAGCTCACACATGCTCAGTGCAGCTGATGGTCATGTGACCTCTGTGCTCAGGTGTGTTAGTTTGGATGGAGGTGGTTTAGCTTGAAAATGGAAACGTAGCCGTGTGGACACAGCTTGAGAAGCACAGGTGAGTGTGCTAACCAGGATTGGCTGTTGTTGTTGATTTTTCCCCTTCAGAGTCTGTTGATCTAAAACCTTTAGTATGTGTTAGAAGATTATTTGCAGTGATCGATAATTAAAGGGCTTCAACTTCAAAAATTAACTTAATAATAGTTATCGAGCTAATAAACTAACTCGGCAGCACATGGAGGAAGTTGATTGATTGATTGATGAGGTCTTGTGGAGCAGTGAACAGCTCTGATCTGATCTGTTCTGGGTTCAAACTCTTCACCTGAACTAAGTGGAGCTGGTTTCCTTCGTGGGGGGCGGAGCTTGACCACAATCACACACATGAAAAGAAGCTTTGATGAGATCACAGATCTGCTCGCCCAGGCTGTTGGCACTCCGAGCTACATGTGAGCTTCACTGACCTGATGCCACGCTGAGCATATCTGAAAGAAGAACAGATTTAGGAAAGAAAAGGAAGTGACCGTGCTGCTGCTAATACATGACACAGAATCAAGAAGAATCAACTAAAGGAAGTTCTTCCTCACGTTCATGATTGAACTGGTTTTAATGAGTGATGATGATCAGATCAGTTTGTGTTTAAATTCTGATTTTTTTTTTAAACAACTGTCCTGTGGCTCCGTGTCTGTGGGACTGAAATAAGTTGGACTGTAACCACCAACATGGACAAAAGCACCAAACTATACAGTGAGCTGCCAACAGGCTGTACAGAACATGCATGATTCTTAAACTGTGGCTCTGGAGCCAAACGAAGCCATCAGAGACTCTGAGGTCAACAGCACGGAGCTGCAGCTGCTGCAGAAGATGTAGAGCTGTTAATTACAGAGCAGCCGCTCACTGTGTCATAAAGAATAAAGACATCTTTATTGCACAGAGCTGGAAGTGCAGAATACTTGGACCAGAGTCCCATGGATGGGAGCGACTCCAGCAGCTTCGTAAAGCAGAAAAATGTTGTTAATGTTAAAACTTGTTCCACCTATTGCACTTCCTGCTTCTGTTCCACTTCCTGCTTAAGGCTGATTTATGCTTCTGCGTCAAGTCGACGGTGTACTAGCCCTCTGCAGTGGCGCAAATCCCCGCATTGTATCCTGATGCGCACCTCCTAAAAATTGTAACTACACGTTGAGGTGACACCGCATGGCACTCTGATTGGTCCACTTCGCCTGTCATTGTGGCAGTGAATGCACAGCAATGCATTCCCTCGACACAGAACTTTGAAAGACGCACAATGGTGTTGAGGCACCGGCGCAGTTTGGGCGTGGAGTTGTCACAGAAGCATAAACCAGGCTTTAGTCGTATTTATTTGTTTCGTCAGGAGTGTAGACGCATCTGAGACGCTGTGAGGTTTAAACATCGTCAGGTCACAAACCAGACACTTGCTGAACAGGCTCATACATTCATGTTCACACTGTGTTGCCAGTCTGCACACGTCTCTGTTTTCATCCTCGTTCCATCCTATGCCTGTGATGATGATGATGATAATGATGATGATGATGATGACAATGATGATAATGTGATGACAAAGACACTAACACATAAATCTAGCTAAATTATTTAATCCCACTGTGATGATGCTGCTTCATGTTTTCCAAAATATAACCAACTAACTGTGGAGGACTGGGCAATGACTTTTTGATGCTGGAAGAAAAATAAAACAGAGACCAGCTGCAGAGCATTGACGTAGGCGTGGCCTTGTGGGCGTGGCCTCTTGGCTTCTTGGGTTTGACCACATCAAAGTCTGAGCTGAGCTGAGTTACCTCTGAGTGTTTGAGCAGAGAGAAAGTTTATGAGGGAGTAACTCTAAATGTTCAAGTCTGGGGAATGAAAGGGTGTGTGTGAGAGAGAAGCCGGCAGTAAAACCCAAATGAAATCAAGAGCTTTTTCTGCTGCTGTTAAACAACGCCTGAGACAGATCAGCTCTGATTCAGCAGGTGAGGTTGAACCTGAACGAGTCAGAACTGAAGCTGAAGCTCATTACTGTTCAAAGTTTAATGAGTTTGAAGTTTAAACGGTTCAAAACATCAGTAAGACCTGAAAGACGTGAAAACACTCACACTCGAACTAACTATAATGAATACATTGCCATTTTGGGAAATACATTCATTCACTTTCTTGCTGTTTCCTTGATCAGCAGGTTGGCACCACTCGTGATAACAAAATAAACTTCTGGTCCAACATCTGTCTGGGCCGTGGGTCTGAGTTTGGCCCATGTATGTGCACATCTGGGCTGATTCCAGCTGATAAACTGTAGATTTAGTCCAGATGTGGATGTTACAGCATCTGACAGCTGAGTGTGGGCCGGATTGGGTCAGGGAGCCAGGAGTACGTCGAGCCAGAAGAAAGTTGATACCTTGTCAGTTAGCAGTCAATTAGCTTAGCCTGGGTGGTACGATGATTGTAAACAGGAACGACCTGCTGACCTGTTCCTTTGAAACAGGCAGATAAAAGAAAATGAATAACATTAAGAAAGCAGCTGTGGAAACTAGCAGGGAACAGTGGTCTAACCTTGGCTTCCTGTGTTTGTCTAAAATCATCATGATGTTCAGTATCGCTGCAGAGAGCTGCAGAGTCCAAGGCAACAAAGTCAAATGTGACTCTTCTGCATCAGATCCAACTGTACAAATCTCACTCTGTGGAAAAGGACCACAAACAGTGTTGCTGGACATGGTGCGTAGGAGTTTGTTTGTTAGTGTCAATCCAAAAACCAAACAAGTTGTTTTCTTGGTGGATGGTTTTGAACCTGAGGTGTTTCCCTCACAGGCGTCACCTTCCTGTTTCCCTCTGTATTTATGTCTCCTGTGGTTTGAGATCTTTACTGTTCAGATTCTTTGTTTTGCTTTCTGTAAATATGTATAAAGTTCTGCTTTCAAAATATTCTGTTTGAATACTGTGGTTTTATTATTGAGCCAATTAAAATATCCAGACGCCAAACTGCAGCGTTCACAAGGATGCACGAGTCGTAGTGATCTAACATTAGTTATGTGCAGCCTTATGTTGCGTTGTTTTGATCTCCACCACTGTCGTTCTCTCCTTAAAGACAGTTTAGTCTGAAACTTACTGAACCAAACTCACAGAATCACAGATCATCATTTCTCCTCTCACCTTTTTTAATTTTAGTTTTCTTACTTTAAACATTTGCCGATCAGCTTAGGTTCAGACACAGTCAGTGCTGTTCAGGCTGCTCATCCCATCAACTGCAAACAGCTATGGCTCTACTGTTTCAGGGCTTCATTCCTCTTCAGCCAAGTTATTTTATCATGACACGTCCATCACTGTCAAACGGTAACACACCGTTCAACATAGAGCTCCACTCGTCTCTGCCAACAACCACATGCAGTCACTGTCTCAACAGGCCGAGCTTCATTTCACCTCCTCACTGGCTCTGAAGCCCTGAGGGAGCGAGGAGCATAACTGTTTACTGCTGTTTGTGTATTCGTGTTGTGTTTGTGCACACGAGTTTTCAAATCTGATGGTTCTGGTCAAGCATGAGCGGCTGTGGCTTTGTGTGTTTTTACTGCTGAGATGAACTTGAATGTGAGTGAACCAATTTACAGAACACAGAAACACACGCTGAACTGAACCAGGATCTCGGTGGTGTGTTTAGTAAAGAGCAAGACTTTCCTTCTTCTTAAAGCTTCAACACAGAATTGAAGAGGTGCTGTAATTTCACTGTGTGGACTTTACCATCACAGTGTCATGTGGCCACGTGGTTCCTCCTCCTCCTGCTGTAACCACCTGAACCTCAGTTCAATAAACACAATCAGTGTTTCTGACAGATCAGTGTCAGTTTACCCGACAAGGCTCCACAGCTTCATCACAAACTGACTGATGGACGATTTGCCTCCGGAGCAGTGGAAACTGTAACTGTTCATCTGCTCATCAAGGTCAGATGTTCATGTTCATGTTCTTATGTACAGAGCTCATCATAAAATTTCAAAACACAGAGAAAGTCATTATAACTTAAAAGGAACAGAGAATTGAAAACACTGAGAGTCAGAACCAGATTGATTGAACGCTGCATCACGATGAAAGGAAAATCTGTTTATCTCAATCACAGAATCTAAAACTAACAATAAACCCCAAAAGACAATGAAAGACAGTATGTTGAAGAAATACAATGAAATGACAGGTAAATGAATCATTTTGGTGTAAACATTAATTGTGACCTGAGACTGGAGGGCTTTGAGTGGCTGTGTTGACCTGCAGCTGGTGGTGCAGTGGTTCACACTGTTGCCTCGCAGCAAGAGGTTTCTGGGTTTGAACCCACTGGTCGGCCCTTCTGTCAGGGCCAACCAGTGGGAGTTCACATGTTCCCCCCGTGTATGTGTGGGTTCTGTCACAGTACTCTGGCTTCCTCCCACATGTGCAGGTTAGGTTAACTGGTGACTCTAAATTGCCCATAGATGTGAATGGTTGTTTGTCTGTGTATGGCGACCTGTCCCTCTTGCCCTAAGTCAGCTGAGATAGGGTCCAGCTCCCGCACGACCCCAGTGAGAATGAGCAGTACAGAAGATGAATGAATGAATTGACATACAGATGCCTGAGCCACCTCAGCTGGCTCCTTTCAATGTGGAGGAGCAGTGGCTCTACTCCGAGCTCCTCCATGGTGACAGAGCACCTCACCCTATCTCTAAGGGAGCGCCCCGCCACCCTGCGGTCGAGAACCATGACCTCCTAGGTCTTGGAGGTGCTGATTCCCAGCCACTTCACGCTCTGCTGCAAACTGCCCCAGTACATGCTGAAGGTCCTGGCCCGAAGGAGCCAACAGGACGACATCATCTGCAAAAAGCAAAGATGAAATCCTTGTGCACTTTTTTTAAAAACTGTAACGGTTCCTCAGAGACATTTTAACTGACGCACAGAGAAAGATATCCAACCAGGAGCTGTGCTACTAACAAAGAACATATTCAAGTCATTTTAGTTGTGCTTGAGCTCAGAGTCAGTTTCAAGAACGCAGCACCAGGGAGAATAAGTGGAGACATCATGACTTCATAAAAGGCCTCAGTGTTTTGTATGTGGGTCAGTGACAAATAAGGGTAAGCAATTCAGAAATATGTTTAAAATTTGTTTTAAAAGCATGCATTAGATTTGTAAATGTACATTTTGTATTCATGTTGGTTTTATGTTATTTATCTATATTTTTAATATATATATAATATATATATTTAATGCATTTTGGCATCACTGGGCAGGACGTATCATAAAACCACCGCTTTTCTTCTACTTAATGTGACAAATTATGTAAAATTTGTCAAGAAACATAGTGTTGCATTGCAAAAGTGAATTCCATTTATTCCACATTGAGTCCAGATTTATTTTCCTGTGTTTAGTCAGTTCTTAATGAAAAAGTAACGGTTACAGCACTTGACATTGTGTTGCATCATGTCACTGACCCGTGTACAGTGTTACAGCGGTTTAATCAGCAGCTTCTGCACCTGATACAGTTGAAGAGGAGTCAATTGAAACCACAAACTGGAACTGATTTAAAATAAAACCCAGTTGCTGTTGTTGTTGTCACAGGCCTCAGGCACCATCTCAATAAACAGGAAGTTGAGGAACAGCTTGATGACGACTCATCACAGCGACTAAACTGAGGCTTCGAATGTCCTCATGTCTGTTCCCTCTGTGAAGTCAGTGATGATGGAAAATGCAGAGAACATTTCTCCAGCTCTCAGGGGGAGGAGGAGGAGGAGGAGGCACGTTTGGCGTTGTCCACACAATGACTCATACACCAGTTTTACTTTTTCTTTCCCGCCGCTCAGTCGAGCTGAAAGGTTTTTTTTTTCACCATTTGCACATAAAAGTGCTTTTTAGGTGTAATAAGAGGTTTGTGCTCCTCACCACAATTTCCCTCTCAGTGACGCTGGATAAAACCGTCCGCTCATGCTGAAGATTGAATTTTACAGTGAGCTGCCTCACATGGTTTCTCCGAGTCTCTCTCTGATTCCTGTGGACGTTGACGGACGCCACAGATGTTGAGTGTGCACATATTTCCACAGATGCCTCTAATTGTTCATGTCCGCTGCTCTGACCACCAGATCTGCTGCTCCACCAGAGTTCAAGGCGTTTCTTCTAAATCACTCCCGACAACCTGCAAAAAAAACAGTCACTGAAGTTTCCTCCAGACTTCACCGGTTTCCCATTTTACCTCCATCAGAGGAGCAGAGCAGAAAATAAACATCTGTGGACGTTGATCCTGAAGATTCTCTGAGAGCAAACATCAGGAATATTTTCACAAAACTGATCCAGGAGTTTTATTCATAGTTAAATATTGATTTTGAGAGTCAAGAGTAAAACTTCAAATCTAATCCAGTCCAGTCTACTGTGTGTGTGTGTGTGTGTGTGTGTGTGTGTGTGAAATGGAAATTAGAGGATTGTGTTTTTGTCTCACAGCAGTCTGATGCTGTTTGTGCCAGTTCACACTAAGACCGATTTCAAAGTTCAGTCAGGTGAAAACGCAGCTCATGTATAGATCTTATGGATCTAAAAATGAACCTTTTTTTTTTTTTTTTATAAATCGAATGCTATTCTTTTTTCAATAGAAATGTTCAGCTGTTTCCATGGAAATGTTATGCAGCATGCTATAAAACTCACATTCATCATTTGTGAATTAATTAATTCACTTCACGGTCGACAAGAAACATAAACGTGTTCATGCACTTCTCCGTCAAGTACACACAGTTTTACATCATGATGTGTGCAGATACATTAAATATCCACTTTTATTCCTCCGCTGATCAACAGTCAGAGCGGAGGCCATGTTGTTTTCAGGTCGTCTCATTCTAATGGACACAGTGTCTCAGTGACACCTTGATGAACTGCTCAGATTTTGATGGTCAAAGGTCAAAGTAAAGGTGACCTCACAAAACACTGTTTTGGCCTGGTGCAGCACTTTGAGAGAATTTTTACAGATTTGGTGTCTCCATCATAGTGAAGGTTTCTTCACTTGGTCTCAAGGATGAAGTGATTAGATTTTGGTGGCCAGTGGTCAAAGTGCACTCAGAAAATCAGTCCTTACGTATAGAGCCCCTTTCAAACAGATCCAAACAAATGCAATTCAAAATGCTTTATATAAACCTGACAGAAAAAAAACACTTTTAAACCATCACTCAAAACTCACACAGAGATCATGATATAATGTCGTGCAAATGGACACGTTACTCTCTAACAAGAGAAACAACCAGGAAGGCAGTGGGCATGCATTCGTGCTTCATTTCTGTTCTTCTCCTGCACTTTCTTACCTGGCTGAAGACGCTGTCGGTTCATGAGGAGCAGAATGAGGAGGTTCAGATCAGGTCCTCTGAAGGACACGCTCCTTTGCCCCTGAACTGAATGTAATTAATAAACAGTGATTTATGGGCCTGCGCTGTCCTGTTGGTTGCCAGTTTGCAACATGCAGAGTGCAGCTTTTACTGTGGAAAACCAAATGTGCATAAATAAGGACACATGCTTTGAGTTTACTGTGGATTCCTTTATTGTGGCTGCTGCTGCTTGTCTGTTAAAATATCTTCTCCCTGTGAGGAACCTCCTCAAATCCAAAATAAAACCTGCTAATGGTTGAGGTGGTTATCAAGCGAAACTCTGGAAACTATTGGTTTATTTCAGGAATCTAATTGTCTTTAGGTGAAGGTCTCAGACTTTGATGTTTGCATGAAAGGAACAAAGCAACGAATGGGATGAAACAGCCAGAGCAGAGCAGCTGCCTGGATGTATGAGGTCAATTAGGAGCTTTATGAGATCTTCAGTTGTGGTGACCGTGTGGCTTGATTCCTTGCTGCTCCTCTGCACCAGTGTTTGTCATTTCTGACCTCAGTGAAGGGTCTGACACTTAAAGGCAAACAGGCTGAACCAAGTCCTTAAATAAATCTCAAGACGTTTCACCATTAGCCTACGTCAAACACATTTTTCAAATAAATCAAAGGTTTAGAGGCAGAAGAGGAAGCTGATTAAGAGACACAGGAAACAATGAATGTGCCCTGTCTGATCTCTTACTGTGTTTGAAGGAATCTCCTCAATTTGTGATTTTGAAATGTAAAATCAAAATTACTTGAGTCACATATACTGCTCAGTATGTCAGTGGTTAAAGGCTGAGCTCGGCTTTTAACTTCGACTCTGCTTCCTCTTCTTACTGACCACTAAGACCACTCAAATAACTAAGTCTGCCACACAGTAAGACCTCCCGTAAGCAAAAAAAAAAAAAAAAAAAAAAAATCAAAGTCAAAGCAGGACCCACTGACTGTCAGGTTTCATGAGGAGAAGTTATAGGAAACAGCTGGTGTTTTTGTAAAACCACAGAGAGGTCAGAGAGTCTCACCTGACATCACAGGATGCTGAATCTTTTTGTCCATGTGTCTCCTCACCTGGGCCCCTTTCTCTATACATCACAATGTACACTGTAAACTTCACATAGTCACAGCTTGAGGTGCTGTGGAGTTTGTCTCCACCTGCTGGACACCCAGCTGTCATGAATAGAAATACAGGCATCCGCTCAGTAGAAGCACTTGTCAAATGCTTACGTTCGCGTTACGTTAACGTTGTTTACTGTGCAAACTTAGTGTTTGCTTTTTTTTTTTTTTTAAATACAAAACAATGGTCAATCAGGGAGGAAGGAAATTGCTAAAATACTTATTTTCTTATACTCACATTATATGCACTTATACAACACATATCAAAAATAACATTTACATTTCTCGTTACATTTTTGAGTATTTTAAAATATTATCTTGTCGTATGAGCCTTTGTTTTTGTCAGACGGAACTATTGTGTTGGGATATGAGGGGACGGATTTCCAGGTGGGACTCGGTTGTTGCTTACATCTTCAGGATAGGAACTGCTCCGGTGAGTGTGCTCTTCTTTACACTGTGCTCTGTCACACTGTTGTGTGTCACCAACAGCACATTTACACAACAGTTTTCATTAGAGACTTTTAGTCGTGAGTCACCGTCGGACTGATGCAAACGACCTGCGGAAACGCTGCGGTTAAAAGGCCTGTGCAGCTAACGTTAGCCGCGCAGTGCTAACATCAGTCTACTACAGTCACCGTTGACAGCGAGTTAGCAAGGCGGCTAAAAACCGCAGCCCGACCGCCTCCTCCCCGCTGACAGGCAGCTGGCCGCGGCCTCTGCGTCCCTGGTTGTCTTTTAATCAATGCTCCGGGGTCTGTTCACCCTCCAGAGTCATTATTAGATTATAGTCTGGAGAATGGGTGCTAGCGCTAATACTAGGCTAGCTTAGAGTTAGCTGGTGCTAAGCTAAGCAGCCTGTAATTACGTCATTTCACATGATTGAGAATATGTGTTGTGTTACTGATCCACACATGATTCAACAGCCCGGAAGTAAACAACAGGTTCCTAAGGCCTCTAAAGAATAAACGTCGAGCTTCACATCAACAAACCAGACTGAAGGTTCACACCTGCAGCAACAAAGTGTTAGTGCTCATCACAACCTGAAGCTTCAGGAGTCAAAACACTAGTGTGGATGACTATTTTGTGACCAACTTCAGTTTTAAGATTTAGTTTTCGTCACTGTGGTTCTGCACCTTGAAGTTAGAAATGTTTTGTGTACCATGATTACTGGTTGTATGTATTTCACACTTATGTACAACTGAGTATCGAACACTGAACATATTGATTGCCAGATATTTCCTGATTTAAATTAGGAAACTTGTTTAGCTGTATTTTACTGAGGTTAAATCCTTTGTTGTACTTTGATGCACTGAGGAAAACAGATTAATATTTGTTTACATTCTCCAAACCAAGATATTTAAATATGTCACAACACTGTTTTGCATTGTCAGCACGGTAACTGTTGAGTTGCTACAGAGATGCTCAAACAACAAATCATTCTTTCAAGATGTAAAAGGACATGTTGATTTGATACAAGACCCACCAAAATGTCACATTATTTTATATGTATATTTTTATACTTTATATTAATGAAAATGAAGTAGAAAAAAAACAAAACAGTATCTGAACATAAGATATTGTGCCGCCCTACCATGGTGAATAAAGAAGCATTGATAAAAGCTGTGTCTTGTGTTTGTGGATGAGACTTTGATATGATCTCTGTCTCCTCTGCAGAGGAACATCAGAGTCCATCTGGTCAAATTCCCTTGAGGTACAGATTAAATCGGGTTAAGAATCAGAAACTAACGTTTTCTCTTTCTCCACCAGCAGGCGGAGGGATGAGTCTCTCCCCTGTGATTGGCACAGAAGTGCCCGAAACAGCAAATGGGGTTGTGATACCTGTTGCGTCAGAGAACGGCCCTCATATCAAATGTGGGGGGAGCAGAGCGCCCTGTCCTGGGGAGGCATCGGTGGAAGACTCCCTCAGACACATGGAGAACCATGTAGACGTGGAACACAGAGTTCAGGATGGTGAAGGTCGCCTGGATACAGAGATGGCCATTAACGAGAGAACGTCTCATTTATCATTGCACACGCCCTGGAATACAGACCCCTCCCTCCCCGGCGTCACATGCGCAGGAAACTCAGAATCAGGATCCATCATCAGAGACGTTACTGAGGCCGCTTACACTGTCGAGCCTCAAGATGCAACTCTGCTGTGGGACTCAGCACACACCAAAGACTCATCTCAGCGAGCAGGTCCAGCTCCCGCAGACAGACCGCATGTAGAAGCAGAGACTGTGGGCGGAGCCAGCGACAGCAGGGAGGAGGAGGATGAGGAGGATGGAGAGAAGGAGAAACAGGATGAGGAGGACGCAGAGAAGACTGAAAACAAGTGGAGGAGTCAGTACGGTGGAGGGAGGATGCAGAGGGAGGTGAGTGGACAGGACAATTCATCCTGATTATATAGTCAGCAGATATAAAGCGCATCATCTGAAGTAAAGCCAGAGGAAGAAGAACCACAGCATTTTGAAACACGGTGTCCTGCAGCTGTCAATCACAGAGGAGGGGGGGGTCATAAATAGCCACATGTGGCTCCTGTGTTGGTTCATCGTGATTTGTTTGTGTGATGTTTTTAACTTCTTCTTTTTCACTTTGTCTTCTTCATCCACTCTTCAGTCTTCACAACATTACTCGTCCTCAGCCCCTGGTCCGAGCACCTCCTCCTCTTCTCCCCCACCTCCTCTTCTTCCCTCAGATGATGCCCCCTGCCCACCCCATGTCATGGCCCAGGTCTGGGTTCGCAATGTGCGGGGGATGCAGGACAGCAAGAGCCTGGATGAAATCAGCCAAGCGTGTGGAGGTAGATCTCAGACTGTCTTCTCATTTGAAACTGAATGCAGTGAAACAATAATGTTAAAGAACAGAACACATATGAGGAAAGTGTTTTATGTTTCATTATGTAGCTGATGTTTGGTTATTCTCCACAGGCCCCTCAGGGGCCCGGGGAGGTAGCAGAAGTGGCCAGTCAGAGGGTCGACGGGCCACAATCTCCTCGGCTCTGGAGCTGGAGGGGACGGTCAGCCATGAAGGAGACCTGACCAACTTCATCACCAAAAACCTGGAGCAGAAGATCAAGATGAGCTCCAAGCCCAGTCTGGACTGTAGTGACTGTGAGTAAAGTTCACAAGATGTTATTTTAACACAGGAAGTGACCTCTGTTAACACTGTAACTCAGATTCCAGTTAGTGGGAACTAGATTATTAACAGATAAATGAAGTTTACCACAGAGATGGTTCACAGGAGGTGGGCTTCTGTTGTTCTCTGACAGTTACACAGGTGGCTTTATGTTTTTTATTTGAGGTCCAGAGAGTCTGAGAAAGGAGCTGTCTGTATTCTCCGTTGCTGAAGGAGAATGTAGCTTCATGATATGTTCGTGGACAGTGGAGGTGCATCTGCAGAGTCTGGCAGTGTCAGTGTCCCTGTGGAGGCTCAGACTTCCCATCATCCATCACTTATCATCCATATAGATTTCTGGTCATGTCCCAACCTCAGGAAGTAATGGAGAATCAATGAATTGTATTGAGCAAATGAATTGTTGTTAGTGTTGGTTTATGATGAACTGATGAATCACAATAATCACTCAATGGCTGATCTGAGGTCTGGTCTAAGAGCCAAGGTGCATCTGTGTGTGTTCTTGAGTTCTGGTAGAATAAGGAGACTGTAGGAAAACATGATTACAGTTAACACATCACATTTGTTGGATGGTTTGTTGTGAGTCTCAGTGGGTTGCCTTGTAAGATTTATTTATATAGCACAAACACAAACGACAGCTGCAGCAACAGAAACATCTGAATGTGCATCAGCTGACTGAAGTCGTCTGGCGTCAGGCTGATCTGTTTCTGTTCCTCATTGTTCTACAGTCGGTGGGTTTCCTTTGAGCTGTGGTTTAGTCTGAGCGTTGAGAGAAAAGACCTAAGACCTAAACTACAGAAACCTGTGTGACACCACTGTGACGTCACTGGAAGACATCTTTAATTAATATTCATCATGTGATCTCTGTTTTCATCCACATCTCTGACGGATTGAATAAGCTGCTGATGGTGTTTTAATGAGGCAGGTCTCCAGGTCATCCTTCAGCAGCTGTCCAGCAACCTCTCTGGATTAAAGACTCAGCTGAACTCTCATTGTTTAACAAAGATCAGTAGAAGCATCAGTTGCAGCTCTGTTGTTGAACATCTTCTCATCTTTCTAACCAGCGGACTGTTCGGGCCCCATCTACCGGAGTCGGGGGTTGTCACGGAGACCAGCTGATATCCCGCCGATTGACCCTGCAGTCCTCGTGGATTTACAGAGACACACACAGGAAGTGGCACACAGCGTGGAGATGATGATGAGGAGCCTGAACGGAACCATCCAGAACGTGAGTCCTCACATGAGCTGGGTCATCATACACACCGGGATGTGCATGGGTGTGTTCGTGTGTTTCAGTGTATGTGGATGATGTAAATATGTGTATGTACACACACAAAACATGATTGTTTTGCTGTCACTCTCACACACACGTGTTGTGTCTGTTGATCTAGATGACGGCTCTGAGCGTTGGCTACATCCAGACATACAGAGACTCAGTGGACAGCCTGGGGGAGTCAGTGGACATGAGCATAAAGGTGAAATGTGTGTGTGTGTGTGTGTGTTCTGTTCCTGGGACACTGAATTTTCTACATTGTCTGTCACTGGCTTTATTGATGACACTATGGTGATATGGTCTAAAAATACTAATAATAATAATTATAAAAAATAAAAATAATAATTTCAGTCGTTTTATCAACTGGAATCAATTCCAGTTGATTTTTCTTTTTCTTTAAAAATAAAATGACAAATGACAAAGAAGTGACTCAATACAAGTTTTGCTTTTACTTTATCAATACAATTTCAAAAAAGAAAACTAAATCTCTCCTTCTGTGGTTAAAGTGCAAACTCTAATGTAGTCTTTAAAAGTGCACTATGTAGTTTCAGGGGGAGTTGTTAGTTTCCACAGTATATGTGGTCGCTATATCTTTAGCGATATGAAGCACGACTGCAGCTGTAATAGTTTCCCACCGTGTCTTTTTGTTGCGTTGAGGTGCAGTGGGAGAATTACTCCATTAGTGTTGGCTGCTTTTCAGCGACTGTTTGTGAGCTGTAGCGTCTCATGTGCATCTTGGAGTGAGAAACATTTCTATTACAGTCACCAGCCTTTGAACAAACTTTGCAGTGGACCGTGGTGTGTTCAAGGTCTGACACCACAAAACTAGTTCCAGACAGCTGGCAGGACTGTGACTTTTTTGGGAACAAATGCTCCATTTGTGTTGGCAGCCATGTTGTTGTGGTTAGAGACTAAACACTGAGCCCTAGACGACACCATTAATAATTTGTTGGTCATAATTACAGTTTTTTCTCAGTGGCTTTAATGTAGCTCGCACACAGACATCACCTGCCTCCTCTGATCCTGTGTAAAAGCCTTTAAACAATCAAACCTTGTTGACATGAACATGTGAAGCTCTCTCTAAACACTGTCACCTGTGAATTAAAACTTTTCACCAAATTTTTGATTTAGAGATAAAACCTGACTGATTTAAGAGAGAGACAAAAAGCTGGTATTTAACATGTTCAGACACAAAGACACTTACAACACTGTATGAACATATACATACAGACATATAGAATATAGGGGATTAATAATTGTGTTTATATACTAATGAGTAAAGGAACAATGCTTTAGTGAAGTGAGCATGTGATGGATGCTGTGCAATAACTCTCTGTGTTCTGTCCACATCTCTTGTGAAACTGTGATTTTCCTCATGTTGTGATGATATTGTTGAGGCGCCGTTTGTTCTGCTGTGTCCCACAGGGCATGTACACGCTGATGGCTCGCTGCGAGGAGCTGGACCGTTCCATGCAGCCCATACACACCCTGGCCGCGCAGATCCGTGACATCAAACGCACCCTGGACGCCCTGGAGGCCATCTGCAAGTAACCCTCTGCATGTGTTGGTGCAATAACACGCCCAGCTGCAAAAGACTCAACATCAAGCACATTGTGAACCAGGCTGTCTGCAAGTAGCTCCGCCCCCTTCGCAGGTACCACACTCACACTGCAGCAAAGATGAAGTGCACCTGTCTTGGAGTCCTGGAAACTTTGCCGCGAGGCTTGCTGGGTGATTGGCGCTCATCGTCCCTCCGCTTGTCCATTGTCTGAAGGTGACATGTTTGTGTCGTCAAACCAGCTGCTCTGATTGGCTCTTGGGTCTGAGCTTTTTCTCCTCCCCTTTTCTTTTAAAGCAACATCACTTCCTCTTAGAGAATCTCTCAGAAGAAGAGACACTGGAGTGCCCCCCTCCCCATACACACACACCCTTGAAGGGTAGCCGCCCTCTCTCCCACTGTACAGGAGGAATCTTGTGTGGTTATCCGTCCAGCCCTCTTGGTTCAGATTGCACTAACCCCTCCTCCCCACACAGGGGTGATGTTTCCTGTTCTCTCTGTGTTTGCTAGAGAGACAAGAACGAACTGATCAACACAGAGACTCTGCACAGGAACACAAAGTCTATTTTTTAACCTTATGCAACGAAGATCAGATTCTCTCACTGTCAGCTGGTTGAAGGGAGGAGGAGTCTGTCTGTCGGTTTACCTGTCTGTCTGTTTGTTTGTCTGTCTTTGCGTTTATTTATTCAGTGTTCTCAGCCTGCATGTAAGCCTCTCTGTGTCACTGGGAGCTGATTCTTCCACTGCAGTCTTTGATTTTACAGTGATATTGTTGTTATCAGACATCAGGATGTGTGAGGTCGTCAGGTACAGTCAGTGTGTTACCGGCAGGAGCAGAGTCATGAGCTGCTGTGGCACAGAAACACTTGTTTCAACCACTTTTTAAAAAAAGACAAAACAAGCTGTCAGTCAGTTTGACATTCACTTCCTGTATTTGATAAGGTGACCTCTAGCTGCGGTGTGATATAGTGCAGCTGTGTGTGTTGGGGGGGGGTCAGTCAGCGGTTGAGAAAATGTAGAACCAAAACAGAGAGAGCAGCTGTGATGGAGGAGGAAGCTGAAGATCTCTACAGGAAGTGAACGATTAAACTGCTGTTGTTGACTGTTTTGACTTTGTGTCCGTGTCTGAATCAGGTGTTTGTGTGGCACCGTCCACTCTATCATCAGAAGCTCAGATGCACAGCGGCCTCATGTCTGTTTCCTCTGTGGCTTTACAGCAGCTTTAAATGTGTGAGAAGCTTCAGGTTTTGAGGATTTGAGTTTTGAAAAAAAAGTGAAAAGAACTTAGATGTAAAAGTCTGACGTGAGGCCATTGAACGTTGTCGTTTCATCTCCAGGCTTTTTCATTTTTACCTAACAAACTGCTCAGTGTCATGAATGGGATTGTGTTAGTTCAGTTTTAAAGGAATAGTATCTATCAGAAGAGCTTGATTTCAAAACACATTTTAATCCATTAAATTCTTCTTGAACTGTTGTTGTTGGCACTTTGCCCATGATTTTAAATTAGCTGCTAATCCTCCAACTGTAGTTTGACTCGTGTGAGTCCAAACTAAACTAAACTCTGTTTCATCTGTGTTGGTGACTTGTGTGTTTGTATGCTGGAAAATCTGTGAATTAAAGTCACACGTGTTAATGTTTCTTTCTGAAATAAGACCAACCACAGCGGGGCTTTGACTGGACAGAGAGAGATGAGTCTGGGACGAAGCCTGTGCATGTGAACTAACGTGGACGTTGAATATTTATTACACACAGTGATGGGCTGTTCAGTGTTGAGCAGTGAGCCTCCTGGTTCCTGTGGACCAGATTTCAGTACATGCACCTACTACTGTTGACAGGTAACATGTCGGTGGCATCAGTCATGTCATTGGTGACATCGCGACACTCCAGACCTGAGTTCATTGCGGATCATTGTCAGAGTGAGACTGAGCGAAGGACATATTCTAACCATCAGGCTTAAATCTAATATAAAATCATCATTGTCAAAGTGTCGCCTTCGGGGGCGGAGCCTGGAGCAGCAGTGAGACTCTGCAGTGTCTAATTAAGCAGCTCCAACCTCCAGCTCCTGATCTGTGTGGAAATCTCTGAGATGAAACAACATGGAGGCCGGTGAAGATCAGAGCACATTGTTGTGAACATTCCTGTCTTGAGCAGCTTTAACACAAAAAATTAAATAATACTAAAATAAAATGAAAAAATGATTTTGTTAAACATATTAAATATTTTTTCTTTTGTTCTAAAACACAGTTCCAACCTGAAGTGAGTTGGCCGACATATCATTTGCAAAACAGGACAATTTTGGTCAATGTTAATGAAACCCAAATGTTTTAAAGCAAAATGATGTTGAACATGTGAATAATATTTGAAATATTTAAAAACAACTTTTTTCGTGCGTATTCAAGCTGCTCACTGTGATAAGCTGTCGACAGGTTCACATCGTCACCTATCATATGACATCATGCGCTTGTTTTCTGTTTGAATCTGATTTCACAGACGATTCATCAGGAGGTTCTGAGCTTTACTTGCGTCCATGTTGTTTGGGGCTCAGAGATGTTCCCGTGGTCCTGAGCTGGACGTCACAGCTCTGCACCTTTAATGATGTGGTTTCACTACATCAGGATCACATCCTGTTATTGGCAGCACAGAGAACAGATTACATTTAATCCAACACCTGCTCTTTGCCTCTTCTTCACCTCCTCCACTCATTATCGAGGACACATCATTAAAAAGCTCATACTAAAGTTTCTAATCTTACTGGTTCCTTTGATGATACTGAAATGTCCCAAAATGTGTCTGAGGCTTTTAAGATGAGGGTGAAAATGTCCAGAGAGGAGGACGTTGTCTCGTTGGACTATGGAGGACGACGGATACTGGACGTGGGAGACGAGGGAGGACAAGTCGTTCTCCCGTGTATGATATATAAATGTTTGATTCCTGAGTTTCCTGTTGTACAATCAGATGCACCTGTGTACATATGATCTCTTTCTGTAACTAAAGGATTTAGATACCCGTCGTCTCGAGTGTATATTTTAATGAAAAATAACAAATAAATTTACATGAGCTGCAAAAACAAAACGCTTCAGTCTTTTTACAACCTGGTGCCTCAGGGAGCACGAGGACCAATAAAAACACAGTTTGTACAGGTCGTCTATGAGAGGTGTGATACTGCATTAAGAACAACCACAGCCTCAGGCCTTTTCTCAGGAGACACTGTGATTGGTCAGAGCAGGAGAAGCACAGATGATAGAGCCGAGGTCAAAGGTTCAGATTGAAACGAGCTGGGGAACAAAGCTTCACTGGGGAACGAGGCTTCACTGTGCTTCCTGTCTCATCTATGTCGGCCCTAAGAGATCAACTCTCCTTTTGTCCCTGGAAACACTTTGCAGAGCAGGTGTTATCACATGGATGAAATTATTTTCTGAAGTCAGATTTTTTTTTCTTAAACTGCAGTGTGTTGTCAGCTAATTAAGATTTATTTTAATGTCTCCACTTTCTCTGTTTGTGTTGTGGAGCATTTAATCCTGATTGTTTCTTTGGTTAAAGAAGGATTCATTGTCCATGTGTTAAAAATATGATGAATCCCTGTTCAACTTTGACCTTGTGAAGTTTTTGTAGAGGGCACAGGAGTTCTGGATCCTGAAACTGAAACAATTCATCTTAATTAAACTCACTTGAATTCACGCCTTTTTTTTTTTTTTTTTTTTTTTATTCTTCACCTGTGCTTTTCCTGCAGTGGCTTTGTTGGACGGTCCAGTTTGAGCAGAACTCAGGCAGAGGGCGCCACAGAGCTCCAGTGACTCCAGCTGTAGGTCACTATCTCAGACAGAGGCCACTGAGGTGACGTGAGATCTGCAAGGTTTTGATAAAATAAATCAAAATTCATTCATAATTTATAATTATAATTTAGAAAAGGTTCAAATATTGTGATAAAACTCACATAATTAGATTATATTACAGGCGACAGCTTGTTGCCACTGACCCTGGTGTCCAGCAGTGCAGGTAGATTCAGGTTTATTCATTCAGATTTTGATAAATTATTTTTATGATGCAGTCTGAAAGTGATGGGATTTTTATTTTTTTGGTGCAAAAACAAAATGACAAACTGTTAAGAAAAAAAAAACAAAACAGTTTCTTTAGATAATCTCAACAACTTAGTGTCAGACATTTTCTCTGAAACTACTCATGACAGAACAAACAGGCCCAGAGAGATGTTGACATCAGGTTTGTTTGTTTTTTGTCTGGAGAAGTTCCTCCCTCGCTACACGAGAGCTGAACACGAAGATATAATTTCCACATAACAAACATTGACAAATAAACAGAGAAACAAAAAGTGCAAAGACAATAAAAGCGCATGTGTGTCTGTGATTGGACAACTGTCGGGCTGAGGTCATGTGACAGTCAGCTGACAGCAGCTCAGTCTGACTCTAATGTTTTGCAGTATAAACTGTCTCTTGGCACATTCACTGAGAGGTTTGTTCTGCTGTGATGTTCTGTGACGTTCAGGGTTCGTTCAGCAGCAGCAGGGCTCCGGCGTCCTGCTCAAGGGCACTTAAGAAGGGCCAGTCCAGCCCAGACCTTCCAGGTGAAGGCTGCTCTGTTTCACAGTTTAAGGTTACAGGCATCGACCTCCTGCCACCAGCAGCACCAGCAGGAGAGCTGTTAGACTCGGGGAGCTCGGGGGCCTTGTCCCGGCGTCTGTAGGCGTCTCAAGGAGACTGACGGTACCTGGTGAACTGCTTCCTCTTAAATCAGTCTCAGAGGCACCTTTAGTAGGAGAAGCTGTCGTGGTTCCAGCCACATCTCCGGAGTTTTCTTCTGCCGTTCCCCCAACAGACGCTCCATCTTTGGGGGACTGCTGGTCTGCGACGTCCCCGTCTGTCGTCTTGTACCACTGGCACTGGAAGTCTCTCTTCCACATCTCAGCCGGGTCGGGTTCAGCTGGTTTAGTGTCTGTGTCCGGCTCATCTGTGGCTTTAGCTGTTTCTGTCTGCGAAAACAAAATAATGCAACATTAGCACGTTGTCATAATGTTCTGCACTTGTTCATGCTTAGTATTCTGTTGTACTGTCTCTGAATATCACCAACACGTTTGTAGACAGTGATGTGATTTCCCAGAGAGACACAGTGTTCCTGTTTCCACTGCTCCAGGATCAGACTGCAGTGAATCCTCCTGTGTTGTGTCTCAGCTGCTGCGTATCTTTCTGCTCTTACTTTTTAAACCCCACAGATCCTCAGGCAGATGGACTCCCTGCAGCTCCTTCTTCTTTTTAATATATATATATCGTCAGGCCTTTGTCTTTATAAGTGGAGTTGCTCTATTTCTAACTTTTCAACATTAGTTGAGAGCTACTTTCTCTTGACGCCCGTCTGTCACTGTGGAGAAGGTTTCTGTGACTCAACTGTTCTTTGGCAGAAAAGTGTGAAGGTCCAAGAGGACGTAATCAGAGCATCGAGTCTGATCTGCTCAGTTTCATGCTTTAGTGATTGTTAATAGTTGTAATCATTGTCTTACTGTGTTTGTTACTCATGTAAACCAGCAACTCGGCCTCAGGTTGTTTTCACACCTGTGCTTTTCAGTCTAGTTCACAAACTGTATGTTATTGTTTTCTTAAAGTTGAGCTCTCCACTCTCAGCTCCACCTGCAGTGAGTCCTGTATTTATCACTTAATGACAGAGCGCATGTGATGAAGCTGCCAACACCAGGCCAAGGATGGTTAACATCTGGATGAGCATCAGTGGTAACTGTGCTCTATACACATCTGGAACTCTACTTACATTTACATTTCATTACCTTTTCCGTCACCTTCTCCTCCACATCGACTGGGGGTGGGAGTTGGAGGTAGGCAGAGCTGTCTGGGTTTTGACGGACACACCGACCCTTTCCCTGGCACAGTGATGCTGAGCAGAGCCGTGTTGCCGTGGTTACATTGATGGCGTAGGGTCCCAGGACCTTGCGGACGAACTCTGCCAGATCCTGACACTCCCTCTGGGACAGGAACAGGAAGCAGGAGGACAAAACGTTTTCATTAAGAAGTTATAACGTTAATGTTGTGTTGCAACAGAGAGAAAAACTGGAGATGGAAAAAGTTACATATGTAAAATCTTGGGTGCAAAGATTGAAATGATCTCATCATATTTGTCTTTATCCACATGTGCATGTTTGTACCTCGGTCTTTGTCTCTCTTCTCTCCCAAATGACGACTCCAGCTGTTCCCATAGCAGCACTCTCTCCTATGGTGTTGACCAGGTCTGTCTGCAGAGACAAATATACAGACACAGAGTCACTGTGAGTGACTGGACATTATTCATCTACTGATTATCCTACAGTAAAGGGCTCATCTGAGGGAGCTTCACACAGTATTCATCATGTCATAAAACTGCAACAGTAGCAGAACCACATTTATAGCTTTACTTTTCTTTCTTGAAACTGAGATTTAAAGTTATAATCTGTCACCTCTGCACATTGAAGGAGCAGTTTCCCACTGTATAATAGTGGACTCCTCTGCCTTCAAGTTGAAATATTCATCAGACACCTGACTCACTACATCTCACCTGTGATAGGAAGGTGTTAGTTGAAGCATAGACGCTCCTGACCAGTGGGAACACAGGAAGATCAAATCCCGCACCAGTCAGAGAGGACACTCTCAGTGCTTCTCTTATCATGCTGGATAAATAAAGTCTGGCTCCGCTGGTCCCGCCCTGCAAGAGGGAGAAAAACACGATTTAAGTGTAACCTGAGCTGAACACAGTCGCACAGTGACATGTGTAAACGAAGCAAAATGTAAAATATTTATTTGTCCATTAAAACCCTGGTTACCAACCTGCAGCTTCTCCAGGGTGAGGAGGGGGTAAAGGGCGGAGCTTCGTTTCCACAGCCACAGGAGCTCGTCGTTTAGGGCCACCTCTGTGGGGGGGCACTGGCTGGTGTAATTGGCTAATGTGGTTTGCGCGGGGTCGCCATTGTAGCAGCTGGGGTAAGGGGAGATGCCCCACAATGCTTTGGGCCGCAACCTTTTGACCTCTCGAAGAGTCTCCGTTATCACTGACTGTGCTGCCGCCTCAAAGTCCACCTGAGACAAGATCAGTACTCCACCTGTCAGTCCCCCCAACACTTGACATGGCCAACAGACTCAGACAGTTTCTACTGAGCACACTAATTAGTGAACTTTTGTTGCCATTGGACTGAACTAGGCAAACTGTTTTCCTCTGTTTCAAGTCTTCATGCTATAGCGTAGCTAACAAGCTACTGGCAATAGCTTCGGAGTGGTCAATCTTCCTATATATTTACGTAGTGTGGATTTTCTGTGATGATGGATTTAATCTGTATTTCTCATCAAAACCTTGATCCAGACAAACTACAAATCAACAGTCATTGTTTAATATCACAGTTCATCTTAGTTGACACAAATTATGACCTTTTTGTGATTATATTCATCAATTATTTTACCCAGTGGACAAACTAATTTCTAAGTGATAGTTTAAGAATTGTTTTTTTCAGCAGTGTGTTGAGACTGCACCATCTCACAGTTGGTCACTGTCTGTCACCACCCACCTTTTCTGTCCTGTCTTTACCTAGACTTTTCTTACCTGTGACCACTTCTCCACCTCCTCAGGGGTCCAGTTAGGAAAGAAGGTCTTCAGCAGGTTCCTTGATGCTTCCAGATACATCGCCTGCTTCTCTCGATTCCTGGACCACTGGGGAACCCACTCTGCCCAGCGCAACACCCCCAACCCCAGATACCTAGGGGCTGGTAAGGCTGCTTCTAAGTCCTGCTGTGTTTTCTGGAGGTGGTTGTCCAGGCGGGTGTTCTGTGGTAACCCCCTGTTGACCGGAGTGTCCCTGTCTACAAAGTATGGGTAGTTCCCCAAAGTGTCCTCATAAAAGACGGCCACGCGGCCCTCACGCTCTATTCCAAAAGATCTGATGTCTGGCCGACCTGAGCAGGAGGAGTCTGGGATACCCCAGAAGATGATAAAAGGCTGTCCGGATAGAAGAGGGGGGCGGGCCGGCTGGGGTGGACCGGCCTGGACCTGGTCGGCAAAGGCAGTGAGCAGAAGGACAAGGAGGGGCAGTAAGACTGGTGGTTGGACCTGAGGGATGGTCGATGAAAAGGTTGTGGGTGATGTTTGTGTCCTTGGACTGTAGGGTGTCAGTTCAGATTCTGGTTCTGGGTCTGGTTCTGGATGCAACCGTGGCTCGGTCCACGCCATTGGAGCGACCACCTCTCAGGCTCTCACCCCTTCAGGCCCTCACAGCCGATCATGTTCCTGTGAAACAATCAAAAATTCATCAGTAACTTAAAAATCTAAACATATTTATGATGGTTTACATTCCTCACTGAATAAACCATCTCGGTGTGAAGTGTGAGGGGGACTGTCCTAAGTAACTGGGACAGTTTAGCAGCATTTACCTCCATCAACCTCCATTCACTTCTATCCAAAAATGGCATTGAAAATCTTTCTCTGGCTTCACCACATAGCTCAACTCAACAATAAACACACCATTTGCTGCACAGGCCTAATTAAGGTTAAATTAGATGAAATCACAACCTGGAAAAATCTCGACAATTAAACTGTTGAGTTTCGTTGTGATGCCTAATGTTGTTTGACGACTTGTGGTTAAAGTATTTGAAATGAAAAACACACAAGGAAGCTCCTTTGTAACAAAGAGGTTGTTTTCATTGACAAAACATGTGAGCTCGGGAAACACACTGAAGGACACAATACCAGAGGTAGGGCTCAATGCAACTGTGTGGCTGAGTGACAGTAAAATCAAGGCATAATGTGGAAATATAACATCTGTTGCAGGAACTGGACACATTGCATGGTCGGTAACAGAGAGGCTAGAATTCTCTGGGCAGGAGAAGAATAAACCAATCTGTTAATCACATCGAATTATAACACAAAAATCTGGAGGCTTCTTTGGATGATGCAAACAGGAAGTAGTATGTTATTGCCATGGTGTCAGAGTGATTAACTGCAGGCAAAGGATGATTAGAGGATGTTATCATAAAAAAATCCCTGAAAAGAAATTTTCTGACATGCCATGAATTGATAGTACACACAAGTCCAAGAGGTTTCCCATATATTTGGAATCATTCACACAAAGCACGTGCGTTTTTCCAGCAGCTGTCACAGTTCATCACATCACAGTCATGACTTGGCGATATGGGTTTTAACAGTTTAATTGGTCTTATACATTTTTAAAAATCTTTCAAAACTTTATCAAAAATACATTTTTTTTCAACTGTCTTGTTGTTTAAGGTATTATTTTCTTCCCAAAAGTGACGAAGTAAGGCCTGCTGGGAAATCCCCATGCGGCCAATGAGCTACCTTCCTCAAGCTCGAGACAACCTGCGTAAGATGCGTCAGTTTTATTTTTCATTTGTCTTTTTTGAACGAAAAGCCGTCTTGTTCAGGTAATGGCGGCAAAATGTTAAGCAAAACCAAACAAATAGCAGCGCCCGCGAAGATGAACAACAGGAGGCAACAGGGGATTTCACCGCCCTGCCGACCACAGGAGTTTTTACCCACCGGGCTACAAGTCCGTTCCACGTTAGCAACGTTAGCAGCGGGAGGCTAATGTTAGCTAGCAGCAGCGGGCGGGACTGGACTCCGAGCTGCAGCCTGTGGTTGAACTCTCTAATGAGCGCAGCCCATAGGATGGACTGATGGGTGAGTACAGTTTTCTGTGTCTTTGTGTCGGCTGTAGTTGAAGCTCAGGGGAGACACGGGAAGTACGGTCTTGAGGAGTATCATCTGTGTGGTTGTAGCACAATCAGCACTGCACATTCACAGCTATGTTGCGAACTGGCAAACTATCTCTCTCACCCTATCTGCATAAACAACCTACGTACTGGTCTCTCCCAGGAAGCAACTGCTCTGCTCCTGTAACAATATTGTAAACTTCAACACATTCACACAGAGAATTTCATTCAACTTTAGTTTCTGCGCTCATCTTCATGTACTAGTGTAACCATGAGGACCCCACGTGGACCCTGTTTCAGGAGACACTGCTGTGGGCATTATCACAGGTTCAGAAAACGACTTGTGCAGTTGTCAAACGCTTTCTTATTATTTACAAACATCAACAGCACATCTGAGAGCATGTCAATCTACCATGTATTTTTTCCTCATTTATTTAGATCTTAACATTTCTGTGAGCCTTGTGGTTTATGTTTTTAGTGTAAGTCCAGTTCTACTCTGTGCTGTTACTCTGGGCTAAAAAAGATCTGTGGCATTTTGTGTTTTCCAAATTATTTTCTTTACCAGGAACTTGCCAGATTTTCGTAAAATTAAGTCCATCTTTCTAACAGTGGCACCCTCAACATAGAAACTACATTTTTACCTTTATTAAACAGCATTGGATTAATTGTGATGGTTATATACATGAACTGTAACGTGTTACATGGGAGAATGGAGGCTCTCTGCCCTCCACCTGGCGTCTCTGGGCTGAAACCCAACCTTGCAACATCAGTGCAGTACTTGACCTCCGCCCCGGTGTCCCAGCTCTTGTCTCTGCGCACTGGGACACAAACGCACTCCGTAACTTGTAATCTTTCATTTATGATGGTTAAGACTACACAAATATAAACGTTGTAACGTCGTGTATATGTTATATAACATTATCCACCGCTCTATGGATTGCTTTTTTTCGCTGGCTTTGTTAAAAACAAATGCACATGACCTGGAGGAGGGTTAGCAAAACAGTGGAAAAGTGACCGGACTTGCATAGTTCCTCTTTAAGACATGCATACTAAGGAGGTCAGAGGTCACAGAGTCCCACAAAAATCCCTGTTTCTAAATCCATTATAAAGAGCAAGTTGTTTCCTTGTTTAACTACAGAATCTGAAGTGAGGTGGTATTGAAGTCTTGTTTTAATCAAGGAGAGATTTTGTGAGTCTCAAACACTTTTAATGTATGTAATATACAATGGATAGGCTGTATCAGAAGCAAAAAACATGAAATTGTGCTGGTAATACATTTGATTACAGTGCAAACAAGTTACAGTAGTAAAAAAAAAAAAAAAAAAAAAAGCAACAGCACAACAGCGTGCTGGGGAAGAAGACAACAGGCTAAGCCTGTGATTAAGTGTTTGCCTTTTCAGTGTAGTTATAGCATAACATAATCTTAACCATCTCAACCTGCTGGCCCGCGCTCGGCGTATCAATAAACAACACCGATGAGGTTATTATAGCCCAAAAGTTGAACACCACCATGTCTTTTATGTATAATCTCCTCCTCTCTCTGCTCACATTGATAAACACACACCACACACGCCATGATGCTGCAACCAACGTTGCAAGTCATATTAGCCGACGTCTCTCTCTCTCTCTCTCTCTCTCTCGCACGCAAACTTCCTTCTATCTCTATCTCTCTTGCACGCACTCTCTCTCTCTCTCTCTCTTTCTCTCACACGCTCACTCGCTGTGTGTGTGTGGTCAGTCATGCCACTGCTGCTTAAAGAAATCCTACAGGAAACGCAGCAAATACAAAAGCTCTATTGCAGATTGACTGCACTGCTTTTGTTCACAAAGAATAAAAAGTCTGTTCAAAATTATCCATCATTGTGTAAATACACACACACACACACACACATAAAGTACTAGTTGTATCGGTATCAGTACTCGGTATCAGTGAGTACTGAAGAGGGAGTACTCGTACTCGGTCTGGAAAAAAGTGGTATCAAACATTCCTAATAAAAATCAATCGTATATTATTTCGAATCATCACGATCATAATCTACTTTTACAAAAGTGCCATTAATCTGGTTTTTAACAGTTACCTTTTTTTAATTCTAATAGCCGTAATCCCATCATACTGCATGTAATCCCTCAGTTACTGGTAGTAGTGAATGGTAAACGTGATAACGAACTAATCTGGTCAGACTAAGCCTCTGGTCTGTGTTTACTCGTCTGTCTGGGCACAGGCTGATCCTGAGCCCAACGCCTCCACAGCTCAGAGCAAAAAAAGACACCTCAGCCTGAATGGCTCTAATGTAACAGCCTGTGTATTATCATCTCAGAGGTTAATAGAGAATGACACACTTGGATATTAAACATGCTGATAATTCATTTGTTTACGATGGCATGTCCCTCAGCCGAGGAGGAGTTCATGAATTTGTCAATCAAGCATTTCTAATTCTTTGTTATTTCATTTTCTAATGTTTCTTCACTTCATTTGTCGGCTCCTCTCCCCTGAACGCCACCATGCTGAGCCAATTACACTATGGAAATCTGTTATTTTAACCTGCTGGGACTCTGGTTTGATCTTATCATCAACAAACAGTGCTAAAAAAAAAAAAATCAAATTTTGCTCATGAAGAGAAAAAAGTATCCATTACATAGGAAACACGCACATGCTCATTATCGTTTTATACCTTGAGATCTAGTTTACAATAGTGGCAACTAGAAGCTGAGCGCCACACACAGGCGCACACTGCTGTCTCACTGTAACTAAACATTAGTCTCAGGACGGTGCTCTTAGTGAAAATCTTCCTGTACCTCAGAAAACTTCTCAGGGGTAAAAAATTAAGGGGCGTGCTCATGTTTTTTGTTGAGCCTTTAAGGGGAGGACCATATAGTTTCCTCACTGTGGGTTAATGAAGCTGTTCCACCTTCTCCTGCTCTCTGGCTGCGCTGTCTTTGGGCTGTTGCTCAATGAAGCGGCAGGAGGATCCAATCAGGATGTGAAATCAGCTGAGATTAGGACGAATACATGCGTCACTCCAATCTGATACCCAGAAAAGCACCAGTGCAGCCGAGCAGCAGCAGCAAATGACTGTTCAACCCACAGGCTGTGGTGTTTAGGAGTTTACAGCACATAAACTCAAAGAAATCAAGTTCTCACAGACAGAATACTCAAACTGTGCTTCAGCAGCCATCTTTGTTTTCTTCATCATTTACACCTTGGTGCAAATCAAACAAACAGTGCTTGTTTGAAAGGGGAGCACTTTCATATATTGACACAAATATCTAGCTCCTTCAGTAATGTATGTGTAGGTATGCATTTATATGTTGTAGACATACTCTACATCATGAATATGCATCACAAAGCCATCATGATAGTATATATGTTAATATTAAAGATAATCTTCAAAGAGATAAGAAAAACTATGAACATATTAAAATATAAGCATAGAATTTGCATGTTGTTTAAATACACTTGAAAATACGTGTAAATTAAATATAATAAGTATAAAAATATAGAAAATACAACAAATGTGGTTGCCACATGTTAGAAATCTATAAAATATTGTTATAAGATTTTTATCCATTTATCCAGAGGATGGATATATGGATAGATATTTAGATATTTACTTGGTACTGTAAATATCACATATAGTAATTGTGCAACATACTGTATCTATTGTCACCTCCATCAGCAGTTTCATTTCATTTAAAGCTTTACAGTAGATTTCCGTCAGCTGTTTGGTTTTTGTGCTGTTATACTGTTACTTCTACTGTAACACTTCATTTCTTTGAAATGTACAATATTGGCACTTTTCAAAATAAAAATCTCTGACGATTGCTTTCTCAGAAATAACTCAAACCACAGATAACCCTTCAACTTCTCTTTCCTCTCCATTTCTTCTGTTATTCTCTGTTATAGTTGATATCTTAAAGTCATATGAAATGATATTAGAGCAGCTGGGAGGATTCAGAGCAGCAGTGTGGTGTTTCTCACTTGTTGAAGTAAAATGTTTGCAGCAGAAAGTTTGACAGTGTCTGTTACTTGTTGCAGGTCATAATTTCATCCCCTCTTTTTTAGCCCTCATAAAATTGCTGTGACTTTTCATGGCCTCCAGTGATGGAGTCCAAATTGTTTCTGGACGACCTCTGACCTTTGTTGTACTGTCAGCAGGAGGATGCATCTCATCCCCTCTGCCTGTCCACAGAACAAAATCAGTTTCATCAGTGTGTGGACCCAGTCCAATAGATAGGAGTTTTTTTGTTTTTCTGATTAATTTAGACTCTGATTGTGGCCCTGCAGTCCACACTGACATGTTGTCATGCTGTTATAGAAACATTACAAGGCCAAATGGTCCACCGTGTATTCAGCAGTATTTTACCGGATTCAGTAAAACATTTCAAACTGAATCAGATATGCATTGTTGGACTGTTGTTGTTTCTTGCTTGGTTTTGCATTTTAATTGTCACTGGAAAAAATGTTCAGAGGCTGATGGTGTGATTGTCATGGTTAATGATCGTATCTTGTCCTTTTATGTCTGGAGAATACGATCTGTACCGTCTTGAAAAAAACAAAAACAAAAGAAGCTCCTGTCATCTGTATAGTGCACTTTGCCATTGTGTGATTTTTATGAATTGTGCATCCTCAGTATCAGCCAACATATTCTCTGCACCAGTTCATTTCCACCTGTAATATTCAGGTGTGTTGGTCACACCATTGCATTTCAGAAATGTGTGACTGCAGAAATCTGAGCTGAATCAGACGTGTTGATGTCGATGTGTTTGTTTTTGTGTTAAAAATTAAATAAGTTCAGTTTCATCAAAATGTTGAGCTGAGAGTGAGGACGTTACACAGTCAGCTGGCTTAATTCAAACTTAGAAGCATGTCAGCATGAATATGTATAATAGTGCATTCTTTGTATTTTCCCTCTCGCCCACTGGACTTGAGGTCGTGCTGATTCCAGTTTTGTGAGCTGAAGTTTTTCAGCTTGTACAGCTGCAGCCAAAACAATGGCAGTAAATAGAGTTTCATATGTGATGCTCAAATACGTGAGTTAACAACATTTCAGTATTTTTATGTCTTATACTAAACTTTAAACAGAATACAACTCCTCCAGCTGATTTTTGGTTTTTCATTCACTTTTTAAATTTGCTTGTCGTTGACTTAATCAGGATGTGAGGCAATTTGTTCAAGATTGAGATAATATTTATTAAGGCAACCGATAAAACAAAGAAATATTTGCCATTGTGCCCATTTTGATGGGAGAAAAAAACATGATTCTTTTTATACCAGTTTGGTTCAGTCTAATTATTGTAGATAAAACACAACAACCATTGTACTGTATCATGATCACTACAACTGTAAATATCCCTATGAGTTTTATTTTGACATAAATGTATATAAACACACAGTGTATTTTATTTTTTCATGTCTATTTTATTTTATTTTTTATCACTGACCTCGTACACGTGCCTATATCTTTTTGTTATGCAGTTCTGATTAGACGAAACCAAGCCAAAAATACTAAAGGGCTAAAACTGGATAAAAGCTGTTCGGACTGCCGCCATATTAAGTCAGGTCAAGTCAAACTCACCGAGGCCGGAGTTGTTCCTGTGTCTCCTCCTCACAGACTGGACATGGTCCGACTTTCTGCTTCTGACATTCAGATGTTTTATTCCTTTGGTTTTATTCTTTACTCTCCCAGATAAAAAAGACCAGGAATCCTGATGGATTTGCGAGGGCATGGATAAGCTGAGCATGTATAACATGCAGCGGACAGGAGCCTGACATCCGGAAGAGAGAGATAGAGAAAGAGGGGGAGGGAGGGAGGGAGATGGAGAGACAGAAATAGATGAGAGAATTAAAAAGAGAGATAAAATGTGTCAGGAGAGGAAGAGAGGGAGAGAGAGAGAAAGGGACAGAGAGATGGAGACAAGGTAAAAGAATGAAGAAGCCAAAGAGCCATGGAGGAAACGTCTGTTCAGGAGATAGAATGATGGTTAGGCAGGTGTGTGTGTGTGTGTGTGTGTGTGTGGGGCCTCACCTTCACAGCCAGGCTAAGCTTCCTTACTGAGAGAAGGTAAGCAGGGTCAGTGTTGACCCCGCTGACTCACATGACCAACGACACTGACCGTAATCCCATAATCCTCTGCTCTACTGCTGCCGCTCTTGGCGAAACAAACACCCAAGCTGTGGAGGATCACACCTGTCTTCTTCCTCTTCCTCCTCCTCCTCCTCCTCCACCCTCTCCCTTTTCTCCACCTCTTTATCTCTCATTCCTTCTCATCTCCCTCTGCCTCTCAGTCCCACCCTCCCTCATCTCTGATCTTTTGCTATTATCTGTAAATTTTTAATTTCTCCACTTTCCCTCTCCCTCTTATTCATCCTCCCCCACCCAAGCTCGTTTCCTCCCTCCCAAATCCCTCTTTCCCTAATCTCTTTTCTTCCACATTTGACTCTGTTGTTTCATGGTGACCTTTCTCTCAAGGATTCAGCTGCCACAGAAAACACCAGCATCGTCTGGGCTGCTGTGACACAGCAATAAACCACAGCTCTCTCCTCCTGCTTCTCTCTGAGTCCACTTTCTTTCCTTGCTGTTGGACCACTATTTTCCTGTCCTTTGGTATTCCCTTCTTTAATCCCATGTTTTAATTCTATCATATTTAAAATGATTAACCACATTTTTGAGAGTTTTGTATGGTGGCCGACAAGAGCAAATAATGACACTGCATCAGTCCAGAACACATTTATCAGGAGAGACAAACTATAAATTCAGAAACTATGAAAATTATAACAGAAAACATGAACAGAAACAAGCTGCAAATGGAACAACAAGCTGCAGGAAACTACAAAAATACACAAACCACAAATGCAATAGAAAATCCATATTCAGACAACACAGTGTCAGAGCTTCAGGCGGTCAGGGGGACTCTAAGTGGAACACTGCATACAGGCTAATTTCTCGGCTAATGTCGACATTTTCTAAATTTTCTGTTGCTCTTATGTAACATTGTAAAAACTATAACCAAATGTAAAAAAAAGAGCACAGAGCTTCTTTATGTCACCTCTGCTTTCCTCATGCTCTCTTATTTTACCCAGGTCAAAGGTTCAGTTGTAGGTTTGACCTCCTGCAATGAAACTTAAGTTTATACTCAAGGTTTTCCACTCAGAGCTCCTCCTAGAGGCCAAAGTTCTTCCATCGTGTTGTCTGGATATGCAACGTTAGAGGTAATTTTCACACTGCATTGTCCTCCTACCAACAATCCCCTAATGTAATGCCTCAAATTTAGAGATGTGAAAATATTTAATTGTGGGAGTTTTTGAGAAGGTAATAGATCAGCACTGAACCTGGCTCTAATGGAGTAGCGGAGGATGGCACCTCTGTTTTAGATTAATAATAATATTTTAGCATGTTATTGCTAACTGGTGCACTGCCTCATATGAGCAAATTGTGATCTTCCTCTGTTGTGTGCGTAACGTACCGTCCATCTGGATAATGTATGCTGCTGTGTTAATGGAGGGCTGGGCTAATCTCACATTATGTGATTTATATTTGTGTTGGAGACACAGATGGAAACACACACACACACACACAGAACGGTGTCATAATATAAAAAGTGCTGCTCCTCTATGTCTGGCTTTTTTGCGACAAAATACATATTTATATATTTTATATGCCATTTACCACACTCATTTCTGCCTGCATCCTGCTCCTCTCTGCATCAGCTTTTTCTACATTGTTTTTGGCTTTTTTCATTTCTCTTCATGTATTTCTATCCCAGTTCTTTATTTAGGCTCCTTTCCTTTCACATTCTTCCCATCTCTTCCAAGTTGTCTGTGTTTTTTTTTTCATTAGCGCTGTCACTACCCACAATAGCTAATAACCTGGTCAAAGAATCACACCTGTGCTCTCAGGCTCTTTCTATAAATTCCTCTTTTTCTCACACTCTTATTGTGGCTGGTCATGTCTTTGGATTTAATCCTGTGCAGTAAATGTCATGATTAAAATTTCTTTTTTTCTCAGCATTAGCTTTTTGCATATGTTTAAATGAACAACTATTCTGACTATAATATCTGCTGCATCATTTTATGTCAAACCCACACCTGTGTTTAGATATTTACAGCAACAGTTAGCAGCTTAATGGTTATGGTTGCAACCGAACAGGGATAAGTTCTCCATAATTTTCACACTGAAATCCTATTTTTAAGGTGTTATGCAGTAGGGGTGTACCAAAACATCGATACTACGATATATCACGATATTTTGTCTTGTGGTACGGTATCGATAGACTGGCGCCAAATATCAATATTTTAACAATAAACATACAGCCGTTCTAAACAGATTCTCTCACAAAACCCTGCTGCAATTTAGATTTACAGAGTCACTACTTTAAGCCTCCACATGCTGCACATGCTTACCATGAATAAGAGTGGGTGCACAGGTAGCGTACTCTTTGAAAGGAAATGACGCAGTACAGCCTGCCAGAAATCATAAAAAGAAGAAGAAGAAAATGACGTGAGGCGGAGGAATAGCAAAACATAACACAAGGACATTGGACATTGTGTGTTAAGAAGAGCCACTGTGTGCAGTATACACTTTGTTTTACTTGACTGTCATTCATGTGAAATTGATTGACAATAGGGGTGCACTGATCGATCGGCGCCAATTTCCTCAATTTTGCGTGATCGGCGATTGGCGATTCTTTTTTGTGAAATCGATCACATCTACCGATCTTATCTACCTCCGCAAAGATCTGAAAGTCAGCCACTGTCCCCCTCTGCTCTGCCGTGATAGAGGGCTGACGCCAGGATGCGGAAGTGCTGGTAAGCGCCACACAATGAAAATCGCACGCGAGCCGGTTTCGTGTGAAATGGATTCAGTGCAGTCAATAAACTCAGAATTTCTTCAGTGACACAAATATCGTTATGTATCGTGGATGAAACTTCTTGCAATATATCGATTATCGCAGAGTCTCTGTATCGTGATATTATCATTATCGTGGGCAAAATATCGTGATAGTATCGTATCGCGAGGTATCTGGTGATACCCAGCCCTATTATGCAGTAAAATATGAGGCATTATAACAAGACAGTGTTTGCTCAGTTAAAGCTAAAAATAGCTGTCAGTGAAGTGGAAGTGATCTCTCCCCTTACAGCTTATCTCAGCGCAGCATTCATCTCAAAAAGGATCTGATGCCAGTTTACTTTCATCACAAAATTTACTAGGGGTTCTGAGGGGATCTGAACAAACCAAGAAGTTTATCTTATTAGGATGTAACAGATGTTACTGTTTCTTTTTTTTTCGATGGGGGGGGCGGGGCTTTTTGCCTTTAATTGATAGGACAGTTGAAAGAGGAAATGGGGAGGCAGAGAGAGGGAGAATGAAATGCAGCAAAGGGCCACCAGGGAATTCGAAGCAGGGCCGGCTGCAGCGAGGACTGTAGCCTCTGCATATGGTGTGCCTACTCAACCCAGTGAGCTATGTGGCGCCCCCAAAAAACAGATGTTAAAGGTAGAGTCTGCAGGATATTCCTAAAAAAAACACAACATAGACTTAGACTAATAGATACAAAGGAAAGTCTGCTTAATCATCACCTATGAGCTTCTACTCATGTGTAGTGGTGACTGTGTCTGCAGAGCCCCCCCCCCGGCCTGTATTTTGATGTTTTGGTGTGGACCGGATGTTTCTGGGCGGGAGTCTGTGTTTTCTCCCCAACCAGTGACAGAGCGCAGGTGAAGTTGGGCGTGCAGCACAAGTAGGACCCACTAGCCGCCACAAGCACTAGCAATGAGCTAGCCGGTGCTAATGGTGGATGCTAGCACCGCTAGTACCCGCTTCTGTGCTCCCTGCGAAGGCCGTCCTACTCATTGCAGCATATCCCTCGAGCCTGAATGGATGACTGGTGACCAATTAAATCGCAGCATTACACACAGGCACAGACGTGTATGGAAACTAAACTTAATGCAAAATCTTTATGTTAAATGAGGCAGCAGCAGGTAAAGGAATTCCACTGTTTGATTAAACCTGTGTGAATCTGCTGTAAATTAGAGAAAATATTGTCACGGGAGCAGAGCAGCTGCTTCCAGGAAGAGATCAGTGCATACACTGTTTATGTAGAGAGGTTGATAGAGAGAAGAGAGCGTTATCTAGTTAGTTAGATGGCAGCTTGAGTGTTATAGTACAGTGTAAATGTTAGGCTGTTTTTGCTACAAGCTGATCACTGATGGCATAAAGTCCCTACGTCTTATTGAAGCTCCTGAATTTCAATTACAGTCCAGACTGTGCATCAGAAACGTTGAACAACAGGCATAATGTCTTAATGCCTGTTGTTCAACGTTTCTGATGCACAGTTGTACAGGATTCCACATTAGCACTGGAGTGAGCCATTGTCAATGGTAAATACTTTGCCCAAAAGTGATTTTTTACATATATTTTCTCTAAAATATAGACATGAGGTGAAGATCTCCAGGCTGAGGACAGAGACTTTCAGCACAACATCATGAGACAGAGAAGGACTGAGTTTAAGAGAGATTTGCCACTGCTATCATTGTCAACAGGTAAGTTACAGACTTACTGTTACTTGTTGGTTCAACAATAACTTTTGACGTGGCAGGGTTTATTTGAATTGACATGATTTGCTTCACTTGTAACATCACAAAATGTTGTATTTTCAGTCTTACATCAACATCTGTACAGTCACCGTGTGTATTGTATCTGTGTCTGTGCAGTGCATTGCATTCCTCACTGGAGCTAATGCTCATGGATCTTACATTTTCCATCCTCTTGTTTTATTCCCTCTGAGGCCTTGTGCACTAAAAATACATGCATCACACCACAGGGGTGCAGGATAAAAGCATCTGCCCCATGCTAAGTGGCAGAATACACATGGATACTGTGTGTCTTTATGTTAGCATTTGTGCCTGTGAACTTGTGTGTGGTTTGCTCTTGCTGCCACTTTGTCTCTTTTACCTCCACTTGTGTATTTGTGTTGCATAGCTGCTGGTTTACTTGCAGTTACATAGTTTCTATAGGTCATATAACCCATATACAACCTGTTATGTATTCACAATCACATACAGTCACATGTACAATCAAAGTTCCTTAGACCTTGACTTTGTTGCATGTGCATAAACATGTGTGCTGTGTGTGTTTGTATGTAAGTCTTTGCTCATTTAATTAGTAGCACCGTTTGGTACATATTTTTCTCTCACCGTTTTTCTGACACCGTTCTCTGTGTGTGTGTGTGTGTGTGAGAGAGATCGTATAGACATTGTTGTGATATAAAGTCAAGCAGTTATCTCATCAAAAAAGGTGGAGAAATAGCGATTTGGCTTATAGTCAGCAGTCATACACATGTCATGCAGGCAAAGTAAACAAATACAACCAACAAGCAAATAAATAAATAACAGTTTACAATTACCATGTGTCATTAATCAGATTCATAGCTGCAGGAATAACTGACCTTTTGAACCCGTGTGTTGTGTTAAATCCGAAGGTAGCAACATAAATTCACCTCATAATGGATGGACCGAATCACTCTAGACAGAATGGGCTTCATGGTGTCAGACTGGAGACTGAGTAGTTAGCTAAAAAGATGATGGAGGAAAACACAGAAATTGTTTTTGCACCCTTCGGTGTTTTCTTTATATAGTACAGGCCTAGATGTAGGTACACGTGTCGTATGTATCCGTGTGATGTTGGCGTGACGTGGTCTTCTGCCCTCTTTATCCAGAGCAGACAGAGCACAAGGATTATTCAGAGGTCGTCAACAATACCTTCAGGTTAAACACACAAGTACCTTCACAAACACACACATACACCAGCACACAGTCACATTATAAGTATTCATACCCTCGGGTCATCCTCTTTGCTCTGAGGCCATGTTTCCCTGGAAACCGATCAGCCAGGGGATGATGATGGCGACGACGGTGGTGATCTCACAAGCCAGTGTATTTGGATAGAAATAGGACGCGGCGGTAGTTGATAAGTTGACAGGAAGCTAAAGTCAGGAAGAAGGCTGATAAGGAGCTAGGAGGCATTAAACAGCTAGGAAACAAAAAAAAACATAAAATGAATTTACACATTTCTAAGCGCTGACATGTCAGCACTGGGATGCTGCAGAGTGCTGTGGTTTTTGATTTCAGTTATTAGTGTTTAACAGGAACATGTCGGCTGCTCACCAGGAGCCTTTTATGTGGCATGTGGACACGGCTGGAAGTCAGAGTCAGGCTGAGTCCCCCTCAGTGTCACACAGCTGTTTTCCCTTCTGCATATGATTGATGAAGCACTGATGTCATGACGAGTGCGGTCATGTGACATGGAGAGATGTTGTGTTCAGGTTTAGAGGTGTAGATTTAGTGGACAGAGTGACGTCAAACTGGTTTCAGGTCATCTTGTTTACTGTCACAGCGATGAAGATATGATTTTTGGTTGTGCCTGGCTGTCTTTGTGTCAGTTCACAGATATCTGTACCATAGCTTTGGATTCTTCATTATTTTCATTTTATTTTGTTTTGATTGTCTTGTTTTAAATTTCAGCTCAGTGTCAATTTGTTTATTTTTGAAAACGCTCAGTTTCTATTTAGCTTTTCCTAGTTTCTGTGTTGCCAACTTGACAACATCGATACACTGAATGTTTTTGGACACCAACAGCCAATCAACTGTAAGTTTGATGAGATGGATCAGGTGAATTTGATGTTTAACCACCACCATTTTATCAATAAATAAAATTTGTAAAGCTGTAAAGGAAACTCACATCAGATCAGTTTATTAAACATAAACGAGTTAAAAACCCTCAGTAAGCCACAAGAATCATCAGACCTCAGGGGCACTGACTCGTGAGCTGGTGGTGGTGAGAAATTTAGTGGTGAGCCCGCCACCAAATTCTCTGTGCAGGAAAAACCCTGGACATGTGAAAAGTAGTCACGCTGACAATAGTCATTAGTTTAACTGGAGAGCTCAATCAACTGCAGAATTTGAGGAACCATCACCAATACCAGCGCGCAGAGAACACGCTTTTCCAGATGATTAATTTCCTGCAGTGACAAACACACGTACTCTCACAAGCTCCTAACAAACTGAAAGGAAACAGTTTGTCCAGCTTAAGTGAGATTTTGTGCTGGTTGAGGAGAATCACAGCTTTTAAGCAAATAACAAATGAAAGAAGTTGTAAAGTTTGAACCCCACAGGGGAGGAAATAGATGTTCAATATATGGAAGAGTCTACACAGATAATCAGTAATGAGGCTGATGAAGATGGGTCCTCTTCAATTCAAGGAAAGGTAGCTGACTAATATATACTTAACACCGGTGTCAATGAAACATCAGATGGATCCTGTTTGAGAGGATGATTTAAGAGATGGGGATGATTTCTTTGTTAATTATTCTTTTTATATTGTATCATTGTCTTCCCAGAGGAGTTCTTGCGCAAATAGCAAATAAAAAGACTCTAATACACATAATCAGTAACAACTGTACTTTCACACTCTGTATAGCTCAACATGGGCACTATGTGCAGATTCAGTGCATGCATGAAGTACAGTGCCTGCATGACATACATGCTCAATGCAGAACTGACTGTTAAAGACAGACACACACAATGTCTTGGACTGTGCACTGGTGATTTCTATCTGCTTTAGGTATGTTTAGAGTCGTCTGGTTGCAGAGAGAGAGCTCCCTCTGATGGCTGGAGAGAGAGGCAGGGGCAGAGAGAACAAGAACACACACACACACACACTCTCAAACACAGAGAGAGAGAGAGAGAGAGAGAGAGAGAGAGTGGTATTACAGTTTGGCTGACGTTGCGGCTCTGAACTAAAAGATTTGCAGTGTGAAAGCAGCTCTATTGTGCTTTTTAGTGTGACAGTATCCAGCAGGAATGTGAAGCTAACTGGTCTTTTTTACACACAATAGATATGATCGAGTTCAGCGGGGACACCAGCCGCACAGTTTAGAGCTGACGTACAAAAAGAAAAAAGAAAACTAGAAAAGACAGGGAGGGAGGGGGAGAAACCACAGCTTGGGTTGTTATCTCAAACTAATTTACAAAAGAAATCACAACTGTAAAACTGGAGTTCAACCGCAACATGTTTTATATCAGAATGAGACACTTGCTGGATGTATTCTGCTTTAACAGCACCACTATGATTTCAAATACAGTCCTTTTAATTTAATGAGTAAAAGCTGCAAATCATAATTTAAAGAAGAAAAACAACAGCTATTACAGCCTGAAAGAGGATAGTTAGTCAGAAGCCTTCAACTCTTAATCCCTGAATAGTTTAATTTTTTTGTTGGAGATAATTCTGTAAAAAAAAAAAAGAGAGAGAGAGAGAGGGAGGAAGGGGAGATGTGGGGTTAGAGAAAGGTGGAGGAGGGAGAAAACAGAGGAAGGAAAAACCGTTAAGGTACAGTGGTCGATTTGGAGGAGGGAAAGCAAGATGGAGGGAGGGAAGAGGAGGAGTCAGTGAAACAGTCTTTGATCTCTGTGTCGTTTAAGGGGGAAAAGGAAAGGAATTACTGTGTGTGTGTGTGTGTGTGTGTGTGTGTGTGTGTGTCAGTAGACCTCCATCCTGGTTTGTCAAATCTGCAGCTGAAGTGAAGACTTTTGTGTGTGTGTGTGTGTGTGTGTGTGTGTGTTGAGGCCTGGGCGGATGTTTTCTGAGCTCAGCAGCCGTGTCGGGGCGAGGACACGGGAGAGAGAGAGAGAGAGAGGTAGGTGTAAAAGAGGGTGGGAAAAAAAGCGTGTCCCAGGAATTTACAAATGAAAAGAGAAGGTTTTTCTCTTAATGCGATTAAATTTTTCCATTTCACCGCTTCCCCGGCCGACAGTTTCAACTCTTTAGGAGCACGGAGCCGCAACGCAATGCTGTCTTCAAGATGGGACAGCAGGGGGTGAGGGGGAGGAGGAGGAGGAGGGTGGGGATGGGGGAAGCTGGTGGGGGGTAAACAGGAGGGAGAAGAGGAACACCGAGACGGAGAGAGAGAGAGATAGAGAGAGGAAGAAAAAGACTGGCAGAAATGTAACATTTCATAAAGCACTTTGGCAGCATTGTGTCTCGTTAACAGTCGAGCCAGAGCAGTGACTCAAGCTGAGAATTAAATTGAGAAAGTGACAGACGGAGAGAGAGATGCAGACGGAGCAGAGGGAAAAATACAGAAGGATTAACGGTGAATAGGCCGAACATGTTTGGAGTGAATGTGAAGTGGTTCGTTTCTGCTTCACACTGTTTACATCAGTTAAATGAATGAAATCACAGGAGCAGCTGGAATTCAGTTTTGATTTAGTTCATTTGAAGCAGTGAAAAAGTGACACTGTCACACTTCAGCTTCACTCCAGCTTTGACATGGAGGGTAATGATATTCTCCAGCACGTTTCCACTCTGAACTTTATTGCTGATGCTGGGGAGCACTGTTATTATGTGGCCTGCTGTTATTAACAACACTGTGGGTCTACAGTCAGTCTAGCAGCTCTGTGAGTTGGCTAACAGGGCTAACAGGGACGTCACTCCCGCCAGCAAATAGACCTCACCATGAATCACCGTTACTGATGGACTTCAGGACCTGACCAGTATGGAATTTTGATATTTTTGGATATTAGAGAGTAAAAAAAGTTCTGATTTCCAGTAAATCAGCCAATGTTCCTCATCTTTACATAATCACACATCTTTGTCAGTGATCCCCAAATATGCTTTAAAGGCCCATCAAATAACTGTCAGACAGAATGGCCTCAGTGCAGCCCTGCAGTAAAGGCTTGGAAAATGTAAATAAAATAAATCATAATTAGAAATGGGGAAAAAAGCCTATACTGAATTATTAGACACAGTCTTTTCACATGCCTCCATCAGGCCTACAGTGTTGTGTGGAGCCAAATGAGAGAACCACAAACTTAATGAACACAACACCAACATTATTTTTCTCTAGTGGATCAACCAGTGTGAAGACATTGTTTCTAATTTAAACTCAGACACTTTGTAGTTTGCCTGAGATTAGACAATTAATCTGGTCGGGCTGTCGTGGATTTATTCGTCCTCTGCACATTGTCATCGCCAACACCACTACTGTCACACTCTTTAGATACATGTACAAAATGGACACATTTCCAATACGACAAACTAAATGCGATGTAAATAAAAACTTACGTAACGACACAAAAACAGGTGGATAAACAAACCCAGAGGAAACAAATAAAACAGGCAGTGAGTCAACTTTAAGTGCAAAGCTGACATTGTCTCAGTTTGATGTGTTTCAAGTTGAGATTATTAGTTAGGTCCTCACAGCTCATCTTGACAGGGATGGTGATGCCCTGGATTAAGTTTCTTGTTGATCCATTCAGTAGTTTTTAAGATATTTAACGCAATAATCCAGAATGTGAATCAGACTTAACAGCAACGTTAGTACAGTTCAGTGTCTGTGAACCATGAATGATAAAATGTAAAATGAATGTTGAGACACTCAATGAAAAATCAGAGGATATTCAAAATAATTAGGATTCATCCTCTGAGGAACATGAATGTCTTTACAGACTTAGATGACTAGCCATGATGCTATCTTAGCACAGAGGGTATCCATCAGGTCATATCCTCTACCATCAAAATGAAATGTCTCTGTTTTGTTGTTTGTTTGTGGTGCTCACTGGCCCTAAGTTTCATTTTCATCTCCATCCCTGAACTTTCAGAGTAAAAGATTTTCCCTGACAGTGTAAAATGAGCTTCCTGCAGAAGCTGCCTTTGGGAACACGGTGGTGTTTCCATACATCACTGCTCCAGTGGCTGTATCGGCTTTTCACTCCTGCTGAACGGGAGTAAACAGGCCGTCTCTAAATGTAGGGAAGCACTGGGAGAAAACCGTTGACTGGAATAATTTTTTCACGTTGAATACACTCCTGGTTTGCCAGTGATTGTGAAACTGAGCCTAAACAAACGAAGAACACAAACACAGTAAAGTGAACTACGCAGTAAAGACAAACTGTCCTGGTGTTGAGCAGCTGAGACCAGTGAAGCATTAAATGAAAAGAAGAATCCACTTAGATTATTGTGAAATTGTTAATTGGCTGCTCTCTGACCTTTCCTGTCTCAACACTTTAGACCTGAGATGTACGTCTGAAACATACAAACGCATAAAAAGCTCTGTGAGAGTGACAGAAGAAGAGACCAGAGGACCTGAGGAGAGCCACTCTGGTTTCAACAGCAGCTGATTCACGAGATTTTTCAGCAGCAGTTCAGCTATTAAAACAATCACTTGCAGATGAGCGAAGCCTCATTTGTGTGTTGTGGAGACGCTTGACAGTAGCAGCAGACTGAAACCAGGCAGATGCTGTTTGCTAGCAGCACTTGTTGGAGTGTTCTAATATTGACGTATGCTCAGAGGAAGAAGAATGAAAGAGGGAGACCAGGGACCGCTTCACTGAGTCTAATTTAATATAACATACAAAAAAGATTTGATTCTTTCATTTGATTGATACTTTACAATCAGACTTTCTGTATAAAGGGAGAATGGATGGCTTAGAAATAATTAGTTAGCTTGTTTAGTCTTGATAAGTCCTTTTAACACTCTCATAAAACTTAAGATAAGTAGGACAGTTGTGGTCTGTCCATTTGGCAGCTCAGACGATGGAAAATTATCATAATTATCATATTAAGACCTCACAGTAATATTCACCTTCACTTGGCAGCAGTGGTCTCGGTATAATCACAGGTGTTGATCAAATATGAAAATGTTGGTACTTTCTGCTGGCTGGTTTCTTTTTCAGGACTTTAACACTCAACCGTAACACAGGTGGCATCTTCCTTGACCTGGTAAAGGCGTGGACATTTGAAGAAATTTCCTTATTCAGTCATTGGGAAAATTAAGGACCAATATTCATTTCATTTTTTATATGGGAGAAAATACTGAAGAGAACATCTTTGTCCACAATGAAAAGAAGAAGAAGAAGAAACAAAGTCAGTTAGTGTGAGTGTTTTGGGGTTCGTTCTCCATCGCGCTTCTGCAACTGCGTATATGACATCGCACCATGCGTATGCCGTATATCAACGTCATGTCGTATGTGTCGGAGGCAGCAGTACTTGAGTACACTTGACTCGGGGTAATGTGACTGTGGGACAGGGGAGGGGGGACATTTGTGTTATAGCATGGTACGGAACAACTGGCCCTAGTGTGAGACGAGTGCACCCTAAATCTCTGACTCAGACCTCTGCACAGGTAACAAGCCAAAGCTTAAATGCATTTGAGACTATTTTAAACACACATCATCAAACAAAACAACACATGTTAAGCAGAATAAGTCCACAATGATCCACAAAATTCCTAACAATCAATTATCAATCATAGATTAATGACACTCACCCCTACTGCTGATCCAGTCTTATTCCCACTGTTGACATATCTGTAGTTCTCCCTCCACCCAATCACTTGTCACTGAGTTACAATCAGGCTCCTCTACCAGTTATAAGTGGTAGTAACTCATTAAGATAAATGAGTGGTGAACATTAACTTGCTCTTGTCATACAGTGAGTTTGCGTCATTGTATGAAAGCTGTGGTATGACCTGTGTGTAAAGGGTTAGGGTTAGACAGATAAGTGTTAACAACAAATTAGTAACCTAATAATGATTTGATCTAATAATACTATGAGGTCGTTTATTACTGTTGTCTTTCTGTAGATAATAACACTGAGCAAAAAGCGGTTTCCTCCACAGTGACATAACCAGAGCGGGGCTCAGCTCCAAAGAGCCTGTTTGGCCTGTGTCCCTCCCTCTGCTGCTATTTGCAGTTCTGGCCACAGTGCCCATCTCTGTTGTCAGACAGAAACCACTTATCTGTGAACAATACAATGGTCCTCTATTTTGTTTAAAGCACCCAAAAGGTCACACAAGGGAAACCTTGATTGAGGTTTCACAGGTCAGTTCTGCACCTGTGAACCTGCCAGCTGGCTCAGAAACTTAGAGGCCGACTTCCTCTCGCTTGCTGCCTTCACTGTTACCGTCTGTCAAGTCAGGACTCATTTCTACGCACTTTGATACCAAGCAAATATCCAGTCTGTAGAAAATTCAGTGTATCAAACTCCTTAAAGCAGCTGCAGTTAATATGTTATTATCAGCCGGGGCTACACAATATAGGGGGAAAAAAAAAAAAAACATCACTACTATTACAATTATTACAGCTACAGTTATGTCTGTGTATCTGTTTCTGCAATTTCAGGGAAAAAAGTAAAAAAAATGATGTGACTTTTGTGAAACAGCTGATCTGAAGCTGTGGTATCTCTGTAACTGCAACACTATCACATTTTAGCTTCTTCCAAAAAACATGCATTTGCTGTGATTTTTCTCTTTTTGAATGTTGCTCTTGGTCATATAGTGATTATAATTATATTACGATTAATTGTGCAGCCACGTTACCACAAATAGAGATACACAAGTACAATATCAACACAGGATCTGCAGTGTTTTCTGGATGAAGGTAAAATGTGTCATGACATCATTGTGCACTGTCTGCACCATAAATGTTGTGTTGTCTGACAAATCAATCAATCAATCAAGACCCAACAAACATTACATCCTCAATTTTATATTTCATGAAGTGAAAATGAAGCAAACATTACCACTCACATATCACATTATCTGCCCATATATCATGTTTTTTGCGTGCATTCAGCCCTACTCATAATGATGTACTCACAGAGAATCATCACTGATCATCAGGTCTTCATGTCATAAGATTATAGAGCTGGTCCTGCTGTAGCACTCAGCTCTATAATCAATATCTTTATAACACAGCTCACATTCTGTGTTTAAGCGACTCCACTGTTGATTTAATGGGACTGATCTTTTCATTATGACTGCTCTGACTTCACTGCTGTTTGTTCCCTGAGTCAGAACTGAGTCTATTCTCTTTTTGTCACACTTGGTTTACTTTCAGTCTGTCTGCTACAGAATCAAATAAATTATATTTTATCTGGAGGCGTCAATGAGATTGTTTTACCCTCGAAGAGAATTACCTGAATCTCAGACTGGAGCTTCTGTGTTTTGATCTTTTATTCTGGGGGGCAGCATGCTGTGTTTGAGGTAAACAACATTCCAGTCCATTTTCAGCCCTGGGAGGGGGGCGAGAACCATTAGCTTCCAGAAGCCAGTCCATTCCTCCGCTGTCTGTGGGCCCGAGAGCAGGGAGCTGGCAGGCAGGCTGGAGAACTAGCTTCCTGGTTCGTTGGCTGGACGGTCGGCTGTTACACTCTGGTGGACAAAGATGCCAAAAAGGAGGCATGGAAAAGCCTCGGGGGGCCAGAGAATAACAAACGACAGAAAAAAAGGACCTTGAAATTTAAATGCATTTGTGAGTTTTTCTGTTTTGTCTGAAATATGCCGCTGCACACCGCAACAACAACACACAGTGAGGTTTGTCTTCAGGGGGTAATGACTCGAGAGCCACAAATCACTCATAGATGCACAGATAGTCTGCAGGCCGCGCTCTGCTTTGGAAACTGCATTATCATTTGTTCCAACACTTTACTGAAATAAAAGATTTCATTACACTGCTACACATTTTGTTTGTTTCATTTCTGTCACACACAGCTAGTTGTCCCCCGCCTTAATGCACAGTCAGATAAATTGGATTTTTTTTCAACCAGCTGGTGGAGGAAGTGTAAAATTTCAAGGTGATGGTGTGGAGAGTGGCTGAGAGTCAGATTTAAACAGGCAGAGAGAATACAGTTTCTAACCCTGAGCTTTTCATGGCTGTGTAATGAAACAGTGTGAGAAACACAGCTTGTTCTAACTTGTCACCACTCTGCACTGTGTTTATGAGGACATTTTTTGAGTTGTCACATTGACGTAGGAGAGACTGGGGACGGTTGTAACATGGGTCAGATCAGGTGTAACACATCCAACTTCTCCCACCAGGAACAAATCAGGAATCAGCTGATAGACTCCATACCTGACTAATTTGATTTTAGAAGGAAAGTCTTTTTTTGTACCATCACTGCCAGGTTCGTAGTTTCAGACTCTTTAGACCCGTGTCAGTCCACCACACAAATGTTTTCAGTTGAACATTTTCTTCAGTTTTATTATGTGCAAATGTCTTACCACTAGTGACTGACAGTAATTACAACAAGCATTGAATAGAAATATGTAATCTACTGTTACATGTTGACAGACATGTTGTTTGTGTTGCAGACAAACCATTTAACATTAGACACATGGAAGTGATTCATGTCATATTTTGAATAAACAGGTAAAAAAGATACAAACAGAAAAGTTATATGTTACAATCGTCCCATGTCTCCCATGTTTTTTTCTCGCTCTGGAGAACTTGGTGCCATCATGATTGACTACGGAGATACTTAATGTCTTGTCTTATTTCAAATGCAACTGGATCAGTTCGTGTTTAAACTGAGTGAGGAACTGATGATAAAGAAAGCACACAGACCAATCTGCTCCTCTACCTCCTAACAACCACACACTGCTGGACTGTTGCAGCGACCTCTGTAGAGTGTGCACACGCACACACAGACACACACACAGTGTTTTCCTCCATAACATCTCCACGGTTGGATGTGTGGCTCTGCAGGCTGCCAGCTGGCACACAGACACAAGTTACTGAGCAACATCCACAGAGCAGGACTTTAGAGCTAAGATGGCTGCCACGTAATACTACAAAGGCCAAAATGTGGGCGCTTACACTGTTTGGCACGGTGAGTGCCAGTCTGCGTTCTGGCACCAGACAGCACTGTTTGTAATTAGAGGATTTTGGCCCAGACTGGACTGGCTGCTCTGGACTGAGCACTAAAGAGCAACAAAGCATTTGAACTCTGCCAAAGCAACATTTTCTGCTTCTATACCAGGATGGAAATTACTCTTCTTCATATCTGCAACCCCCCTATTCACTGGCCAACAAATGGACTCAAACTATTCCTCATGTATCCGTCCAAACTGTCCATAAAGGCTCCATCACTCTTCCACCTGCCTTTCTTTCTGATTGGTTAGATGAGGCCTGTAATCACTCACTAATGGACAAGCAGTGCACCTGTTCTACACACAGCATACAGGTGAACTCAGGGTGAATAAGAGGCTGAGGTTCAATGTAGAATCTGGAAAAAGGTAATTTGTTGTGACCAAAGGAATGAGCTGGTGGGTACAGGCAGCTCAAATGGTTCCTCTGCAGGGAGTCTTGGCTCAGCCTCAGAGACAGGGTAAGTAGTTCGGAGGAGAGCTGTCGCTCCTCCACTACAAAAGACTACAATTGAGGTGGTTCGGGCACTGGATCAGGATGCCTCCCAGGCAACTTCCTCGGTTGGATTTTCAGACACGTCCAATTGGGAGAGGACCCTGTGGTACCCCCAGAACTCAGAAGGGATTACACATCCCATCTGGCCCGGGAATGACATGGGAACACCTCAGGAGCTGGAAGGAGCTGCTGGAGAGAGGGACGTCTGGCCCTGCAAATGAATGGATGGAATTTGGAAGCAAGAATAACAAGCATCTCTTACAACACTGTGTCTCCTGTGAAGAGAAGTGTTTGTAGTCTATGGAGCCTCCTGGTTCCACAGGGAGGGAAACTGCTCAGCCATGAATTTGATGATGAAGGCAAAATTTGACACAACAAGGAAGAAAGGTTTGCTGCTCGGCTTCCAATGACTAGTGATGCTTTCACTTGCTCCTGAGATGTTGGTCCTGAAGACCCAAGAGTGTATGGCAGTATTACACTGATCTTCTGATCGTCTTAGGCATTGGTCTCTGTTCAGCTGTGACTCTTACTTTTGGAAGTGTCACTGCAGCACAGGCAGGGAAAATATGCTGTCTCAATGCTGTCTCAGTGTGTCCACCATGTCTTCATTATGGACAGTGAGTGGCTGAGTGATTGATCATGGTTACTCGTAGTTGGTTTAGGGATGAGAGGTTTTCCTTCCTCTCTTCTCCTTCTTCCTTTCTTCCTTGGTCTCCCATTTTTCTTCCTTATTTTCTTCTCCTTCTTCTTCCCCCCTTTTTTCTTTATTTTTCCTCCCTCCTCTCTCCTTTTCCTTCTCCTCCTTCATCCTTCTTGTTCCTCCCTTTCCTTCTTACTCCCCTTTTCTCCTTCCATCTCCTTATAAGTCTAACCCCCTAACCCTAACTCATATTCTATCTTCTTCCCTTCTTCTTCTCCCTCCTCCTTTCTCCCTGATCATTTACAGTTACTTCAGTAATTGTTGATGTTGTCAGTTGACGTCATGGTTCTAAACCAGGATTAGACCACAGGTTTCTAGTGAGATTTTTGGCTGCACCCCACACCCTCCCAGACCACCACCATTAAGGGCCAGGTGTTAAGAGTCTTTGGAGAGGTACAAGTACCTGGGGACTCTTATGGACATTGGAAATTGAATTTTAATGATAATACTGACATGCTATATGCAAGAAGGGTCAGCAGTACTTGTTCTGCTTGTGGAAACTGTCACTCTTCCATGTGGACAGGTCCCTCATGACCCTATTTTGTAAATCTTGCATTGAGTCTGTGCTTACTTTCTCGATGTACTGGTATGGGAACCTCAACATCAAGTCTAAAAATTCACTCACTAAAACAGTGAAAATGAGTGGCAAGATGTTGGGAATTCAGCAGAGCACACTCTCTGATCTGTTCACCAGACAGGTGGGTAGGAAGGCTAGAACCATCCTGTCAGATGCCACCCACCCCCTGTTCAGTGAATTTCAGACATTCAGCCCTCAAGTTCCAGGTTTAGGCTCCATCTTGTTAAGGAATAAGTACAAGGAACAGGTATAAGCAATTCCTTTATCCCCACAGCCATCTCTATTTTAAATTCTGGCCAGGGGAGGAGTTGGTAAGCCCTTGCCTGGTGGAGGTCTCCTGTGGCCATAATCCATGCAGTAAGCATGTAGTGTTCTTTTGCGATTTACTTTTTTTTTTTTTAATCTTTTATATTTATTGCCATTCATCGTCCTTGTTGATTTGTGGTTGTGTCTCCTCATATGGGTCACCACCATCACTGTGTCTCTCTACATGAGTATGTATATTCCTCATAGATTCAGTGACATGAGAGTCATACTCTCCGATCAACTGTGAATAATCAAATTAATTTGAAAAGTTGATGTATATTTTGTGTTTGTGGAGGGCAAAGGTCAGGTGGCGTCATCCTGGCGCCACAAGTGACGTTTGACTAAAATTCCTGACTTTCCTTTCAGTTCAAAGACTGTGGACATCAAGCTTGACATGTTTGATAATTAACAATGTGGATGAACACAGGCGGTGTGACCCTATAAATGCAGAGGGGCCTTCTCGGCGCCACAAGATACATTCGATATGAGTTCCTTGTCCAAAATATAATTGACGGAGCTTTGAGTGGCTTTATACAGCAACCAGGGTGTTTTCAGAGAGACTCTTGATGTCTGTGTTGATGTATTTAGTTCGTTTCAGTGCTCATCATGCAACATGGCCCAATGCTTTCTCAGATGGGGCCCAAAGCACCATTGAGAGGCCCCATCAACACTGAATAGAACCACAATAGAGGTGAAGTGGGAGGTCCATTCAGGTCCCCTCAAAGGCCTTTCACTACATGCTTGAGGGGTTGAGTTTGAAGATGAATGATGTCACAAGGGTCAAAGGTCATCTTTAGGGCCACAGAGTCGCGTGTCAGAGCAAGGTCAATGTCAACATGGTGAGGGTTCAAGTTTGAGTCTATGTTAAATGTTTAGAGCATGTGAGCACAGGTTAAAAAACAAAGCTGTTTTAACATATCATGATGTCTGTGCTCAGATCACAGACAAATAGTGTCATGGTACAGCGTGTTTGTCAGATTTGATATGAACTGATGTCAGAGAAGAATAAATTGAAGATGGTAAATAAAGTCCTAAATGCAGAAACTCTCACAGCAACAAGAATGTAAACAATGTGGAATAATGAAATGGGTGTGAAATAATCATGAGCGAATGTTTTCACTATCAACAGCAGTGAACTAGTGAAAGTCTCATAGACACTGATTCACCCGGGCGTGGTCGCCCGCTGAGCAGGGCTCTGCTGGCAGCATAACCCGAGGTGAGGAGCTGAGTAGCCATTGGAAGTTTTAGATGAACCTCGCATGAAGCATCATATTGTTCTTATCGTTAAAGTGTGTCTTTCAGTAGGTAACAAGAAAACTTCAAATTGAATCTCTTTTACACTTCATCAAGGAAATGGGACAGAAAAACTAATTTCATTCTTCAAACTGAAGCAACAACAGCTTAATGCTCACTTTGTGTATTTTTTCTGTCTGGCTCTGGGGCTGTTTTCAAATCATTTCAGTGATGTGTGAAACCAAGGTGAGAGTGAGTGAACAATAAAACACTTGAACACTTATTGGAGGAGAAATCCCTCCTGATTGTTCAGTCAGAGCTGCAAAGGGCAGCAGCCTGAGTAGCGCTGGTGCTGGTGCTGAGACTGACTCCAGCAGCCGTTCTGTGCATCGTCAGTGACCTTCAAAACACCCCAGACCTACATAAGACTATCCAGGAAGTGGGGAACCTGCTGCACTCCCTCTGTGGACGTCTGTGGATTTATGACCTTTCACAGAAAGCCTCTTCAATAGGTTTGTTTTGCCTCCGGGTCATGAAACCTGTTAGTGTAGATGAACTGATTTTCCAGGGCACAGACAGAACATGGAAAGATAATATACTAACGGGACATTCTCCTTCTTTTTCAACTCCCCGCCCACCGAGAGCTCAGAGAGCAGGGGCTTCATCAGCTGGGTGAATGTCCGTGACGGAGCTCAATCATTGGTGATTGTCAGGCTCATCACTGAGTTGTTCATGTGTCACTCAGCAACAATCTGCACCTTTTTACCTGGAGACAGCAGCAGCTGCAGCAACCCTCCTCCTCCTCTGGTGCCATTACACCACCTCATAAAAGCTGCCATAACATTTGGGCAGAAAACTTTTTTGTGGTGTCAAACCTTGCAGAAAAACTACAAACGTTTTACTCGAGTGCTACACTGAGGGCATTTTGAATAATAAAGAATATTTATTGCTAAACAGTAAAATGTTGACACATTTGTTACAAATATTTGAAAAATAATTTAGAGCTCATTGCAAAAAATGTGTATTTACTTAAACATGAGGAATATTGGCCGATTGATCGGTTATTGGAATTTCTTCACTTCCTAATATCAGCACCAGTCCCAAGCCTTTTAATAAAGCATAGTGTGTTTATATATAATGTTGTATGTATTTATGTGATAATGACAAATATGAAGACATCACTCATGACATGTACTGTATATGCCATGTATCTTATTTCTGTACATGAGGACGTTTTACGTCCAGTCAGACCTTGGCTCAGCTGGTATTATGTGCGCATGCTGATGAACTGGAAATGTGTGTTGATACTGTATCTCATGCTAATGTTAATGCTGCCATGGTGACATGCTTCTATTTGCAAGTTAGAACTGACATTCGGGAGTTAACATGCCTATAATTAGCCAATTAGGCATGAGCACATTTATCATACACTTATCCTGTCGTTACTCACGTGTGAAAACTGAACATACCACAGTGTTTTGTGGAAGTAGGTGTGTGTGTGTGGGTGTGTGTGCGTGTGTGTGTGTGTTTGTTTCATCCTGTGTCTCAGCTGCATTTCGAGACATCGCACAGCTCAGTGCGTTCAGGGGCTTCAGAGCAGGTGGCCACGCTGGTTCATCAGTGAGACTCAAACAGCCACATGCATCCAAACACATTAGAGCATGTTAGAGCAGGGTGCTGTGCTGTGGTGTGTGTGTGTGTGCCATGTTTGTAGCGTGCCTGTGTGTCATGGTAACCATGTGAGTCACAGTTCAGACCTAAATGTAGTGGAAAGACACTGGGAAAATAGTGAGTGAATTTCTTGCTTCAACTTCTGATTTTGTGCTTGAGTGAGCGTGTCTGGAGGTGGAGATGTGTGTTTGTGTGTGTCTCTGAGTGTGTCCTAAACCACCACTCACAAGAAGATTTGGATGTTTTGTGATACAGAAATGGCAGCGCAGCAGTGCATGTTGGTTAACTCGTGCTCCTTGCTGTGTTAAACACACACACACACACACACACACACACAGTACACACAGGCAGCCAGGCGCCTGCATGTGGCAGCTTCAGTTAAGTGACAGTCGTCTTGTCACCCCTCCTCGCTATGAACCTATTTGACCCCAGCCACACATACCTACACACTCAAACAAAAGACACAAACGGCAACACATACACCCACACCAGATGTGGACGTGTGTGTGTGTGTGTCCGAAAAGGAAGTAAAAGAAGATGAACTAACACACACTCAGTACCTCTTTCTCATTCTGACACACACTCAAAACACACACACCTCTTTTCTTACCTCCTGAAGAGTAGACATTCACACCCCTTGGTGACTGTGACAACGGGGCTCATCTGTCATCACACACACACACACACACACACACACACACACACACACACACACAAAACACACAACAGAGGGGGAGAATATAATGACCAGTGTGTGTGTGTGTGTGTGTGTGTGCAAACAGCATGCACATTCCTGGAGCCGCTGACCCGGGCTCTGTGGGTAACCATGACGACCACTGCTTCACCATGGAGACGACCGTTACTCCCTTTACTCGCCCTCCACTCCTCCTCCATCTCCCCATGCTACCCCCCCACTCCCACCCCACCCTGCTTTCCTCCCTCAGCGTCTCCATCACTCTCTCTCTTCGTCTCTCCGTCCCACCGTCCTACTGCTGTAAATATTCACCACAGCACCAGATGTGGATCCATTCAACACAGCAATAATACAGATAACAAATGCTCTATTTATTCCTGATGGAGTCATGTTCGCTTACAACAACACTGAGCAGCTGTTGTATCAATGAGCCTTTTCTTTAAACTAAGACTATATATTTGTATCCTGTTTTGTCTTCTTCAGCAGCTTGTCTCGGAGCTTCAGTTGGCATCGGGAGGTTTGAGGGTTTTGATAAGCCAACAAACATGTTGTTGGTTTTCTTCTCATGGGTTTTCTTGACAATAAGAGAAGCGCAGTACAGAGTGACATAGGCCCTTTGCTTTAAAGGTCACATATAGAACAAAGTGAGGTCCATGTGTTTTTACATCTGTGCACCTGCAGATGTCAGAGCAGTGGCCATGTTCTTTATGGGTTCTTCCATGGCGTTCTTGGCATGGATGGGATACTGTATGTCTTGAACATGGTGTAGTCTGGTGGTCAGAGGTTGAATGCCAAGGTCGTGGTGGCCTCACAGAACTTTCAGGCTTTACTTTACTTTCAAGACCACCTTGAGAGAAAACTTCTTTCGATGTGGCACATACATTCACTAAGACTTATAGAAGAACTGATAAGAATTTGGTGAAGGACACTGTGACACTGAGGTGTCAAGCTTTGCACAGGAGTGATAAAGATAAAGTGTGTACCTTTAAAGTCAGGTTGTTTCAACACTAACCAGATGTCCCAATAACTTGGACAAAGGCATTTCTTCATTGTTTACACAAATCCTTTTCTTCTTTTTTCTTGAACCTGTTGTGAGTTTCTCAACAAGAGTTTAATCAAAATAGACGCTGGGATTTAGTGAGAGGATGAAAACAGAGCAGACTCCTTTCAGGCCCAAGTGGAAGCACGAGGTAACAACCTGAGGAGACACAAACAGCAGCTCATGTTTATCAATGTGACTGTGATTCTTTATTCCAAAGGAAACCGGAGGGGAAAAGATCTGACTCTCGTGAGCCCAGGTTTCTTTTTTGAGAAGACTGTGAGTTTCCCACCAGTGATCACAGTCAACACCTTCAGCTTCCTCATCAGCAAGAAAAGCCAGCTGCACTGTTTGACTCGGGGAGTGAAACTTGAAACTAAATTATTTGTCTTGGTGCAAAGTGGCGTTCACTCATCAATATGGGCAGAATTTATCGTACTGCTACTCACAGGGCGAGCTGATGAAGGCAGCTGCTGTAACCGGTAGTTAGCAACTCATCGCTAACAAGTTTGAAGATGTATTTGTGTCACTGACTGTCTGCAAACCATCAGTCTGCTGCTCACTGTGGACTCACTGTTTTTTGCTCCCCCCTGCAAAGTCACCAGTAAGCTAGCTAGTCAGCAATTGTTAGCTAGCCTCTAACTTTAGCCGTAAGTTACAGTTTAGCCCAATAATGGTAGCAAGCTAATTACAAGTGTTAGTTAGCCTGCAACAATTGTCAGCTAGCCTCTCACTTAAGTGACAGTTTAGCTAAAGAAATGTTAGCAAGCTGATTACAGGTGTTAGCTTGTCACTTCATTATCAATATAACTTTTCATTTGTGATCTAATGTTAGCAAACACTGATGCTTCGTCAGCCAGTGGAGGATTAGCTGTAGATTTGTTTTGATGTCACTACAGGGTTTATTATTTCATGCGAATATGTTTTGTGTGTCTGTGGTGGTTAAGTCTTTTATCTCAGGCACCCTCTTTGTCTTCAGTAATGCGAGAGTATTTTGAGGTCTTATGTTTATGTTTACTTCACTCCTACATTTCAGGGGAAATAGCTACTTTCTACTCGACTACATGTGTTTATCAGCTTCAGTTAAACAGGCACGTGTTGGAGATAAGACTTGAGATTCTGACTCATCAATAACATCTGGGGCTCAGATACACAGATGGTAACACATGAACAGAAAATCAGATTAAGTGAATCCAAACATTAAATGTAAATCGTAACACTGAAGCATCGAACTGTCAGCAAAAGGTTTGATGAAGATGAATGTTGTGAATCCTGTCATGCACATGAGGAAATATGCTCATCTCTCAAGTGGAGATCCAGGGAGCATTAAAGCTCATCTCTGTCTGAACATCTGTGCTTCCTCTGAAGCTGCTCACCTAAATCTGCAATGTTACATGTGTCCTGTGGTTTTCTCACTGTTTTTAATGATAAAACAGTGATAGCAAAGTGTTTATATATCCTGGATGTGAAATAATCAGTGGTTCTGTGGAGCATGGCCAAGCCTTCCTACAATAATCAATAGACAGGTTTTTGAGGTGCACTGGTAACAGACATACAGACGGGGTTGTAAACTTTGCCGCCATGACAGTATCACTGCCTCTTGAATCACTGCTTTGTGGCCTGTACACAGTGAGGGGACTGATGTGAGTGTTTGTTGGAGAAAGTGTGTGACCTTCACCGTGCTACAGACAGGCCGCTGTGTGGGGAGCTCATAATGATATAGTTATCAGCAGAATTCATCCTTAGCAAATGTTAAATGAATGGGAAGTAAGAGTAGTCTTTCTCCTGCTGTCTCCTAAATTGAATTGGTGAGAAGAGTGATGAGCTGCTCCTTTGTGTGTCTGCAGAGGTCGACACCTTCTCTCTGCTGCTGCTGTTTGCTGCATTTTCAAAAAGTCAATTTTTCAGAAATTTAGAGGCAGGCTCATTTTAAGATTGATGACTATGGATCTTTGAAATCGTATTAAAGACACTGAATGGATTTTGCAGGCCTCGGGGTTAGAAAACTTGCACGACCCATAAAACATCACATAAAAGAAGCAGATCGAAGAAAAACCTGAAAGTCTCAAGAGTGAAGTTTCTTCTCTTCAGCAGCAGCTGAAGAACAAACAGTTGCTTTGTTATGTCATTTTAATGTTGCGGCCAGTAACAAACTGTACATGTGAGCCCCTGTAATTCACTGAGCCCAGTCTGAGACACAGATATGTTGAAGATGCATTTTGACAGTGAACTGTCGGCTTTTGCCAACATGTGCTATGTTGATATCTGCTGACACTGACACATCCTTCACACTTTAAGGATGGTGTGATGAGACGCTGGCTGTGTCGTGGTGGGTCAGTGGTTCAAGGCCAGACCATGTCCTCAGTTAGTTTGACTCTCATGGTTTCAGGTCGTCTGTCTTATCAATATGATTAGACTTTGGTGGTCAGAGATCAAATGTCATGGTCAGATCACTGTGACGTTAGAAAACACTTTTTAGCCATACCTCAGGATTTTACTGAGCAATTTTAGCAGAATTTTACACAACTGGTGCGTATTTTTTCACCTATTCTGCAATTATACTGTAAGTATAGCAGCACAGCACACAAGACTATATGGCAGATATTTTGATTTCAGAGTGAATTCATTTTTGCTTCATTGTCACAAAAAAATGTAAAATTGATGATGTGATGTTTGGTCTTATTACAAACATGTCTCTTTACGTCTCGACCATATGACTTGTTATCCGGGGCGTCTCTGTAGCAACACTATACTTACAGTGCTGACAAAGTGTAAACCTTTTACCTTCCCAAAATTAATGCAGCTTTTATTATTTGGAAATTGCACTTGGCCACATTGTGATTTCGATTACATTGCGATTAATTGTGCAGCACCATTTTAATGTAAACTGAAACTAGTCTGAGCAGAGGAGGCAGACGACCAGGAGGAGGTGATTCTAGTTCAGCTGTTTTGCTGATTTGAGCTTTTTTGTTGTTGCAGGAAATGAAAACCTCTGTTTGATATAACAATCGCATTTAGACTCTTAGTCTTGACGTGTTTATAATCCTCTAACTGTTGCTGCTGCCGATGTTTTGTGGAGTGATTACTGTAAAGTCTCAGAATGTGAGTGAGGTCATGATTTATTGATGATGAAATGCAGCACATATCATCACTGAAACTCAAAGACAGGGATGATGTCAGATTAAACCTGGGATCAAAGCTTCTTCCCACCACTCGTGTTGCGTGTTATTAGGTCAGATAATCAAAACTGGTTTTTGACACCAGATGAAATTTTTCCTCTGCGCTGGCTTTCATCCTCAGTCCTGCCTGTTTCAGCGCGTTTGTCTCCTCCACAGCGAAAGTGAGCCTTCACTAACAAAAACAAAACCACACACAGCTAAATATAGTTGAGACGAAATTTGGGGATTGGAGGCAGCTCACATTGTCTTCATTCACAATGTTGCAGAGCGGTGGCGTCATGCACTAACAAAGGTGACACCACAGGTGCTTAAGTCTTCCACCACTGTTTTTTTTTCTCCTCATTCTTTCATCTCATCACCTGAATCACTCGTTGGCATTCTTCTTCTTCTTCTTCTTCTTCTTCTTTCTTCTTCTTCCCGCTCTGTTCATCTGTGCTGTTTCGTTCCTCATCTCCTTCTTTTTTCATCTCTTGTCAAATGATCTCTGAGACTGGTTTGATCCCCAGACCAACTTCCTACCCCTCCCTCCCTCCCTCCCGTTGATCTGTCAGTCTCACTGTCTTCCTGATTGTCTGCCATTTTTCTCTCTTTCTCATTCTTGTTTAATCTCTCTGCCTTTTTCTCTCCATTTTTTGCTTTTGTCTCTGTTCTCCTGTCATCTCACCTGCCTCTCTCTTCTCTTCTGACCATTTTCTCCTCTTTAATCTCCCCCCTTTTATTTCTCATTACCCGTGTGATATTACCTTCCTCTCTCTCTCTTCATTTGTTGACCTGTCATCTGTCTGCCTCCTGTCTGGCTCTTGTCCTCCCCATCGTTGCATTTCAATCTGACTGGTGGCCGTGAAGAAAACACATGCAAAGACATAGATATAAAACAAATTCAGAAAATAGCTTCAAGAATTTGACAACAGATGAGCTGCAAAAATTCACACACAACAGAAGCGTTTCTGTTGACACAAAATAAGTGACGGACCCGGCTAAAGACTAATGCTAAGCTAACAGCTTAGTTTTTATACAAACTCTCCTTATTTTCAGACACCACTAACAGGTGGCCGTCTTCACAACTTCTAACGTTAAGAAGCATTGAACTAAAGCGCCCGACTCATGTCCGTCAGTTTTTTGTGTCCCTGGAAAACACTTTGTATCTTTGCTTGTGCGCTGCACTGTGTTCAACATTACTGTTTCTCATCAGCAGCAGCAGGAGCTGGTTTTCCTCTATGACCTTCCCTCTCTCCCTGTAACGCCTGCACAATTTCTTAACCTTTTATCTATCATTTCCTTTTGTCTCTCACATATTGTCTTCTGCCATTAGCTTGCCAGTCTGTCTCTCGTGCCTTTCATCAGTTTTTCTTTCAGGCTCTTTGACCCTCCTTCCCCTCTTTTCCTCCATTTTTTTCTCCTCTCTCCTTCTCACCGGCATTTCTCTCTTTTTCGCTGTCTCTTTCTTCTTTCACTCCATGGGTCTCTCTGCCACCAGCACCCCCACTCCCACCACCCCTCACACACACACATGCACACATGCCTACACACTTTCCTCATTCATATTCCACCTGTGTCAGTCTCCTTGGAGTTGTCTGAGGGAATCAAATTCTCCTTCAAATTCATCTTTTTATTTTCTTATTCCCGCTCCGACTCAAGGTCCTTCTCTCTGCTTCTTCTCTCTGTGGCGTTTGTGTTTGCCTGAGTGAGTGTAATGGTCTGTGCAGGTTTGCTTCACATTCTGTTGTTTACACTGACACAGACATATGACAGAAACTCTCTTATGAATGCCGTTCACAGAGCACAATCAGCAGATGTACATTTAGTGACACAGAATTACATTACGCTTCTTGGTCTCTGCTGAAGAGATGAAACATGTGACAGACAAGGACGAGGTGACATGTCAGAAAAAAGCAGGATGACAAAAAGAGGGAAATCTGTCTTGTTTATGGAGGACACTCACTGATGCTCGGAGCTTCAGTCTGTGTCACCACTGGTATTGAATTATTTGCTTTTTCCATTAAGAAGCTCTGCTACATATGTCTGAGGGCAGCAGAGTTAGAGGAAACCCCCGGTCACATCCACACTGCTTTGTTTCCATTTTAAAATCTGTCTCTTTTGCTTCGTTTTGGCCTCCATCTACAGGATGGGATGTTAAAGTCACTGCTGATCCCATTTTATTTTGAAAACTCTGGGGGTGTTTAGACTAGCATTAACTTGGATAGGCTAACATTTAGTTGTTTAGGCAAGTGTTCGTTTGTTTTGGCCGGCAGCGTTTGTTTGATGTTTGTTTGTTTGTTTGTTTAGGCCAGCATCAACTTGGTTAGGGTCATGTTCACTTTTTCAGGCTAACGTTAACTTGTTTAGGCTAACTTTTTTTTTCTTTTTTTTTTTTTAGTTTAGATTTAGACTCATTTTAACTGGTTTGATTAGGCAAAAGTTTTTAGCTTGTTTATGCCAATGTTCTTAGTTTATGCTAATGTTAGCTTGTTTAGGGTAACATTAGCTTTGCCAGGGTAACATAGCGGCAGTGCAAAGATTAGCAGCTACAGTCTTCGCTGTTCGTTTCTGTTAGAACAGAACACTGATACTGAGGCTCTGTCACCTCATTAGTCCAGTTAAACTGATCAGTCACAGCTGATCAATCAGTTGAGAGACCAGTGAATGATCTGTTGCTTCTGTTATAAGAGGAAGGATGACACCTGATCACACAGCAGATCTCTCTCAGCTGCGTATGTGTTTATTTCATCAAACCTGTCTTGATCACACAGATGCGTTTCATGTGCAGCAGCTTCTGCTGTTTGTGTTTATGACCCCTGATCAGATGTTTGGCTACAGAAACACCGATGTGTCACTGGTAATGAGTGGACTGTGACGTCGGCCATGTTGAAAATCCACAGAGCAGGAGGTAACGGATCTGTGTGTTTCTGTCTCAGGCTCTGATGAGCATGTTTGTTGTTTTGCTGGTGAAACTGAACCAAACTGAAGCTTCAGACCTTTTCTTGTTCAGCGAAGTGTTTCCTTAAATCGTTCACCTGAAATCGTCATTCTTGCACATCCGTGGTGTTTAAACGTAGCTGCCTGAGAGTGGACCATGCTCCATCATCCCCCAGCTCTGACAGGCTGGTGGGTCTCCTGGTGTGAGATGACCTTTCTCCTTCAGGAGAGAGCGAGAGAGAGAGAGAGAGAAGGGAGAGGAAGACAGTGGAGGAGTGGGAGCAGCAGAGTTGGGCAGCAAATGAAGCGAGAGAGTGAAGGATGTGTAAATGAGTGAGTAGGTAGTGGGAGAGGAAGGGAACTGTGTTGTTAGAGGGATGTGCAGACGTGTGTGTGTTCTGTTTTTTAACATATATGTGAAAATGGTTGGGTGTTAATGTGTGTGTCTGTGTATGTGTCACACTTGGAAAAACGTGAGAAACAGAGAGAAAGTGGTGCGACTGTACATGTGTGTGCATATGTCTGCTATTGTTTGTGTGGGTGTGTGTGTGTGGGGGTGTGTGTGTGTGTGTGTGTGTGTGTGTGGTGAACTGATGGTAAATAGAGATATTTACAGCATTGTGTCTTCGTGTGGTAACCATGACAACATCACAGTAGGAGAGGCTGTCTGTCTCAATGCATTATGACATCAATGTTTAACCCCCAAAACACGCACACACACACACACACACACACTATAATTAGCAATAGCATACTGTCACTGTTAGTGAATACAGCTGTTAAACAAACACCAGTTATGCATTTATGCTAAACCAAAATACACATGATGCCAAACTGCAAGTGTGTGGCACACAAGCCTCAAGTGGCCATAAACACTCTCTCTCTCTGCCTCTGTCTCTCTCTCTCTGTCTCTCTGTCTCTCTCTCTCTCGCTCTCTCTCCCTCTCTCTCGCTCTCTCTCTCTCAAGTGGACTGAAAGAAAACACCTGTTAACACACTCTGAGGAGAAGTATATAAGTCTCTCAAGTGCTCTGAGGTGTGTGTGTGTTTGTGTGTCTGTGTGTGTGTGTTGTTTCATGTTATTGAAGAAATTGTCCTTCATCGTCTTTTATCTGCACATAGATCTGTATCTCTCACACTGTTGGAATTCAGTCCTGTATTTTGGGTTAAACCTTCAAGCTAAAGCTGCAGTTCCTCTCCTCAGTGTATGCGCTGAAGTCTCACATCCATGATCATTTTCTCATCAGTTCATACCTGGAGTTTAGGGGACGGAGTCAAATCCTGCCAAGATGGCAACAGTGGAGCCTCTGAGCCTCAGAAACCTGTGACCTGAGTCACAGAGCTGTGTCCATCTTTATTTACAGCCTGTCATGGTCAAATGTTATCATTTAGACTCAAACACAAACTTTAGAGTCACATAAAATGACTTCATTGGGGTGCATCCTCCTTAACTGGGTTTTGTAGTTATGACTGTTTTTGTATTTTTATATTAAGTTACGGCAGCATTTTGCTCTCAGTACTAAGTGAACCTGCGATGCAGCAACACTTCTACAGAGAGCAGCAGAAACACTGTCAGTGAGACTCTCAGTTGATAATTTGAGTTATTTTCCCATTTAGCTTCATTTTCCCTCTCAGATCAGTTTGGCTAAGCGGGGGGTTTGTTTACAGCCCGTCTCACTGATTCTGTTTATTTTATCATCTGACGTCTTAGTTGGCATGTTTTCCTCACAAATGCACTTAGTTGAGTACAATCATATTAACAATCACTGAATAAAATCATGTTGCAATAAACTAGTTTTCCTTAAATCTCAGTTCATCAGGGACAGTCATCATTGAGTCAGCAAGACAAACTCACTGTTAAACGCTTCATTGTGAGCATTTACAGTGAATGCAGTTCATTAAGATTTAATAAGATTCATTATTTATTTGCTGAGTAATTTCTGTGCTGAGCTCTGCTTCATGGTTTCATGTTCTGTGGAAAGTTGATTGTGATCTAACTGAATGTGTGTGTTTTTAACCACACAACGGACTAGGGGGGGTCTACTTTTCAGACCACGGTCTCTACATCCATCATACAAGAAGCAGACATATACATTTTCTGCATCGACAGTCGTCTTAATGAACCAAGAGTCTCTGCAGCAGCAGCAGCAGCAGCAGCAGCAGCAGGAGTTTAAATCAGAGCGAGTGGAGGAGCCGCTCTCACCTTTAAAATAAACCTACATGCTGCGAAACAAAGAAAATCACTAACTGAATCAGAGGCTGACGGAGTTGTTTCAGGAGAAAAATAAGTAAATCACTTGTGATCTGAAAACATCTGCCAGCGTCTGAGAACGTCTCAGACGGATGATGTCGAACACTGTGAGAGAATCTGAAGGAGGGTTTTTCCTCTGATGATACGGAGGTGAAGTCGTGTTTCAAAATACTATCCATCAGCTTGCTGTGTGTGTGCGTGCATGTTTGTGTGTGTGTGTGTGTGTGTGTGACACAGTGTGTGAGATACTGCAGGTGTGTGGGTGGTGGAGGGAGGAATTGGACAGTCAGAGAGAGAATGAGAAAGTGAACAAGAGAAAGAGAGAGAGTGAATCATTCCCTGAACAGACCACCTCGACAGCGTGATATCAGATGCATTATTTGATGATTGGATCGCTGGCTACAAAAGCTGATAGATCTCTGCCTGAAATTGATTTCTGTCTGGATGGGACACACACACACACACACACACACACACACACACAGGCTCTGAGACAGAGAGCCAGGAGAAACTAATTACCAGTTCACGGAGTGTCTGAGAAACCTGAACCTGAATGAAAACACCTGAAGGACTGGCAGACTGGCAACTAGAGACAAAATAAATTGGGAAATTAATGTTCTATTATTGGACAGAAAGAGTGTGTGTGTGTGTGTGTGGTTGTGTATGCATGTTGATGATCTGATGCCTGATGCTTTTTTATAGATTTCCTCAGTGTAAAATGTCTGTAAGTTAAACTGTAAACAGCAGTGAACAGATGACTTTCCTGCTGCTGTGTGTTGTGCAGGTGAATGTTTGCCTTTTGTGATTAGTAAAGGATTTTGTAACCGCCTGTAAGAGCGTTGGTCTTACAGGTGGTTTGATTTCCTGACCCACCATCATTCAGCTGACTTCTTTAATACAGGTATGTTACAGAAAGAAGAAGAAAAATCTGAACCTGGATTTTTTATATATACACCCAAAATGCAAATGAGAAGAGTTATCTGCACACTGTTGCTACTGTGGCAGTCTCTGACTCTGCCCCCTAAACTCCCAGGTAATCCAAAAACGATTGAAGAGTGGAGCTGGCACTTCAGTGCATACACTCACCCATCTGTCAGTGAAAGAGGCTCCGCCCTCAGTTGTCCATATCTTTAGTGGTTAATAAAGTGTGAACCGGTGAGTTCTATAAACAGTCATGATCAAGGAGAAAATTAGCTGTCACCAAAACACCAAAAAAAGGCCAAAACTGTTTCTACAAGCCTCTAAACATGTTTATTTCTGTTGTAGAGTTGAACATGTTAACTTGGGAGTATAGTTCTCCACTAGTGCCTAGTACCTGGTACTTTTTTGGTAACGCCTCAACCAAGGGTCCAATCAAACCGAGGCAATACTAAAACGTGACATCAACAGACTGCCAGCCACTAATTGGCCAGAGCGTCGTCACTAGAAGAGTTGCAAGTGTGACATCTGACACGATAGTCAAATCCACTATTTTTAAAAACACACTGACAACTTCGTGCACAGATCTGTACCGAGGCTGTTATTATTTTGTCATGCGAGTTAAATGGCTGCTGTGTGGGAAAGCACACCCTGGTCCGTAATCAAAGTGCAGACGAGTGTGTTTGGAGCTGATGAGAGGATCGAAAGAAGAGAGCAAGATGATGCAACTGTAGCAGCCGTGCTATGACGACCTCACCCACACCGGGGAGGTACGATGAAGTACTCAGCTGTAATGGAAAAGGACCTAAACCAAGTCGAGGCGGGTCGAGGCGAGTCGAGGTGAGTCGAGGCGAGTCGAGCCAAGTCGAGCTGTAACTGTTGAGTGGAAAAGGGCATGTGAGGACTGACTCTCTGACTCTCACTCTAGTGGTCAGTAGAGGAACTGCAGCTTCAGGTTTCAGCGTCACAGGTTGGTAAAAGCTAAACCTGAGTATAAGTTAAGTCAGGAGTTGAGTTGGAGGTTGGTTGTAGTTTAAATGACACTGACGTGTCAGTTTCAGCTGTTTTTAATATTTACAGCTGTGTAAAATGCTGACAAACAGACTTCCACCTTCACCCTCTGCTGCATCTCTGCTTCGACCCATGTAAGGGAGTAACATTAGTGGCCATGGTGATGTTGTTGCTGGTACGTGTGTGTGTGTGTGTGTGTGTTGGGGGGTTACCTCTCTGTCAGAACTCTTCTGTCACACTCGGTAATGATCAAAGCTCACCCTGGGACCCCCTACCGTCCACACTCACACAACCAGCCAACTGGACAGGAATTGCTCAGCCATGCAGCCGGCGCGCCACACGGCTCATACAGGATCACACACACGCACACGTATACATCCACACATACATGCACACTACTCCTCCTCTTGTTCTGTGTCTTTCATCCCTCCACTTCCTTATTCTTTTCTTTCTCCTCTGTATCGCTGTGTCCTCGTCTACTTCAGGTTCCTTTGTTAAACACATCACTGCTTGTTGTCGCTCTCTCTCTCTCTCTCTCTCTCTGCTGCAGCTCATCCTGCTGTTACTCTGCACTCGTCTTTCGTGCTGCTTCACAGTTTCTTTCTTTAAATTCTTTCTTCACTTTGTTCTGAGATTCACTGTTTGACACTTTTCAGTTGTGTTTGAACAGTTTCACTTACACTCAGGCTCAGTTCACTCAGATTATTTCAATAAATACCCATAACTTTACTCCTTATGTTGGTGTGTGTTCACATGATAATTGTCTACATACTATATATCAGAATGATGACATTATGGGAGAAAAATGAGCCTAATGTTCAGGTTGGGAAACTAAAAGCACCTTAAATGTGGCCAAATCACACAAACTTTACATATTCTTGTTTTTTCTTTGGACTAAAACAAAACCCGGCACCTTCGCTTCCTGTCACATTATTTAAATGTCACCACTTCGTGTTTCCATTAACTGCAATCACAAGAAATGTGTTGTTATCTGTGGCCTTGTTGTTTCAGGCTGCAAATACAAAATATATGAATATGAACTTGATTTTTATGTGACATTGGGATAAATTAATTCTTCACCCAGCACTCTTTTGTGTGCACATTTTATTTGTTATTATTTGTCTTTCCTCTTTCCTTTCAATTGTCTTCTCCGTCACAAACAGACTTGACTTGATTTTGTTTGTTTTTAGTGTAATCTCAGCCTCCACAGGACATTTCACTTTCACCACAAAAATATCACCATTATTCAAAAATAATTCTACTCAAAACAGCGTTTTATTTGTCTTGCACCCTGATGTAAAACTGTCCACTGCCAGACTGTCGTGTCTGCGATTACTGGAGTGACTCGACCCGTCCCTCCCCTCATCGTGAACCACTGATTCATGTTACGTCTCTTTCATTTTAAAGGAGAGCGGGCATCCCACCTCCCTTCATATCCACATCCCCTCCTGCAGGCCCTGCGACAGCCCACTGAGCAGAGAGACAGGAAATGGGGCAGAGAGACGCGACAGCTCAGCACGAGACTGGAACCAAACCCACTGACACACACATCTGCACGGATACAACAGAACCACTAGGAAGTCCCATTTGTTTTCCAACTTATCGCCCCCAGAGATGCTTTTCTGCTTCACTCACGACTGATTATTCCCCACATGTCTGACATGCTGGGATATAGTTTTAAATAAGCTATAAATGCTTCCAGTCCCACATCAGGAAATATCCTGACCTTTAAATCTGCAGTGGACAAACCCCTGTTAGCTGCACAGCCTCTCCTGCTCACAATCTGCTCTGCTGTTGTGTTATAGTGTCGCAGTACAACAAGCTCACATGTTGAATGCAGTCCCAAAAAGCAACAGTGTGTTAGTAGTGTTAGCAACCAGCTAACAGGTGAAGCAGGTTATCAAAGCATCTAATGTTGAAACATAGGTAATCAACTACTACAGCTGGAGCTATTCCACACATAAGTAGAGAGAGAGAGAGAGAGAATTGAGTGATTGATGAATGCCGGTTTGTCCTCAGCATGTGCTCACCCATCTAAGTCTAAAATTTTAGGATTAGCCAGAAATTAGGAAGCGGAGTCTAATGCTGCCAAGATGGTGCCAGTGGAGCAGCTCACTCTGAGCTTCAGAAACCATTGGGCAGAGTCACAGAGGTGACATCCATTTTGATTTACAGTCTGATCCCTTGAAGCTAGGAGCTAGAGCTACATTAGCCTCTAGCATCACACACCAAACTCATTGACAACTGAATGCATCACCACCAGACCAACACCTTAAATCCAGGTTCTTACACTCAGTTCTCTCAAACTGAGTTGGTTTCTCAGATCGCTGTACAGGAGACGATAAAACAATAAAATTCATCCTCGACGACAACAACATAAATAACATAAACCTATACATAAATATAAACAGAGACCATCAGCTGAGTGAGTAGCTGTATGGAAAATTTTACTCAGGGTTCCTGCATTGTGCCGTTTTAATCTCACTTTGTTTTATTTGACGTGGGAGCAGATTTAACTCGTACTGTGTCACATTAAATATATTTACACAGCAGTTTTCTCCCCCACTAGAGCCCGGGTGTCACTTTGCCTCGAGACGCTGCCGACCAGCCACCCACCACCTGAGAGAACCTCATTACTATTAGTCTCAGCTGAGATGTGTGTGATGTCTGACGGTCTCCGCACTGTTTCAGAGGCTGCTCCTCGCTGACGGTCTGGGAGGGAAGTGCTGTGCAGGTGATAACAGGATAAGCACTGAGGATTTTGACTCAACAGAAATAGCCCAGTCTAAATGAAACAAGCTATTTCTGCCTCTGCTCGTTAACCAGGGAAAATGTAAAATCATGGCAGTAAACTGTGAGGAGCTGCAGTACGTGCTCTGCAGCAGGAACAGGTGTTTCCTCTGGAACCTGAAACAGCGCGCAGCACTGGATCGCCAACCTCGGCCACGCACAGATTACTATAGAGTATCTGTCGGGGCTGACGGTGCACTGTATCAGAACAAAGCAGAGACAGCCAGAAAAAAACAGAGGATAAAAGAGGAAGAGAGAAAACCAGAGAGGATGATTAAAAAAAACCCAGCTAGTCATCGGCTCTGTAGAGCTGAAATCCCTCTCTCAGCTCTCTGGATGGGGAACAAGCAGCGAGCCACAATGGCCAGCAGATTCCCCCGGATTTGGAGCACAAAGGGTGGGCAGTTGTCCACCCAATAACCCTCAACCCCTCCCACCCCCGCCACCACGCTGCCACATGCATCCCTCCTCTCATCCCCACCCTACACTCCCGTCTCTCCATCCACTCGGCCCTCCATCCCATCTGACCGCCATCGCCACCGCAGCCTTCTGAATCATTCGTCGGCCAACTGAAATAATGATGAGTGCATGTGTGCGTGCGCGTGTGTGTGCACAAACACTTACCCAACAAATCCTGCACATTTTTGCCAGCTGTCATTGTCCTGCCAAACAAGAATGTCATAGTTGTGGTAATTGGAGTTTTGCTCCAGGCGCATACACACACACACACACACACACACACACACACACACACAAAGGCACATTTCTATGGCTGTTGGTGTGAGGACAATTAAGTAGAGTGGAGTTGGGTTGAGCTGGTACTGTTCGCTGGGCTGTTGGGGTGTCATTAGCCCTGAACACTAATTCTAAGTTTAAGCATGTGACACCATTTTACAATTACACAAACCTTATAAGGGATTGAAAAATGGCATAATTAGGGTTATTGATTTGGTTGTTAATACTTGCCTCATCATGCCACAGTGAGACGACACGATTTAAAGGCTGATTTTGGCGTTGCCGACAGATTCTCACAGTTGCTAACAAAAGCTCAGATGATTAGAGGCAAATCAGCAAAGACCAGTCACTGTGTGTTTTCATTACAGTGTTGTCAGTCAGTTTAAAAATCGAATTGTAGCCTGTGTTTTATAAGGTGCTATATACTTTTTTTTTTTGGTCTGATCTTAGCTTTACTGAAATTTGCCACTGTTGCCCTTTTTATCCAATGCTTTAAAACAGCTCATAAATGAGTTAATTTGTAGTGTAAACAAGCGAACTACATATTAACCATCTCTACAGTGTTCATTTGTTGCTTCATCCTCACAGCTTGAAACTAAACTAACTTTATTACTTTGGTGAATAAAGTTTCATACACACTCACAGTGACTCTCCCATCAGCTGTGAATGTGTGGTCATAAAATATTTGACCCTTTGAGTTGAGCTCGTTAAGAGTTACCTGTTCTCGTCACATGGACTCAGCAGAGGAGGAGAACCTGTGACCCATCTCCTGTCCCCACCCTTAGCTTAAGAAATTCTTGCTTCAAATTTATTGCAGCCAGGTGTTTAGTTGCACTTGAGTGTGGCACAATCATTAGGTCGGTCTCAGACAATTAAACAATGAGACGATTAAAGCTCAATTAATGACTAATGTCTGATGTCTCCAGCGCTGTTATGTTCCCGCCTGAAGCGGAGGTGCAGAGACGGCAGCAGGTGGCTGAGTGGAACTCAGCAATGGAGCCTCCACTTAGCCAAGTTACAGCCACCAACCATGTGTGTGTGTGTGTGTGTGTGTGTGTCAGAGCTGGAGTCTAATCACCAGGATTGTGCCACTCGTGTCTGCCATGACAGTGATAGTGATTGCAGCAGCATTTGGCTGCAGAGCTAATAGAAGTGTGATGAGCTCTGGGTGCGATCGGCTCGTCAGAGATGGATTCAGAGCGTTGTCGATACGAGTCAACGGCGCGTTTAAAGACACAAACATGTCACCACATTTTTAACTCTCTTACTTTTTGTCTAAAGTTCCCCTGAGAGGAGAAGATGGAGGCAGCGTGTCCAAAAAGAGACAATAATGGACACACTAATCAGCTTAGAATCACAGAGCAGATGATAAAGAGCTGTCAACATCTGGATCACAACACCAAAAATCCAAAACAAATCAAATCAAATTCATTCACAACAAATGCTCAACAAATCTCTAGTTAATTGTACCTGTTGTTATTTGTCTTTGCAGCTTTTTGTGTCGTTGTCTCTGTTCAGACTGAACATCTGTATGTTTTTAGCCAATGCATGATATTATCAGTTGTGTTGTCTTAAGTGTTTGTACTTTGAGCTGTTTTAAACATGTAAAAACACACACAAGGCGCGATTCATGATCAGAAGCAGCTGTAAACTCAGTGCAACTTCATGTTTTCTTCTGAAACTACATCATCCCTGTCAAATAAATAACCAAACTAAACCTGGAACAGGGTATAATTTCAATAAATCCACAGCAATGGACAATCCTGTTTACTCTGGACTCATTGCCACACAGTGTGGACAAGCCCTGTGTGTGAAGAGATGCAGGTAATTTATTGTAGACTGGCCCATGATACGGGTTCACTAACAAACAACTAAACAACAGGTGTTTGCTGATGTGAGGCATCATGTTCATTTGGTTTTCAGGTACTTTGATATCATTAAGTGTCAGAAACATGACACACTGTTTTTAACCCAGTCGATGGAGCAGAACCTTATAAAACTCTTATTTCATTTAAAATGACTCAGTAGGTTATTTTTTGCTGATGTGTGTTGATGTGTTTCTATCTGAGAACGATACAGCTCAGCTGCAGGAAATGTTTCCACTGCTCAGTCTTCCCTCAGAGAGTTTATAAACACCGGTTTCATGCAGCTCAGTCAATCAGTCCTCCACCCACAGGTTAACGCAAATGTCACACAGTTTGTTATTACTGCAGCATTATCAATCAAAAAGTCGAAGGGTACAAGCTGTTTATGGACATTTTTTACAGTCAATCCCAACTTTGTTTTTTACAGCTGTTCTTTTCAAGGCCATCGGAGTAGGGATAAGCTGCCTGGTGGTAGAGAGGGTAGTGGTGACGAAGGTGTTGATGGCGGTGAGAGGACCAGTGGCTCAGTTGACCCACAAAAGGTTAAAAATCTGATTTTCTTTCTCTTGTAAATGTAACCAGTGACTCAGAGCAGACTGCCTTCAAAGCTGGCTCCCACTTCCAAACAGTTTCTGGGCAAATGACCAGTGCTATCAATGAAAAGAGCTTTGATTCCCTTGACATATTTATTGATCATAATACTGCCTTTTGATATGTGCTGCTAGTAGGGGAGCCCTCCCCTGAATATCAATGAAGACCCGCTGACAGGCAGATAGAGTGGGAATATCATCAAGGGCTTATTCATATTTCATGTTTTCTATTGCAGCCCATTCTCTTCTGTTGTGTTCGATTCTGATTCGCACTATTCATTTTCTCTCGCGCGCCCATTTCAATCTTTTCTCGCCTTCTCTCACTGCGCTAATGTTCTGTGTTCGAGCATGGTGAGTGGCCACATGTGCTGCTGCTACACAACCAGAAGCAGAGCCAGTCGACCTGCTGCACACAAACACAGAAGTCTGAATCATGCAGCATTTCACTGTCAGAGCAGCCAAAGTTTAGAAAGTTTAAAGCATCCTATTGTTCCTCTTCATTTTTTTATAGGATCAAATGCAACAATCAACAAGCAAAAAGACACATCCAGTCTGTTGTGTCATTCTGTCCTACCTCCAGCGGCCATTTGCAACAATGTTTGTAAATGTAAATATATTTTTATATATACAGGCTTTTCTTTCTATAAGATGTATTTCTCAGCTCACAGCCTGTGATGACATGTGATCCTGTTTCCTCAACCATCAGCCCAGTTAAAGAAACTCCATGTCTGGATCAGATTTTTGGATACTACATTCAGCTGGCCAAAACCATACTTTGTGAGGTAACTGTGACCTTAACCTTTGACCTCTCACTGTCAAAGTGTAATCAGGTCCTCTTTGACTGTTTGTATTGAATTTGAAGGAGTTCTGTTGAGGTTACGTTCACAATGATGAGGAACCTGGAGAGCGACTCCCACCGGCTCAGAGGCATAAAAAAAAAAAAAAAAAAAAAAAAAGCAGTGAAACAGCTCTTTGTTGGCTTCACTTCTGTTTTATTTGTTTTGAAAGATAGCAGACAATTTTTATAAAATAATATATATTTGTAATGACGATCTCTGAGAACAACTGTGAGAAACCACCATCCATCCTCCTCCAGCTCTGGGAGGATGCTGCCTTTTTTCTTTGCACCTGCTAAGGAATTAAAATTCTCATCATTTCCAGGTTGACTGCTACATGTTTGATTACTGCTGTAAAACCTTGGTTACGCTTCACTGCTGCCTGATGCATCAGGTTCACATCCATATTCAAAGTACAGAGCAACCTCCTGCACATTACGGCCTCTTCAGCACAGCTGCTGACGCACATGTGCTCACCAATAAGCCTCAGCCAGAGTCGTATACCTTTATAAATCCAAACTAAAAATAATTAGCTGCGCTCTTCACTTAAACACTATGAGATACCTCTGATTTCTTGGCATTAAGTGTCAGTCTGCAAGATCATTTCTTTCCACCAAGCTAGCAGAGTGTCTTCAGGGAGGGCGTCTGTCATTTGGTTCATCACTCTGGTCAAGGCTGAAATATCTTAACTGATATGTGATGGATTGCTGTAATTTCCTCTTATTCATCAAAAGATCAGGTTTTATGGTGTAAAACTGCAAATATTCAAGTTTGGATAAAAAGAAAAATGTTTGTTTTAGGGAAAGATCAGAACGACTCATTGTCACCATGGTTATTATAATACACAATATATGTATGTATAATTCGCACTTTGACTCTAACACCAGAGTATGTTAGAGTTGTCACTGTGAGTGTAACACTCCACAGATCATCTGTCAGCTTGTCTCTGGGATTCCTATTTGTTTCCTCTCTTCATGTTTGCTGTTGCTGCTGAATTTCTCGTTCTTCTGTTTGTTCCAAAGAAGCTTCTTGTTGATTTCTTACACACAAACATCTTCACTCACTGTGAAACATTTCCCAGAGACACCTGCCTGACACCATGACATCAGCGTTAGATACTGTGATCAAAGAAGCAAAACAACCACTGGTGTCAGTGCAAACTGCCTGTTTAATATTATAAATAATACAGATGATGGGCTGGTACAGTGAAACATGTCTCCTGTTTCTCCTGTTTACACTTGATCTGTGAAGTGCAGCGGAGCAGTTAGGGGAGATGAATCCAGGCAGGGGCCACTCCAACATGTCTATTAGTCTCTGAAGAGCCGTTTAAGACGTGCAGCCTCTCCCTGATTCACAATTACACTCCACTTTGCATTAATGTCTCTACCTGTGATGGCAACTGAGAAACAGCAGGACGCCTCCAACACATGAGCTCAAACCTGGTCAAGTTGTCTCAACCTGAGGCTGAATGTGTCAGAAGTTGATGTGCATGCTGTCTGGGATCAGACCTGAGGGCAAAGGTCACAGTGAGGAACTTATTATATCCTCCTGGGCCTGGGTCAATAAGATCTTGCTACTAACATCGTTTTACTCTTGGATCTGATTGGCTGTTGTCATCGTCTCTTCATTTGTTCTTCTTTGTCTTCATCTAACTAGTGACGTTTCAACTGGGCCTGATGGTAGTCAGCTACTTTGTTTTGGTTTATAACGATAAAGACTGTAAAAGGAAAAAAACAAAGAGAAAGATTGAGCCAAGTACCTGAGGGTCCAACATAAACAGAACAGTGTTAGAATAAAATTAAAGAAATATATTTTAATACAAATATCTACATTGTGTGATATGACGTTTTAACTCATGAATAATTATCTGATGAGTCTGGTTTTAAAAGCTCTTCAGCTATGACATAAAATCAATTATATTAAAACCTGAATAACTGTCAATGTGTGTAAAATATTGATGTTACTCCTTTTCTCTCCCACTCCTCTCACATGTCGACCAAGTAATACTATTTTCAATAATCCTGTTCACAGTAACTCCTTGGAGAACCAGAAGGATGTGTACTACATTAGGACCTGTTTACATTTTTATTGATGACTAAACTCACAGAGGTTTGGGGGCGTGGCCTCTGACCGACAGGTCATGTGTGCCAAGTCTCAGGTCCTCCTCTGAACATTTTCATATGAGTCAGGGGGCGGAGTCAGAGACTGCCAAGATGGTGACTGGTGAGTAGCTCACTCTGAGCTTCAGAAACAAAAAGAAGAGGTGGCATCCATCTTTATTTACAGTCCGTGGTTAAAGCTGAAAGAACAGAGATGTTCACAGTGTCAGTACGTCGACGCCCACCCGCCTGGTGCGACAGGTGCTTTAAAACAAATGCCACAACTTCCCATATATAAGTCTAGCTCCTTTCAGAGTGAAGACCCTCAGTTGACTGAGGGAGGACGACTTTAACACCCAGGACATTTTATTTCCTCCTCCCACACACTGACTCCTCCTTCCTCCTCACCCCTCCATCCCTCCCTCCTCCTTGCCAGCTCCCTCCTTCACTTCCTCTGTTCCCCTTCCTCCCTTGTGTCCTCTGTCACCTCTTTCGCCTCCTCTCATCTCACTCCTCCCGTTAATTCCTACGAATCTATCATCCCTTCATTTCTGTTCCTCCTCTCCTTTTTCTTTTTCTTACCCATTTTTTCATTCATCCTGCCCCCACCCTGTACACCTCCTCCTCCTCCTCCTCCTCCTCCTCCCCATGACGTGGGACCAGATCAAGGCACCGTGTTGCCAGAGTAGCAGGGATTGAGAGCGACGCGTTGGAATGTAACTCCAGCCGAGTCCCTGAGAACAGGAGGGGAGGAGGGGGTGGGGGGGTGGAGAGCAAGTATTTCCACTTTATCCCTATGAAGTGTTTCTCCCACATTCTCTCTCCTCCTCCTTTGGTCTGTGACATTTGAGGCTCCTTCCTTTTCCTTCCCCTCGTCCATTAGAGAAGCTGCTGCTCTTCTTCTTTTTGCTGCTCTCTCTGGTTCCTTCACCTGTCTCTGTTTCCTGTTTCACCTCCCACCACATCTGTTCACCTCCCGCTGCATCTGGTCTTTTTCATTAAATCTGCCTTAAATCTCTTTCCTGTGCTCTGACTTTGTGTTTGTCTGTTTGTCTCATTACTCCTATGTACATGCGGGGGTGGGGGGAGCAAACACATGATGTAGATACAGACTCAAACACATTCACACATTCCCTCTCTCCAAAGTGCCACCACACACTCCCCCTCTCACCCCCCACCCACCCACTTGATCAGCAGAATGAAAGTGCTTTCTCGCGGTATTTGAATGAGACAGAAAAAGCTCTATTCAGCCTCTGACCGGCTTCTATTAACACTGCGCGTCACTGAGGCGACATAAGCCCCCCCACCACACACACACACACACACACACACACACTCCTGCCTCCCTCCATACACACACAGAGGGAGGTCTCCTGTTCAGGTATGATGATGATGCCCCCCCCCCCCCCACCTCTCCTCTTTTCTCTCATCCCTCCCTCTCGTTGGCTCCTCCTCACTCAGGGGCTTTTGTTACCTCACCCTCCTCCTTTTCTACCACACCTCTCTCTCTCTCTCTCTCTCTCTCTCTCTCTCTCTCTCTCTCTCTCTGCCTCTGCAGCTGAATGGAAATACGCACAGACGCGTAAAGGGGCGGTCAAACTCCACATATCCACCGGTGGCAGCGGCAGCATCACGGACCCGGTCTCTCTCCGGACCAGAGGACAGGAGGACAGGAGGACAGGAGCGGGGGACAAACTACTGTTTTTTGTTTTGTTTTTTTTTTTTTTTTTTTGAGGGGGGTGGGAGGGGGACAGTTGTTCACTCGTCTGTCTGAAGCCGCCTGGAACCCGGAGCTCGAGCCCGGAAACCACCTGTTAGAAAACCGGACCCAGCTGGCTCGGATCACCCGGCGGGGCTGAGGCTCGGCAGCAGCCCGGCCACAGGAGCTGCGGTGTCCCGCCTCGGATGCACGGATGCTCGTCTCCTCCTCCTCCTCCTCTTCCTCATCTTCTTCATCTCCGTCTTTCCCCCTCTCCTCCTCTGTGCTCGTCGGTGTCTGATCCAGAAATAGCAGCAGCCCGTTAGAGGTTGTTTGAGGATGGCGGTGTTTATTCGCGGTAGTTTTTGTTGTTGTTGTTTAGTTTTTTCCCGGTTTTCCTCTGGTTTGAGTCTCGTCTCTTGTCGCCACTGCTGTTTGTGAGTTGCAGCTTTGATGCTTCTCACTCTGCCGGAGTCTCACTAATTAGCGGCTTGATTGACAGCTAGGTAATTGGATTTATTTCATATCCGCTCCTTGAAGTTGTGAAGCCTCTCGCGGCTCCTCGAGCTTCATTCCTGCACTAAACAATAAAAGCAGCCGCGGGATGTGCAGGGAGATTCCGGCTTTAATGCTCAGGTTCCCCTACAACAGGTCCCGAGGCTCACAGGCCCCGGACACAGCGGGGGGGTGGGGGGGGGGGTGGGGGTAGCCAGAGACAGGAAGCACTATTATCAATATTATATTATCATTATTATGATCAGATTTCATTTCATTCCAGCACAAAATATACCCCCCTCCCCCCATCTCTGAAGAGAAGTGTGTGACTGTGTGTGAGGAACATTTCAGATGTGTCCAGTGTGTCTGATCAGTCACGTGACTCTTCACTGATCGGCGACATCATCTCGTCATTGACAGATTCTTATAAACTGGGTCAAATGAGGTTCAGAGAAGTTGGTGGTGTCAGAGAACAACAGGTGTCTCTGTTGATTTAACATTCAGTTATTTACAAGGCTCCTGTTCACAGAAGGGGGAAAAATAGTTGTTAGACGTTTTGCTTCTACGATTCAGAATCAGATGTTTAATTCATTTACACAAGAAAAACAGAAGTGAGACAGAGCAGAGATCTGCACATCAGAGTGACTGAAGCATCAGGAGACTGGATCAGTGGAGAGATGATGGATTTAAACTGTGATTCGGTCAGATCAGATCTGAGCTGAGCAGCTACCTGAGTCTCTCTGTTTTCCGTCTTTCTTTAGACACCCGTGGTGGGGGGGGTATGTGGAATAGGGGGCAGCACTTGTGCCTCTGCTGTGTGTGTGTGTGTGTGTGAGAGAGTAAAGGAGGTGAAGAGAAGGTTCAGGAGGTAAAATGTAAGGGGGGGGGGGGGCAGGATCCAGCTGTTTGGACAAAAAGTGCGGGTGTGGATCTCACGAATCTGTCACACCTCACATCGTCCTCCTCGTCCTCACACTCACACCATCTGTCTCCTGTTCAGTCAGCTGATCAGGTCTCAGCCCAGTACCAGGCTGTTAAATCCAGTAAACCCAGTGTGTGGTCCACCACAAGCTCTGATCCTGTTTCCAGTTCTGCAGACCTCAGTGGCTTTCTATCATCTGAATGTGTGTGTGTGTGTGTGTGTGTGTGTGTGTGTGTGTGTATCTTTGCAGTCTTCCCTATGCTCAGTGCGCTGTATGGCTTTTTATTCCTATCTGACTGTACTGATGGTTCATATAGGGATGGAAGCCATGCACCGCGCTGGGAGCCCAACGCACTGGACCGTGATGGACCTGAGCCCTGTCACCTTACACACACACACACACACAGGCCTGTATGTATGAATTCACACTCACAGGCTATAAATGCATGCACACATCCAGGAGCGCGTGAAGTGAAAACCTGTCACACAGAAATATGGATACACATGCTCTGCGCACATAAACATGCATTATCAGGAGGTCAGGAGGTATATGCATGTGCATGTGCCTGCTACACACACATGCACACACACATATGTGCACATGCAGTGCAGAGTGCTGCCCTGGTCCCATAAGGCCGACTGCAGCGAGTCAGTCTGAAGCTGTTGGACTGTGTCAGCTGACAGACGGCTCTCTGAAGTGAAACACACACACACACCTGCCTCAGAATGTCAGCGTGGTTGATTCAGATCCGAGCAGCAGGAAAAAGGAGAGTGAAACTGAAATGAGGGAAAAACTGCTTCAGAGGAGAAGAAGAGAATCAGTTCATCCAGTCATAGTCCTGCTCCCACTTCATCCTTTATTCAGGCTCCCAGTGGGAGGAAGAGAGCATCCCAGCATGCACCGGGTGAAAGGCAGTGGGTCTCCTGGGACATGCCGACACACACACACACACACACACACATCCTGAAGCTCAGTCTGGCATGTGGAGAAAGAACCTGTGAAGCAGCAGAAGGATGAGGAGAAGATGTTTTAGATGCTGTGACGCTGACATGAATCAGACAGAACTGTATCACTGCATCACAACAGTGAAGCTCAGTGTCCATTCACAGCATTAGAGTTCATCGTTACATCGACACAAATGTTCAAGTCAAAGATCACATGAAACTTCACGTTCACCTGACAAACACTCGTCCTCTGAGACTTACATGACTTACCTGTGCAATGATTTTTGATTCTTGAGTTAACTGTACGTGTGAAGCTGATTCACAAACAAATCATTTTATCATGTGACTGACAATATTGTGTTAAACTGATGAAAATCTCCAGTCCAGGAGGGAGGGGTTGTTTGTTCATTTGATGTTCAAATCTGTGACACAAGTTTGCGTTAAGTCATAAAACATAAACTTCATGTTGACACAACCTGTAATTAAATGCTCAATAAACAAAGTGTCTCGTTGTGTGATTTAGTGAAGGTGCATTGAATCAACATTTATTTCCTGTCGGATGATCAAGGTCATGTGATTTGTATTTATTTTGAGCCTGTTAAACTCATGTTGTTCACGTGACTGGACCAAATCAAATGTTTTGAGTGCAGCTGTTTCCAATAAAGTTTAAAGTTCAGCTGGGCTTCACAGTGTCAGAGGGAAAACAGCGCGTTGAATTCATTACACTGGTAAAATGATTTTAGCTACAGGGGATTTCGTCATCACCACTCATCAGCCTGAAGTGCAATCTTCACCTGAACATTTGTCTGATTATTGTTTTTTGTTTTGTTTTGTTTTGATTTTAACACAGACACAACAAGAAACACTACACCCACAAGAGCAACTGACATAAATCCGTGATGCTCTGCACATCAGAGGAACACAAGAACCTGTCATCAGACTGAATATTAAACCACAGGCTGCTGTTCTGTCCATGGTGTGAAGATGAACCAGAAACTTGATCAATCACACTGTTTCATGAGTTTTATTTTATTTCAGTTAAATACATTAATATAATAATACACAGAGCATCACCACATGTGACCTGGTTTAAATGTCACAACACAGTTCAAGATATTCTTTGAAAAACAGAACAGAAAATAAAAGTAGACATGTACAAACTCTGCTTCAGTTTTTCTACTGATCAGTGTGTTTTCCTGTGGAAAACATCTCTGACGACCTCCTGACCAGTGTGTAGCCAAACAGCCTGCATGTGTTTGTGTTGTGTTGGATCCCTGAAGAAACTGATGTGACATTTTAATATCAGGGGTCTGAGCAGAAGCAAACTGAAACACAAAGAGGAGAAAACATTTTTTGGAAAATGATGGACACTTTTCCCTCATTGCGTTTATATTCACCTGTTCTACTTGTGTCATAGACGTCGAGCCTACTGTTGTTGAATCGCCTGAATTACTGTACATTACATGACATTTCTTTTCATTAGTAAAGAAGAAACAAAGCTGAGACAACAGCTCAGCTTAGTATTCAGCACAACAGCTCCCCTGAGTGGAGAGTCTGTGGTATTACATCGCTGCAAAACGAGAATTTACATAAAAAATCATGAGAATCAAGTGTAGCCTAATGTTTTCATTAGTATCAAATATCTGTAACAATGGCAGTCAGAGTCTTCCATCTGCTCATGTGGCTTTGTTTGGTTTTCGAAACGTAGTTGATCGAACAATCTTTGAAGACAAAAACGTTTTGGATACAGTTTGTCATATACAGAAATTACATTAGCAGCAGCTGTGTCACACTGAAACTGTGGTGTTTATATGCATGTAATTGTAAACTGTGTCAGTAGATGCTTGGCTTTAGCTTCGTTGCAGATATTCAGCAACAAAACAAAATGCAAACATTATGCAAACAAGAAGGTGTTTATTTTTATTTTCTATTTTATATGAACTTCCTTCAGATTAAATTGAAATGAAGGAGGCAGGTGCAACCCACGGGTGTATTATCCATGGTGTATGGGTGCAACATTAGCGGCAAAGAAGAAGAAGAAGGCGTCGCGGATGTGACGTCACAGCCCGGCGTCCGCAACAGCCGGAGTTTTGTTGTTATGAAAGATGTTGGATAAGTGAACTTACACAACGGCAGCGTGGAGTGCGAGAAGCTGGACAACATCTGGCCGTCTGGTTTAGTGAAAAGACGTTTGTAAAAAGATTGAGAGACAGAAAAAGATGGCGAAGAGGAGAAAGGAAAGGGGAAAGGGAGAAGAGCCCAAGGCCGGGACAAAGAAACAGAGGCAGGTGCTAAAGAGCAGCGCAGAGAAAGAGAGGAATAAGAAAGATGCAGGTATGATGAGACGACTCACATGGACTGTTAGAGTGACGAGATGGACTGAGGCTGAGAGCAGCTAGCGGCTAACAGTTAACACACTGTCAAAATAAAGTTCAGTGATACAGAACAATGAAACATCTACTTTTATTAAAGTAAATATATATCCTAAATATTCAAATTTTTATGTGGCATGATCCAGCTGATGTTGAACTCAGTGTTGTCACATCAGACACATCTTTTTACATATGATCAGTGACTGAGCTACTTTCTGCAGCCGGTTTGAAAAATTTAAACAGTCACGTGAGCATGTGATGTGTTATAATGACAGACTGTGATGAGTTCTGTCTCTGACTCCATTCACAGCAGAGTCTCTTGATCTTGTTGCAGAGGCTCATTCAGTCGTGCCGGCATGTGATGATAAACTGTCAGAGGTTTGTGTACATGCCATGGGTTGTTCTCTGAGCAGCTGCAGGTCCGATGATCATCCTGGTCACTGGAGCTGATCTCCAGACTCAGGCTCACCTGAGCGTCACTTCCTCTAAACATCAAACTTGTTTGTTTTTTTGTGACAGATGTTTGTCTGGTTCTTCACATCTGCATTTCTGTCCTGCTCTCATCTCATTTCCTGTGTTTCTGAATCTGTTACAGTAACAACAGCAGTGTAACCACAATGACCACTGTACAGTTTCATGGTTGTGATTAGTGCTCATTCTATTAATCTTATATTAATCTTATGCTCTTTTCCAGTGGCCTCAAAAGCTGAGGCACATTATCCCTTTTTTTTGTTTGTTTGTTTTTGTTTGAAATATATTCTATATACCTTTGCATGAATGCAGTAGAGACTCATTGAATACAAATGATGCGGCTATAAACAAGGATTTAGGTTAATTGTTTGATTTATATTGCACAGTTACATAGAACTGCATAAGACAAGGTACAGCTAAAAATAAATGATGTATTAACAGTTTGAAGGTTTGGCAACATCAGAGGGGAGAAAGTGTGACAAGGAGGTTCAGTACAAATCAGGTAAAACTTACTTAAACAATCAAATGACATATATAACATGATAAACATCTATTTTCTCTGTGTCACAGAGGTAGAGGAGACGCTGGAGAGGAAGGTCAAAGCCAAAAAACGTTTGTCCTCAAAACAACCAGCAAGCAACACAAACACCACAAAGACCAGTACCACCAACTCCAGTACCCAGTCCACCACCAAGACCACTGCCAAATCCAGCACTGCTGTCAAAACCAGTAAATACTTCCAGTCTCCAGTGAAGCAGCAGGAGATTGACAGTGAAGATGAGTTTGACATGATGACATCACCACCACCTGTGAAGAGACAAGAGAAGAAGGAGGACAAGGAGGAGGAGGACGAGGACAAGGAGGAGGAAGAGGACGACAGTGAGGAAGATGAGGATGACTGGGAGGAAGTGGAAGGTGAAGATGAGTAAAAAGAAAGCCATTTTGTTGTGTTTTCTTACATTTCTGCTTTATTAAGTGTGTGTGCGTGTGTGTGTTTGTCAGAGCTGGCTGAGCCTCTGTGTCCGGGTGAACCCGCAGACCCGCCCCTCCCCTCTGAACCTGTGGAGATCGAGATTGAGACTCCAGAAATCAGAAAGAGGTGAGTGACACGTGTGGAGGATTATTTCACTATGGCTTTATTCCTATAAATATTTTATGAGGTCTTGGTTTGATTCCTGCTTCTTCATGTTGTCAGAAATATTTTTTTAATCCTCCATATTCAGTCAAACACATGAGCATCAAACGAGGCCGGATCACATATGATAGATGACAGATATTTTTCTTGGTTTGTCATAATAAACTGTGTCGTCCTAATAAACTTATTTCAGATTCATTGACTCATTTACAGTTATTTATGTCTCTGTTTGACTGTCCCCTCTGATTGGTCAGGCAGAAGAGGAAGGCGGAGTTTGAGGCATACCTGAGGAGGATGATGAACAGATACAAGAAGGACCTACTGATAGACACACACAAGGTGAGGCACACGCAGCACGGATGGAGGTGTGTGTTGTGTGAGATGTGTGTTGGCTGCAGAGGGCGTGGCTGCCTCACACCTGTGCTGTGTTTCCCAGGTTCACCTCATGTGTCTCGTGGCCAGTGGGATGTTTCGTAACCGTCTGTGCAGTGAACCCGACCTGCTCGCCATCACTCTGTCACTTCTGCCCGCCCACTTCACCCTGGTTGCTAAGGAACGCATCGACAACAACTACCTCAGTGGACTTCTCAGATGGTGAGAGAATTTCTCTGATGTTAAGTCACCTGGAGACACTTGTGGTTATTGTTTTATTTAAACCGTAAATCATCATCTTTATCTCATCAGTTATTAATTAGATGAATAAATTAAACCTTCTGAAATGGCAGTTACTGCCATTGTTTATAATTTAAAACTTAAACCTCAAGATCACATTTTTCAGATTTCTGAAACACTCGTCCATGTTGTTTCCAGGTTCAGAGCCACCTTCACCCTGAACCCCAGTCTTTCCTGTGAGGAGCGTCCGAACCCACAGGCTCTGCTGGAGAGGCGGCTCGCCAGCCTCTCAGCCCGGACCCACCAGGAGATGACTTATGTTGGTGTTTGGATTTAACGATTGAACATGTGACTGAAGGTGCAGAGGCCTATGGTGATGACGACGATGATGATGGTCCTGTGTTTGTCTTCTGCAGCTTTTCCTGCTTGTCCTCCGCTCACTGCAGCTCTTCTGCCGATTGGTCCTGTCGCTCCAGCCGCTTCCTTTCAAACCTCCGACAGCAAAGGTACAGATGTCAGAGTCAGTTTGTCCAGTCAGACTGACTCATCCACTGGAGTAAGAGGAAACACAAACCTGGTTCAGACTTGCATTGAACCTGCTGTCTTTTGATACGTTATATACCACGTTCCTGATACGTTATTAGCTGCTGTTTGATCTGAAGTGATTACCTCTGTCTCCAGGGAAACGGGACCAGAACATTGACTGCTGCCTCTAAAAAGAACCAGACAAATCCTGACACCTCTAGGACATCCTCCCCTCCTGAGCCAAAGGTCTCTCCTGGAACCAAGCGAGTGTCTGGAGCAAGGGGAGAACGAGGAGGAAAGAAAGCAAAGAGGAAAGAAGTGAAGGAGGAAGAGGAGGGGGAGGAGAAGGCTAAAACATCTGGTACACAGAGACCAAAGAACTCCAAACGCCGCAGTGTCGCCTCCAAAGTCAGCTACAAGGAGGAGAGCAACAGTGAGCAGGAGGCGGGGCTTAGCGAGGAGGAGTTTCAGGCATCCAGCGAGGAGGAGAGTGAAGAGTCAGAGCGAGAGGAGACAAAGACAAAGGGCAAAGTGAGGAAGAACAAAACACCTGCAGCTTCACAGAAGAGGAGGAGTGGAGGAGGGAAGAAACAGGCGAACGATCAGGGGGAGGAAGAGGAAGACAAGGATGAGGGAGGAATGACGAAGAACAGAGCAAAGCAAAGGAGTGAGAAGAGAAAGAAAAGGGAGGGGCCAGGAGCGGACGAGTGGCTGGAGGTGTTTGTGGAGAAAACAGCCTCCTGGGTCTGTGTGGACGTCGATCATGGCGTCGGGATGCCTCACCTCTGCTCCCAGAATGCAACAGCTCCGGTGACGTACGTGGTGTCGGTGGACGGGAACGGGTTCGTGAAAGACATGGGGAGGAAGTACGACCCCACCTGGATGACATCATCTAGGAAAAGACGAGTGGACGACGACTGGTGGGAGGAAACGCTGGAGCCGTTCCTGGGACCTGAAGACGAGAGGGACATGACGGAGGACAAGGAGGTGACACGCACACAAAATGATGAAAAGATACAATAATAAATCAGATTAAATTTACTGTCTTTCCAATGAAGACTTTTTAACATGTCATTTTCCTGTCCTGTCTTTCCACTGATTTTTTGTGACTTATGAGAGAAAAGACAGAAAAATGAACTCCTCGGCTCATTTAGCGGTTAGTCGTTGTTTATTGTTGTATTTGAGAACCACTGCAGCGGCCTTTAAAAATGTCTTGATGCTAATCAAAGTGTCTATCTGAACATAAGTGACAGGAGGTGAAATATTCTGAAACAATGTATTAAAAACTTATTAGAAATATAAAAAAATCTGCTTCGAACCTTGATGCGTGATCTTAAGGGTTAATTGATGATAAACTGTGGCTCTTACTCAACTCTTACTCTTACTTGCTCAGTTACAGTCTCTGTGCTGACTCTTTGTTTTTCTGCCTCAGCTCCAGAGCAAGCTGTTGAACAAGCCTCTCCCCGTCTCCATATCCGAGTATAAGAACCACCCTCTGTACGCCCTGAAGAGACACCTGCTCAAGTACGAAGCCATCTACCCCCCAACGGCCACGGTGCTGGGCTACTGCAGAGGAGAGCCGGTCTACTCCAGGTCTGTGCTGCAGGGAGGGGTCAGTGAAATCTGGTAAATCATGGTTTATACTGAAACACAGAGGATGACAAGGACAAACACTGTGAAACTTTTCCAGACCGTCTGTAGGACTCTGACAGACTTTGTGGTTGTGAGTGTCAGTATCCAGCAGGTGGTGCTGTGTGATGAGTTAAACATGACACTGTGTCACAGGAACAGTCACTGAGACTCTGTTGATCTTAAGCCTCAGTGATCAGGTGTGAACTCTGACTGACTCTCACTTCCATAACTCATTTACATATTTAGATACTTACACAAATAACAAGACCACGCAATCTTCATATTCATTTACCTGCTGGTATTCTCATAAATGTCATAGTATAAGGACATGATTCTTCTTATATTTTGTGTAAGTATTTTTACTGTGTATATTTGTAAGCAGTGTAAGCATCTTTTATCTTTATCCTCTTTGCTCACAGAGCAACTGTAATGTAATGTAATCCCTTCTCCCCTGGGGATCAATAAAGTATCTGATTCTGGTTTTGATTCTGATTCTAGTTGTGTTTGACTGTGTGTCCACAGAGATTGTGTCCACACGCTCCACTCCAGAGACACATGGCTGAAAGAAGCTCAGACAGTCAGACTGGGGGAGGAGCCGTACAAGGTCAGAGAGGAGTCACTGTCTTCTTTTTCTTCTCCTTCTCCTCTGTCATCTTCCTCTTATGTCTTTTTCCAGATGTGGCCCTCAGTGTCTGTCCCTGTGACTCATTCATGTAAAGAGGAACCGTTAAAGGCAGAATGAAAACCTGAGATGGAGATCAGCTCTGACAAGCTGGCTGCCCTAACCAGGGCTTCTCCTCTGTGATTTACTGAGCTGTGGTTTGTTATCAAACAGGTGGATGGGGGTATAACAGAGAAAAGTTTCACTGCTCTGACTTAATTCAGGTTCAGAGGAAACTGCTTTTACACAGAACTGCGGAACGTGGATGAGCTGGGGTTTTAATATTTCAGAAAGTGAATGCAGCACAAACACAAGATGATCTCAATGTTTCATCTCTACAGAGACATGATGTTAAGTCGATGTCCACACTGACCTGTTTGTGCATCTCTGTCCAGATTTAAAGTATCTGGTTGTGTGAACTCAGCTGATTAGATGATGAAGATGATGATGAGTGTTGGTGTCTCCTCCGTGTCAGATGGTGAAGGGTTTCTCTAATCGCTCTCGGAAGGCGAGGATGATGTCAGAGCAGAAGGACGAGAAAGACCTGCCGCTGTTTGGAGAGTGGCAGACAGAGGAGTACCAGCCCCCGGTGGCAGTGGATGGGAAGGTAACTGACGTCATCAGAGATAGACAGGAAGTCATTAAACCAGAGTCAAATTGTCCAAAAGTGTCCAGGGAGACAAGTCTCTGTTGTCCAGTCACTGATTTTTCATTTATTGATTACAAACACATCAGGGCCTGAGGGGAACAGTAAAATTGTCTAAAGGAAACTAACTGAACAATGTGACTCTTATCAGGATCAGACATGTCTGTTATAGAATATCTGAATACACAACTTATGAAAATGAATTAAAACACATAGAAAGCCATTTTCCATATCTTCATTTTCCACTCACTCAACTATAGGATAAAAACCTGGTCTGACCCAACAATAAATATGATATATAATATAAAAAATAAAAATGACACAATCACACAAAATGTAGCTTCACTTAACAACAAACAAATACAGATAAAAGAAGGTGTAATTGTACTTGTAGGTGAAGTGTCCAGAGCACAAATTATGTGTCTAATGTCACATTTTAAATTGTTACATTTGTCAGTGTTTGACTGAACCATCATTCAACTGTGTGTGTGTGTGTTGCCTTCAGGTTCCCCGTAATGACTACGGTAATGTGTACCTGTTCAAGCCCTGTATGTTACCTGTGGGCTGTGTTCACCTGAGGCTGCCCAACCTGCACCGTGTTGCCCGGAAGCTGGAGCTGGACGCTGCCCCGGCCGTCACCGGCTTCGACTTCCATGGAGGATACTCACATGCTGTGTAAGAGAGAGAGAAAGAGAGAGAGAGAGAGAGAGAGAATGAGGCTCAAGTTGGATCTGGCTGGCTTCGCCCATCACAGTTACCATGGAAACCAAGAAGATTCATTGACTCAGACTCAAGCGTTGTAGTTCGCATTTTAGAGTTTAAATGTTTTTATTTCCTGTGTTTCAGGACGGATGGTTACATTGTATGTGAGGAGCATGAAGAGGTTCTCAGAGCTGCCTGGGTGGAAGAACAAGAGCTTCAGAAACAGAAGGAGAAGGAGGTGTGTGTGTGTGTGTGGTGTGTGTGTGTGTGTGTGTGTGTGTGTGTGTGTGTGTGTGTGTGTGTATGTGTGTGTGTGTGTGTGTGTGTGTGTGTGTGTGTGTGTGTCAGATCAGAAGCATGCTCTCTTTCTGACACATTTATGGAACTCATGAAATTAAAACTCACATGAGAGATGAAAAAGTTCTTTATACATTTTCTTTCTTTGTCACAAGAATGTGCCACAGATTTTGTTTATATCCTCCTCATGTGATTTCTCTGATGCAAAACGTCTTAGGACGTAATAGGATTTTGTTCCTGTTTATAGTTAAGTACATTATACATTATTAATATATTGCTTTTTTCTTGTGTTAATTATTCTTGGATATTTAAAAATTTCACACATAAAATACATTTTAAAATGTATATAAATATCTACCTATAAACTGAGGATTGTATATGTTACAGATATTTTAATCTAGAGTCTGTCTGTAATTGTGAGACTGCGATTAATGAGAAGTCACTTGATCAATGTGTCTTATTGCTCTCACCCACCACCTCATCTGTTGTTTTCATCCCCTCTCCAGAAAAAGGAGAAGAGGGCTATCTCTAACTGGACTCTGCTGGTCAAGGGCCTTCTGATCAGAGAGAGGCTCAAACAGCGCTACGGCAAGAAGAACCAGGGGCTGAGCAGCCTCGTCCAAGGGGATGACGTTGGTCTCTCATCAGACGAGGAGGCAGCAGCTGAAGGTGGTGGAGACCACGAAGCCAAGACGGCATCTGAGACTCTGGCCATGTCCTGGCCTCAGAACAGGCAAACAGAGGACGACGGAGGGAGCAGCAGTGGACTGAAGAAGAAGACAACCAAACGAGAGAAGAGAGGACAAGAGAAACACCTGTTCCCCTTCGAAAAAGTCTGACATCAGAGGTCAGACTCTACATCCTGCTCTACTTTCAGCAAGATGTTATAAATCCAGCACCACTACACTCTGCTGTGACCACTGCTGTGTGTCCAGAGGAGCAGCAACATCACAGAAAAAATAATATGGCATCTCTTAATTTCATATTTTCATAAAAACAGAAAGATAAAGTAAATAAGAATTTAAAAATGAAACTGTTAATCCATCAATCGGTATTTCAGTTACAAATATGGCATAAAAGTCTATTAAATAAAGCAGTTATTACGTTTCTACATTTTATGGACGAATAATAGGATTTGAAAAACAACTGAAAAACTTTGAAGTGGTTTATTTAATCAGAGTTTTATGTTGTGGTTGTAAATCTGTGTTATTGATTGATGGTGTGTAAAATAGTTTGATTAATAATTCATTCACAAATTCTTTTTACAATTCCTGGTTTACTGTCTGTTGAAATTAAGGAAATGTTTTATTATTGTTCCTGTGATGTCCATGCTCCACAGTAAAGCAGGTGTAACAGATGTGAAACCTACAGTGGCCCTGAGGGGCCAACTCACTGCAGTTTAAGAAAACACATATAAAGCCACAAACGTGTGACAGAATCAGAAAACAACTTCATTCATTTGACAACATGTGCGTACATGAAGTTGTTGGACCTTTACATTCTTAAGCTGCAGTCACTTGAGTCCAGCAGGTTGACACAGGTCAGCATCAATGTGCCCCTTTAGCCCCATGTGAGTGTTTAATATCACACAGAACACATAAACACTCTGCTGGTCATTGTACTCAGAGGACTTTGAGATGCTCAGTTTCAGTGGGTGGAGCTTCCGTTTCAACAGCCTGCAGCTTCGGTGGAGACTGAACTAAAACCCTGTAACAGCAGCAGACACTGACACTGAAACACTTTGACCTTTCTCTTCTGCTGTGTCATTTCAACACATTAACCAGTCAGAACTTGTGCACATTACTGAACTGCTGAAGCACATGTGGACCAAGTTTAAATCTGAAGCCTCATGTTGTCTTCGTTCACTCTGTGTCTTCTCGATTCTCTCAGAAACTGAACTTCCTCTTTCTCTTCTTCCTTGTTCAGCTGCTTTTTCCATGGAAATTCTCTTGTTTCTGTTGTTTTCACGTGAATCACATTCGTCTCCCAGTCTCACTGACATCGTCATCTCACATCATCTATCTGACAGCAGCTGGTGGCTCTGTCTGAAGTAGTGAAGCTGTCTTTGTATGAAAGGTATTTTTGTAAGAAATGTTTAAATACTAGTAAAAAAAAGCAATATACCCAGAATTAATGTGTGCCATAATGGATTTTCTGTATTATGTCCTTTAACATTTTTCTGTGGTCACACAAACGATCATCAATCATCTTTTTCCAAAGCAAAAGTCACAGCTTTGGTAAAAAATAGAAGTTATTCTATTGTTGGTGAACATTTCCTTCATCATTTGACCCTGAAGAGATTTGACTTGTGCTGGTCTGAGGTCTGATTTCCATACACATGATGCAGGATTCAGGGGCACACAGACAGACAGGAGTGGAGCAGCCTGATGGTGAGTGAGTTTAAATCAAAGTTGTTGAAGTTTTGCAAGAATTTTTCAAAGTGAAAATTCACAATCAATAACCTGAGTGTAGTTTTTCTCCTCTAACAACTCTCAGTGATATTTTGTGTATAAACAGCAGCATCAGCAACATTAGGTGATGTATCCTCCTGCTCAGCTACTTAGACCAATTACCAGTGCATTAACCCAGGGCCTTGACCCACCCCTTCCCTCAGAGACTCAGCAGAGTCATGCATTGTTTATAAAGACATCAGTCATACACCTGCAGCCCTTAAGATCTGTGAGCCCTCTGTTTAACTTGAGAGCTACACCTGCAGCGACAGTCGTACCTGTTACACCTGGAGGAGAGGAAGTGACAACAGAGAGATGTAGACCGGTAGATCTATGACATGATAATATCATTTAAAAAGACTATCTACAGACAAAGACAGGCCTGTCCTCATAAAGTGTCAACACAATCACTTTATTCACCAAATATAAACAGTGCACTGGAATGTGACATGGTGACAAGAGCACAGGAGGACACAGATAAGCAAAACATACAATTAACACAATGTCAAAGACTAAATTAACAATAAGAAAATAAAATGTAAAAGTAGGGAGATGGCAAAAATGCACTGAACTGACTGATTGTCACTGTCTTGTCACTCAGCTGACTGTTATATTCCTTAAAAAAAATGTTTTCTCTCCTGTTCCTAATTATTTTCTATCTATCTGTAAGACGTAATGTGATGTTGCTCCATCCTGCTTTACATCTTATGTAGGCTATTGATGGGCAGCCCTAATGCATGGTGAAGCTGCTGCGTCCTGCTTATGGAGGTAAGGAGGCAGAAGGAGGGGGGAGGAGGAGAGAGGAGGGAGGACGAGAGAGGTGGGGAGGAGGAGAGGGGAGGCCGGCAGGAGAAATGCGGATGTGGCGTCACTGATAAGTGGCTCTGTAACGGTCCACCTTCCGCCTACCAACCAGCCGAACACAGTGTAAATCGCCCCTTGGATTTCCCTCACACAAAAACCTCTCCTGGCCGTCACCGCGGGTCGAGCCAAGGCTGCTCCCACAGGTAAACACCTCCGGCGTTAACCCGGGGAAATGACCGTGGCTGCAGTTTAAATGTGTGTGTTTAACCCGAGGCACCGGAGGGCCTTGTTTACATCTCAATCCCCGGACTAGAGTGGGTGAGAGGCGTAGAGGCACAGCAGCGGGGAGCGTGAAGGGGTGGCTATCCGGGCTAGCCGTTGTGTTGTGAATTCTTGTTAAAGGGCACAGTTAAGTTTTCCTTGAAAACTTTTGCGAGTTTATTCTGAAGGCATCTCACAGTTTAACCCGCCAAAACTCAGTGCTGTGACATGCCGTTACTCCGCTGCTGGATGTAACTGCCAGTGCGTTAGCCAGGAAGCTAATCCGGCTAACGGCGAGTTAGCCCGTTAGCCGGGCTTTGGCTACGACTTCACGGCAGTTTTCAGCTTTGGCCCCGTAGTCGGTCTCAAATGCCCTTGTTCAGCTACAACCAAGTCGGTCTGTGCTTTGCTTAATCCCGTCCCGTACACCGTACTCCCCATCCCCCTAGGACACGGCAGCAAACCTGCTCTGAGTCGCAGTGATATATTAGCCTAGCTAGATGTGTGTCACCCAGTTTGCTGCCTATTTTTAGCCCGGACCAGGCGGAATGTGAGCATTCGTCTGTCTCTGGGCTGGCACCGGCACCGGGGCCGGCTGGCTGGCTGGCTGGCTGGTTTCCCACCCGGCTAACCTTGTTTTCTATCCAGGTGGATATTTGCGAAGTCACATTTGAAGCCTATTGCCAGAAACCGGCTGAGGCTGTGAGTGTCTGTGGATCACAGCGGTTACAGATGACGGGGTGATAGACGTCTGACAGGCCTGTAAAGTTTGTATCATTGGTCAGGGCTTGACAGTAACTAAGGACTCTACTTGAGTCCTGTACTTGTATATTATATATATATTTATCAAGCGTGTGGTCTTTATTGATTTTTATACTGTTTGGAAACTTGTAACTTACTCCCTGGCACTTTAGGACCAACATTACTTCTTCTGGTACCACCACATTTCTGTAAAGAGCTCTTTATAAACAGTTACACTAAAACAGCTTATAGACAGTGAATGGATTTTCCTTTGATTTGGATGTGATAGATCATACACTGTGAACCAGTCAGTCGTGTGTGATTCTGTCCATGTCTCCACAAGGGTTCATTAGATAAACATAATGGAGAAGATAAGTCAGATGCTGTGATCTGATCTGGAGTCTGTGTTTGAGGTTGATGGAAATAAACAAAGATCCATTTAGCTGAGGCTGGCTGATTACCCCCGGCTAAGAAACTACACTTACGGTTTGTGTTTTCCTCATCCTCAACGCTAAAGCATCTGCACTAATCCTCTGACGGTGACATTAGGTCTTACCCCATGCCATGTGTCCTGCATGTGTTTAACAGATCAACGACACTGTAGGGCACAAACAACCACTATGATGTATGTGAGCAAGTGCTGGTTTGAAATCGTGTCTTTGAGAAGTTCAATTCAAACCTAGAGGCAGCAATAGAGACGGATAGAGACACAAGATGGAAATAATGAGAAGGATGTCATTTGTTCATCATGTTGAAAATCAGAAAGTCACATGGTGAGTGGAAGAGTCGTCTTCAGGTCTGCAATCAAAATGTACAGTTTGTCCTCAGGTTAATTAAAATAAACAAAGTTCACGTGCTGCCGTCACTGCTAGCACACACTGCATCTCAGTTTATGGAAGAGATGTGGTTGTGTAATGAAAGAGGGTGGATGAAACAGTCAGACAGACGGTTGTGTGCAGCTTCCTGGTGACTCTAACAGCCCTGCTACAGAGCTGAACAACAGTGTGTTAAGTGTTCAAGAGCAGCATTGTTTTGGAGGTTGGATCAAAGTTTGCGTTTCCGATGTTGTGACCTCAGTGTGAAAACAATGTAAAAATGCAGCATGTTGGTTCCTTTAGGTCTGTGGCTCCACAACACTGACAGAGTTACAGTGATCAACAATGAAACACATTCTACCTGCAGCTTCTGTGATTCAAATATTTAGACGCAGATGTTGTGATTTTGATTTTATTGGAATTAATTTTGCAGCTCTACTAATAATGTCAGATAATGGGAAAACACAGTGCTGAGCTGGGCTGCGTGCAGAAGTAGTGGGATGAGATCCTCTCAGCTTTCTGTGTAGATCTTGAGCATTTTGCACATTTATGTTATACACTTTGTCATGTAGCTTTGGTTTAACCCCACCATTAAAAATAAGCAGGAGGGGAAAGGACGTAATAAATACATGTAAATATCTTATGACGATAGCTACTAATGTATTCTTGATGTAACGTACTAGGTCCTTTGAGTTGTGACCTTTCACCCTGTGACACACCTCCTCTGTGTCGATACTGCAGATGTTGGCGTTCCCGTCTCTGAGTAATATCTGGAGCCTCTCTGATTATTTGGGGCTTCCCTCCTCTGATGCACAGCCTTTAAGAAGTTGAGGTAGATTATCTTCAGTAGACTTGAGGCTGAGAACAGCGAGAGACTCTGAATCAGGGCAGCTACGTAAACTCATCTGGAAGATTTCTAGAGACACCATCACATTCAGACCAAGGTCGATGTTTGGCAGCTGAACCACAGTGTTGTATTTCAACTTATCTGAACTTGATGCCTTTTAGATTTGATATTTCCTGATAAGGTTTTTATTGATTTAATGTGTGTGTAGCCAGCAGTGCTGCTGCTCTTGTGTCAGTCCCTGTTGTGAATCAGAATCATCTTTATTGACCCAGTATGTTCACGCACTCAAGGAATTTCACACCACCTCTCGACGTATAAAAGTGAAGTCCAGTATTCAGGTAGAGCCACAACACTGACTGTGCTGAGTGGCAGTGATGGTTTAATCCAACAGGAATAAAGGTCCAATAATGATAATACATTGACATTTATTTTGATATTATACTTTTGCTTTGGTGAGAAATTTTGTGCGAACACTTTTTGACATATGTAGAGCTGCACGATATGCAAAACACATTCTGGGCAGATATTGTGATTTCAGTGTGAATTGTTAATTTTATTTAAAAAAAAAAAAAATCTGATGTGATATTTGTTGGGTTTTGTACCAAACAAACATGTTCTTTTACATCTTGATTGAATATATGGTTTGTTGTCCAGGGTGTTTCCTTAACAACACAACACTAATGGTGCTGATATTGCACAACAATGTCGTAACACATTTTGCCTATTTATCAAAAAAAAAAAAGAGAGAAATTGCAGCTCCTTCAGTTTGGCTGTTACACTTGGCCACATTGTGATTTTGATCACATTGTGATGTGTGTTAATTGTAATATGATATTTCTGTTTTGGGGGGAAATATTGGGCAAAAGCTCTTCATACCATGTTACTTAGATTAAAATGAGTTCAGCAGCACCAATACATCTGTTACTGTTTTCACCTCGAGAGTCTGTATGTGTTTGTGGAGTCTGTCTGTCTCTCTGTCATGACGACAAAGTAATGTCAACATGTGAACAGGTCACTGGTTGGACGTCTTCTGTTGATAAATTAAATGTAATGAAAATAAAAGACTCATCAGCAGCAGGAAAACAACTTTCACTGAAATGTTTTTTGTCTTACTGTTTCTTTTCCATCTGTTTGTCTCATTCCTTTCTCTTTCTATGATCTGTCACATCTCTCAGTCTCTTCTCCCTCCTTTGTCTCCAGTCTTCTTCTCTCTCTCTCTCTCTCTCTCTCTCTCCTCAGACTGCCCTGTAACCAGCTTCCAGATGACTGACGGGGAGTGTGACTTCTTCTGCTTCTTCCGCTGCTGCTGAGTGTGCTCAGTACGCGCCTCACTCCAGAGGGCAGCGTGTCCCTGGGGAGTGAAATTAGCAAGTGGAAAGGGGGTGGGCTGGGAGAAGTGGGGAGGCGCGGCTTCAGAAGAGCCATTTCAGCCAATAGGACCACTAGGATCCGACAGGTAGGCGGAGAGTCTACCTGTCCGGGTGATTGATTCAGTCGAATTGATGTCTGTGGACATGAACAGCCAGGCGTCGGACAGCAACGAGGAAGACTTCGGGGTGAACTCTGAAGAAGAGGACGAGGACGATGGTGGAGAGGCCGACATTGCGTCCTACTATGAAGGTGTGGCCAGTGATGTGGAGCAACAGGGTGCTGACTCGTTTGACCCGGAGGAGTACCAGTTCACGTGCCTGACATACAAAGAGAGTCAACGGGTGCTGACGGAGGAGGTCAACACTGTGGCTGCTGCACTGAAGGTGAGAAAGAGAAAAACAGCTCACACAGCTACAGGCTTCAACACACAATTATCACTTAACCACACACACCAAACACTGAAGAGTGATGAGACTGGTATTGGTTTTAATTGGGGAAACAGTGGAGCAGGAGGAGCTGGTTCTCAGCTCAGTTCTTACTCCATGAGCAGCGACACTGTTCACATGCAGACACTTTCTGATGTTAAAGAAATTTTCAGATGAAACTCCCTCCAACTCAAGAAAGATGAATCTCCTCTTCGACCTCGATGGAAACATCATTAGGTCAAAGGTGAAGGAGAACTCGTTATCATTCAGGAGAAGAATCTGAGTGTAAACAAAACATGTTGATAATGAATCCTTCATAAACCACAGAAACGATCAGGACTGAAATGTTAAAAAAAAGAAAACATGAATAAAAAACTTAAAAGGAAGAAGTTGAATCATTGAAATGATGATTAACTGGGGCATTGTATAGCTCATTTGGTAGAGTTGGCGCTTGCCTGCAGCGGCCCTGGGTTCGATTTCACCCGGCAGCCCTTTGCTGGGTGTCATTTCTCCTCTCTCTCTCTTTCTCTCTCTAGCCATTCCCTGTCTCTCTCGAGGTGTCCTGTCGAAAGAAAGCCCCCAAAAAACTTTCAAAAAAAGAAAAGAAAAGGATTCACTAGAAATAACACTGAGAAGGAACATAAATATATCAGAGGAATTTAAAAAAAACAACCAAAAAACTAAATAGTGTGCAAAAAAAAAAGTGCAAAAAATGAAGTTTCCTGTTATTTGTTTCATTAAACCTTTGGTTTGTGTATTAATGTACATAAATGAACAAAACATGAGCTCAAAGAAAATGTTGCTTGATCTGTTTCATGTTCATCAGGAGGAAAGGCGCCTGTTTGTCAGTAAAAACTGACCCTCTCTCTGTCTCTTCTTTCTCTCAGGTTTTACCAGCAGTAGCTAAACTGATCCTGGTGCATTTTCACTGGCAGGTTTCACAGATATTGGACAGGTATGTCTCCTATCACTCTTTTCTTTGCCTCTGTCTTCTTCAATTCATCCTTCCTTCCTCTCTGTCCTCCCCTCATAGTCTGCTCTACTTCCTTCTCTTCAATCTTCCTTCTCAGATTTTCATTCTTCAGTTATTCCTCATCTCTCTCTCTCCTTCTCACTCTTCTTAACCCTCTTTTTCTCTTGTCCTCTCCTGACTCCTGGTTCTGTCCACGTGTTCCTCAGAAATAAGTCCAACTCGTCTCTGCTGTTGTCTGACGCTCTGGTGCAGCCCAGCAGCAGCTGCAGATCAGTCACTGTGAGTAACACACACACACACCAGACAGAATGAACACAACACACGCTGTAATGTAAATGTAATTGTAATTGTTGTTGTTGTTTGTGTGTTTGAGGATGGGACACTACTTCAGTTGTATGTTTGTGTGTGTTTCAGGCCCCTCAGTCCCTCCAGTGTGGTGTGTGTCTACAGGGTGTACGGAGAGACTCCCTGCTGGCTCTGCCCTGTCAGCACTCCTTCTGCAAAGCATGCTGGGAGCAGCACTGCACTGTACTGGTCAAAGACGGCATGGGAGTGGGTGAGTAAAGAGAGACAGAGGGAATGTGTGTGTTTGTGTGCATCTGTGTAGTCATCAAAGCTGGTATTAAAGCGGGTGACTCACACTGATCTGAGCTCCCAAGTGTGTGTTGGTGTGTCTCTACACTCTGTGTGTGCGTGTGTCTCCACTAAGGGTTTCATCACAGCTTCAGCCTCTGCCTTCGTCCAACCATCAGTGTTTTGTAGATATACAAACGATATAACGATATATGAATTTAACGCCTCAGTCATAGTGACCAATAATGTCACAGTTATCAGGTTATTGTTGTTGAGCTGACGTCAGTTCACCAAGTGAATGTTTGCATTTTTAACTTAAAAATAAAAAGATAAAAACAACACCAGCACATCTTTGCCCTGTGACAGCTGCAGCCATGTTTTCATTGACACATAACAGAGCCACATTGTTGAGACTAAGGTGAGTCTAATTACAGTGATCAACAACAGTTATAGTGATAATGAAATTTTATACAGTGATACTAACATGATTGTGATTTACTGTAAGACCAGTAACTGTTTATGTCTCTGCAGACTGGTGATTTAATGAGCTGAGCTACATCAGTCACTAAATGAACCTGAGTGTAGTGACAGAAAACACTGGCTACATGTTTGTCCTCAGCTGTTTGTTGACGTGTTTGTTTGTAAAATCCAACAGTAGCTTGTGACTCTGGAGATCAGTGAGGTGTGATATGAGGCTCTGATGACTCCATCTGCTGTGAAATGTTAGCAGGCTCCTGCAGCAGCCTTATGAGTGTGTGCAGAGTGTGCTTGTGTGTTCATGTCAGCAGGAGAGCAGATGGGTGTGTGGGTGTGAGCAGTTTGTGTACAGTTTACAGTAGGTGGTACAGTGCACACAGACATCCTGTCCTTTAGGCCTGTGTGTGTCCATGTGTGACCTTGTTGGTAACATCTCTCTGAGTAAGTGTGTCCATGTAACCGAGACCTTATGAGTCTGGTGAGTTTCATTATCAGTTGGACCGAGGACACGTTTATGATGACAGATGAACCCGCCTCACTCTCTGGGTCACTGTAACACCGGAGACCAACAACACAAGACAACCACACAGATGCACAGCCACAGAGGAGTTATCACAGTCTCAGACGAAGTTTAAATGATGAGTGGAGTTTCCTTGTCGCAGCCTGTGGAGGATGTGCTGTAGTGCAACAGTACAAACCTCAGTTCTGAATCATGCTTCAGTTTGTTTTCAGCACAGTGGGGAAAAAAGATATTTTATTTTTTTATGGATCTGTGAACATCAAGCTGTAAGTGTAAACTTGTAAACATGTAATTCAGTGATAAACTGGAAATAATTTCCAACTACATGACTTGTTTGTTGAACACAAGAAATGAATATAAAGACACAGCTCATCATTAAACATTAACGTGCCAGCATCGAGAACCAAACTCGACGTTCTAAATGACACTGATGTATGAACTCACATCATGAATATTGTGAACACTGCTGCTCCTACATCTGTGATTCAGGGCTCTTCATAGTGTGTGTGTGTGCTCAGGTATCTCGTGCATGGCTCAGGACTGTTCCCTGCAGATGCCTGAAGACTTTGTCCTGCCGCTGCTGCCAGGAGAGGAGCTGAAGGACAAATACAGACGCTACCTCTTCAGAGACTACGTTGAGGTCCGTCTCCATCTGTTTGTGTGTGTCTGTGTGCAGATTCTGCGTCATACTGTGATGAGAAGTTATGTGGAGAGTGAGTGAGGAACTCTGAGTCTTTGTGTTTGTTTCAACAAGTGAATGTTTGAATCTGCAGCGTTTAAAGCTGAATCACCTTTCATTCTTCACTCTCTCTAAGTTTGATCTTTCACGCTCTTGTTTTTATCTCAGCCAGTTTCCTGACTGTCTCAGACTGTGGGTCTGTGATATAGTAGCTGGTGATGTGTGTTTTGTTGTATGATTGTGCTGCGCTTTGATAGATTCAAGTTGATTAAACGAGCTTTATAAATTAAGTGATTTAACTCCACGTGAGACAGATGCAGACAAATCTACTGCACATGTCCTGGATCTGTCCAAGGTTCCTTCTGTTAGAACAGTTTGATACTTAATCTAAGATACAACAAGAGCCATTGGATCCGTCTCCTTCAGTATCACATGATGTCACATCTAAACTGTCACAAGTCAGTGATGCTGCTCTCTGTACGCTGTTGACTGGGCGGCTCATACTGTTCAGACGGAGGCCTCCTTTCCCCCCTGTGATCTCACTGTATTAATCCAGAGGTTATACAACATCTCAAGCCAGAGTAGATGAGATATTTACTGACAATATTTTATGCAATTTGGCAGCCATCATTGCCCCCCTCTGGCAACTGTTGTGAAGGACAGATTTTATTTTTTTCTTCCAGCAACACAGTGTCAAAGTTTCATCACAACAATGTTCAGTTTTTGTAATTTGATTTGAAATGATCTTTAAAGCGAAACCTTCCAGCTCAGGTCTGGTTGAGGTTGAGCGGGTCTATATATTGTCCTAATGATGCGTTCATGTACCTCTGTGACCTCAGAGTCACTTCCAGTTGCAGTTGTGTCCGGGCGCTGACTGTCCCATCGTCATCAAGGTGCAGGAGCCACGGGCGCGCAGGGTGCAGTGTAGCCGCTGCAGTGAAGTCTTCTGGTAGGGCGCACACACACACACACACATCGCATCACAGAAAAAAAACACTTAAGCGTCACTTAAAATTTCTTGTTTTGTTTGTTTTACTGCTGTTAAATGTAGATCTGTGTTGTAATATGAAATATGAGTCAGTGAGTGTTGTAATTCTCTTTCTTTGCGTCAGTTTTAAATGCCGTCAGATGTACCACGCTCCCACAGACTGCGCAACCATCCGAAAATGGCTGACCAAATGCGCCGACGACTCAGAGACGGCCAACTACATCAGCGCACACACTAAAGATGTATGACAACACACACGCAGTTTTAAACATGTCAACAAACACAGCTTGTAACCTTCACCTCAATCATCAGACTGAAATGATGCGTGTCTCTTCTCCAGTGTCCTAAGTGCAATATCTGCATTGAGAAGAACGGCGGGTGCAATCACATGGTGAGTCAGAGCTGAGCATCAAACTCACCCAGAGCAGGAGACAACAGGAGCAGACTCAGACTCAGTTGTGTTAAATCAACCACTACATTGTTTTTCATGTAAAAACTCTCAGTTCTTGATTTTCCCAGAGTGATTCAAAGTGTTTAACATGTTTCTGGTTCACTGATTAACTTCCTTCCATGTTTCTGTGTCTGTCACAGCAATGCTCCAAGTGTAAACACGGTGAGTAGTATCATGCACAAACACACACACGTCTTTACCACCAATCAAAGGACAAGACCAGACACAACCTCCGAGGAAGTGAGATGAGACGAGTTAGAAGAAAACAAGTCTTCAGCTGAGTTCTGTGGGATCAGCAACACACAGTTCAACCAGACTGGTTAAGACAAAACCTCAGTTCAACCACAGCTGACATGAGTTCAGGTCAACTGTAGAGTTGAGCTTAGCCGTCACACAGGAAGTCTCTGTGTCTCTACAGTGTCTCTGTCTCCACCTGCAGTTGCTGCAGTGGTTAAAAATATCTTTATATTACATGTCAGTGTCACATTAAGATTATTTGTTTTATGTACATAAGCCTCAGCTACGTTCAAACTGGCTGAGTTAAAGTGGGCTGAACATTGGTGTGTGTGTGTGTCTTTGTGTTTGACACAGATTTCTGCTGGATGTGTCTGGGAGACTGGAAGACTCATGGCAGTGAATACTACGAGTGCAGCCGCTACAAAGAAAATCCTGATATAGTGAACCAGAGCCAACAGGCTCAGGCCAGAGAGGCCCTCAAGAAATATCTCTTCTACTTTGAGAGGGTGAGAGTCCCTACTTTCTCTTGTTCATCCATTCAAATAACATGAAATTTAAATTTGGTAGGCAGGGTTTTAACCTCTATAGTTAAGAGTAAAAGCCTGTCTGTACTTGATGATTTTTTTTTAAGGCTGAAACTTGTTTTAATTCTTCATTTTCACTTTAGTGGGAGAATCACAACAAGTCTCTGCAGCTGGAGGCTCAAACGTACCAGAGGATCCAGGAGAAGATCCAGGAGAGAGTGATGAACAACCTGGGAACCTGGATCGACTGGCAGTACCTGCACAACGCTGCAAAGCTGCTGGCTAAGGTAGGTTCAGTATGACCGCTAACGGCGCTGCAGAGACCCAATCTGGTGTCAGCAGTTAGGATCGTTATCGGTGCAGAGACTCAGCTCATTGAGGAAATCTCCTCCTCCTCTCTCCTGTTCACTTCTCAAACTCAAAGTGACAAATAAAACGTAGTTTTACATGGATGAAAATAAAGAAATATAAATTGAAGAAGAAAGAATGCATTGGATTTATGAAAATGTACATTTTGAATTCATGTTGGTTTTACTTCAATTAAAATGACATTTGAACCTTTTTATAACAAAAATAAGACTGAATGCCCTGAAAATGTCAAATGGTGTAACCAAAAAAGAATGCTAAATATTAAATATTTTGTCCACCTACAGTGGATTTAAGTGTTTGTATAAAACATTAAATTGAAATTTTTGCAACATTGGGCAGGACATATCCTAAAACCACCACTTTTCTTCCAAATAATGGGACAAATTATGTAAAACTTGATAAGAAACATAGTGTTGCTTTGCAAAAGTGAATTCCATTTATTCCATATTTGAGTCCAGATTTATTTTCCTGTATATTGTCAGTTTACTGGTTGTCTCTTGTCTCTGTCTCCAGTGTCGTTACACTCTGCAGTACACCTACCCTTACGCCTACTACATGGAGTCCGGCCCACGCAAGAAGCTGGTGAGAGTCACGTGTTGTAAATGAAGTTCTGACCAGTGTTGTCAATGATCGTGTGTCTCTGACGCGTTGGATGTGTCTCTGCAGTTCGAGTACCAGCAGGCCCAGCTGGAGGCTGAGATAGAAAACCTGTCGTGGAAGGTGGAGCGAGCTGACAGCTACGAGAGAGGAGTGGTGGGGGGAGAGGGGGAGCTCAGCGCCAGTGACAGAGGGGTAAGAGAAAGTGATGCATGATCAGTGAAATGAAGGCATGTTGAAGTGACCAATCAGGGAGAGGCAGGTGTAATGATGATGGTTATGGAGAATTACCTGTGTTTGTTAAATTCTTAAGTTCAATGAATAAACTCGCAGTAATGACAAACTCGTAGCATCATTGGTTTAGTTTTTTTTTGTCTGACCAACAGACAAGAATCTGGAAAAGTCCAAGTCCTTAGATTTCTTTATTTATTTTAAAAAGAAAAGAATTAACACTTTTACTTACACTTGTATTTAAACTCGTTAATGTTCAAGCTGATGGTGTTTCATGAAAACAGAACTTCATGTGTCCGCGACCATCATCGTGAAAGTATTGGCAATGAAAATAAGCCATGAAGTGACAAGTTTCACTATAGAGGATGAAATATTTAGATAATCTGAACTCTCTGGTGTTAAGTTCAGTTCAACAGAGAAACGCTGGATTAGTTTTTGCATTAGTTCACTGTGTGAGTTCATCGATGCCTCGGTGAATGTTTCCAGCAGCAGCATGGTTGATGTGTGTTTGAGTCAAAATAAATTTTTAGAAAATAAGAAAAACTTAGAATCATCAGACTTGATATTTAATAATAATGACTGGTGTCTTTTATTCTCCTCAGGATTTGGAGAATCAGATGCACATTGCTGAGCAGAGGCGACGCACACTGCTGAAGGATTTCCACGACACCTGAAGCTCCATCGCGACTGCTAAGCACCAGCATCATCCTCCTCTCTCCTCCACCTCCCCCTACCTTTTGCTCCTCCGCTCCATGAGTCCCCCCCTTCTACCTTTGCTTCTCTTCACTCATTCGTTTTGCTTGTTTCTTTTGTTCCCTCCTCTTGCTCCCATATTGCTGCAGGGTCAGAGAATGGCACGATTGTATCTCTCCCTCCTCCTATCCCTCTCTCCTTCACATCCTCATTTACATGTTTTGGTTTCAGAGCGTCACTGTGGTTACACCTGTCGCAGTTTTTCACATCTGATCTGATCACAAAGATCAAAGTTTGAGGTTTTGTGGAGTTTGTGAGAACAGAGACTTTTCCTTTCTTCCACATTAAACAATTAGAAAAAGAAGTGGAAGCTGTTAAAGTGAGAGAGTCTCACAGATTTGAGTTAGATTTCTATTCCTCCTCTGTGAGTTTGTCTTTAAGCAGATGAGGAAAATGTTTTGTTTTTCCTTAGACACGGTGCTGATTGTGGACCTGTGGTTTTAAGTGGACCATACCGACCAGCGAACCCTGTTAAACCTGTAGCACTTAACTGTGTTCAGTCAGAACTGATGAATGAAGCTTCTGTCAGTTTCCTCTGATCCACACTCACACGTCCATTTGCATAACTGTGTCACTGCCGCTGCCCCGGATCTGCTTTGAACAAACTTTATTATCAAGCAGCACAGGTGCAACTCGACAGGCCAGTGAGCAGATCTGAATGATAACTATGATGTCTGGTGTGTTTGCTGTGAAAAAGATGGTGACGCCATGGTCCCACGTACTGCTGAAATTACTGAACAAAAAAAAAAGAAAAAAAAAAATACAGTATTTTCCTACATATGATGCATGTTCATATACGCAAGATGTTATAGAAAAAGATGAATGTGACTTTTTTTAGATTTTGTCACCAATGTTTCATAATAAACACACCCCCTCCTCCCCCCTCAGGTTGTTGTTGGTGCTGCTGGTCATTGTTCACTAATTAAAACCACCGAGCTCCTTCATTCTCACTCTGGTGCTGGATCGTGATCAGCTGATGAGTCTCCACTGATCAGACGCTGTGAAGCAGCAGGTGTGACCTCAGCCGTCACTCACACTACATCTCTGCCCACTGACACACACAAGCATGCACACGCTGACACACTGGCGCTCACACACTCCGCTGCAGAACATAAAACCTCACCCCTTCCCTCTCCATCTCGTGCTCTCTCCTTTCTTTACATCCATCCTCCTCACACTGTTTTTGCTCTTTGTTTTCTCTTTTCCTCCGCTCACATCGTTCTTCACACTTTTGTTCTGGAAAATTGCTGTTGATAGATAGATCGTTTAAAAAAATGAAAAAAATGAAAAAATACAAAAAAAAATTGCTGTAATTTTCAACGGTTGTACATTAATACAGAAATAGAGTTACTGAGAGAGTTTTTAAAACCGGACACTGAGTCTTGTGTGTTCTTTTCACTCACACACACACACACACATACAAAAAAAAAACCAAAAAAACAAATGAGCAAGTATGTAATAAAATTAAAAATAAGTTTAATAAGAACTAAAGAAACATTGAAGGCTGAAAATCTGACAATATTGATAAAATAATAATCATACAATGGTAAAACAGAACATATATTAACATGAATTAAACAATAAAAAACAAACCATAAAGTATAGGAAGGATTAACCTGGTTTGTGACTGGTTTGTACTGCAAAAACATTAGAAATATAAATAAAGACTGAATGTAAAGCAAGATTGAAAAGGAAGAAAAACAACAAGTGATGTTTACATATGAAATAGTTTGATTATCTTAAGTGATGTTTTATTTCTGTATGACAGAAAAAATGTAATCATTTAATGGTCCTTGTAGGGAAATGTTATTCACCACATTAATTGGAGGCTCATGTGTTTCTCTTCTTAAAGAATGGAACCAGCTGGAGGCTCAGATGTTTTACAGAGTAAACATCAACTGGAAGAGACAAAACTGCAGCTGAGACGTTTAAATAATAATAATATATATTGAACATTTCATATACTGTATGTTATAAACTCATGTCCTCATATATCCAGGTGTACTTATAGGGGACACTATATGGAATTATCACTGTTGATGTAGAGACATATGTGACGTGCTGTATTTCTGTATGGGATTACACTGAGGTTTAGCTGAGTCGTCACATCTGAAAATGTGAATGAGAGTCTTTCACATTTAGATCTTTTACAAGAGTTTGTCAGTTGTTGTTTCCTTCTTCCCTCTGTCTGTAAGTAACAGATGATGAGTATCATTTTAATATTTTTTTTAAAACCCTTTTGAAAGCAGCAGCAGTAGTTGGCGTTTCTGAGCAGTGGTTGCAGTGTTGATGACGGTGGCAGTGAAACCCAGTTTACCTCTGACATTATCAGGTTGGCACCTCCAGCTGCTCTGTGCCCACTGCCTCTGCTGCTGCAGCCTAATATAGTGAAGTGTAATCAGGTGCCAGCACATTCATTAACTGCTCCACTGCTCTGCTTGACCTTATGTGTGTGTGTATGTGTGACCTACTTTCACCTCCGCAGTGGAACACGGAGTGTGAGAGGAAACTGCCTCCTCAAGTGTTTGTTCCACAGCACAACGGCCATGAAGCTGCTGGAAAACAGTAAGTTCAGATGAAGTGACATTTTACAGAAGTTCACCCTCCTCTTTTCAAACGCCAGCCTGCAGGGATAATGGTGAACACACACACACACACACACACTGAGGTGTATTTTAGTGGGGGTATAATATATTTTTAGCTGCACAGAAATGAAGTGAGGTCATGTTGATGTCATGTGATCTGTGACACTGCAGTTTGTTCCTGAATCCAAATATCACAGTTACAGGTTGCAACAGGATGCGTTCACAAACACAATAACAGTAGTTTCTCAGACTGTGATTGTAAATAATATGCTTTACAATAACAATTTTGCAAGAATAAAAAAAAATGGTTTAATTGAGATGAACAGACTTTATGATATCAGATAAAACAGATGTTGACAAAGTCTTTGTTTTAGGACATAATCTCCAGTTGCAATAAGGTGATAAATCACAATGTATTATAACATGTTGCAATGCTCGGGATATCACAAAATTTACACAATACTGTTTATGGTATTCAGCTGAATTCAGGATACAAATACATCAGACAAAAGAAAACCTGTCAGTATAAGGCAACATAACTCAGCAACACACAGACTGTATTATCACCATGCAGGCTCATGACAACTGCTGTGCCATAAATGTTTCTACACATTTTCCCCCTGTTCCTGATTTAGTTTTTATTATTTATTGTTTGTATGTGTTTCATGTTAGTTCACTAGTGGGGTACTAGTTAGTTTGGGTTCTTTGTTTTCTGATTTATCGGTATATTTTTAATTATTCTTAATCTGTGTTTTTTTGTTTGTTTTTTTTCCCTCGTTATCTTCCTTGGCCTCGGGTGAACACTTTGAGGAAGCTAATGGGGATCCAAACCAGAGCGACTGATCCAAACAAAGGTAAATTCATGATAAAAGTAGCTAATATTAATTGGACACGTGGGGAGCAGCCGGACGTGACGTTAGTATCGGAAACGCTGTCAGACACAGACACAGGAATAACGCACGTGTCGGAGGGAGCTGCAGAGAGAACATGAGCACCGAGCTCGTGCAGACCGAGAAGTCATAACCTGTTCTACCGACACCGACGGACGACGCACGGTTCGTAGCCGGAAACTCGGTCTCACGGTCGGGATCATCTCTGCAGCTCAGAGGCGGGAAAGAGGACGACGGGTCAACGGTTAAGTGTCCGGGAAGAAGAGCAGCGTTCACGGCGGGGGAAGAAAGTTCTCGGTCTGTCCCGGGCCTGTGTGTGTCTGTGTGTACAGTGTGAGTCTGTTTGTGTGAAGTTGGTCGGTAGTTAGTGAAGACTGATCGGAGCACCCCTGCTGGTTACCTGGACGTCATGGCGGACTACCTGATCAGCGGGCAGACCGGTTACGTCCCGGAGGACGGGCTGACGGGGCAGCAGCTGTTCAACGGAGGAGACGGGCTCACATACAAGTAAAGACACCGCCACCCCCATAATAACCCGAGATAACCGGTACCGCTAAACACCCGGCCATTTTTTTGTGTTAGCTGAACATGCTAACTGTTGCAGTGTTTTATGTCAGGGTATAACGTCAGGCGACGTCACTCCTACTTCACCCACATTAAACCCAGTTGTTGAGCAGATGTGAAACACGTCGTCTCTAACTGCGTCTTTAACTACGTCACACGAATGAATGAATGACGACAGGTTTCGGAGAAAGAGCTGATACGTAGGCCTGGTCCCATACATGACAGCAGACGGTTTGGTTACTGATTAATCGAACCTAGCAGGGGTCCGAAATCAGTTGATACTTGGCACTACATTTCCCATAATGCCAATGTGATAAAGGTGTTACGAAGGCGACCCAAGACAGTCCAGCTCTGTTGTCACAGAGTCTGTGGTTGAGAGACCCCAACTGGTGCATAGTTTCTTTAACTGACCCCATGAGTCTCACCTGGACATTATACCTGCGCTCAAAGTGCCTCTTGGATTTTTTATTGAGTTATTGAATGAAAAGGGTTAAAGGAAAGAATTTATATCAGAACGACCAGAGCTGAGTGCTGTGATAAACTTGTTGAAATGAAAAAAAACATATTTTCATGTTTGAATCATGTCAGTAAAATACATACAACCACTTTACCTCACTAACGACAAACATGTTTTCACCTCTTTGACACAGCCTTGTCCATCACGATTGATTGGTTCCTGGTAACCGCAGGAAACAGCTCAGAAAGTGTAAACAGTAGAAAACAGTGGTGTAACGTTTTATCACAGTCTCTTGGAAACGAGACGAGGACACGTTCCCTCTGTGCTCACACTGCTCCTAAATATAGGTCCTGGTTTACACAGGCCTGTGTTGTTGTGCTGGACTGTGAGGAGCCCAGATATATTTAGATCATATGTGTGGACGTCCTATAAATAATAAATAATGTATACGTTTGTGTGCTGAACATTTACTGTCTCATTGGTGTTAGTTGTTTTATTTTCTGCTGTATTTGATTACTTTTGAGTCCAGTCATTGATGTCTTATCAGCCTGTTAGGGACATTTTTCTCAGGAATATTGTTTTAGTGAGTGGAGAAAACTCATTCACAGACACCCACTGTTGCCGCCATGATGTTTGCCAGTGCATTATATACATGCATTTATGTGAAGTATGCTTAAGTGACTGACAGTAGCTCATGTCACATGTTGGAGCACGCCATATTACCCTCCCATCTTTGGCACTTGGGCCTCGCTGCTGCTCATTGGCTTGTCACTCAGACCAAAAAGATTCTCCACAGAAACATTTTTTGCACATGCTCTCGCTCGGAAACGTGACGCCATCTATCTGTGAGCATTCCCCAGAAACACATTCATGTCATGTCCTCCAAGCAGCTTCAGTCACATTTTTTCCTTGAATGCCTTCACAGATTTCTATTTATGAAGCAGGAAATGTTTACTCGCGTGTGACCATGACTTCCAGACACACGAGCTGCATTGTCTGCTCACTGAGTCTTTATGTACTACATTAGAATAGATCTCACTTGTGAGAGAAGCAGGATCAAATCAAACAGGAACACCTGAAACGTTCTCCTCACAAGTTTTCTGTGCATACTTGTTGTTGTTTCTCTAACATCATCTTTCTCTCTCCTGTAGCGACTTCTTGATTCTGCCTGGTTATATCGACTTCACAGCAGACCAAGTGGTGAGTTGTGATGGAGAAACATTTATTTATCAATGCACACAAATCTGATTAATGCTACTGATCTGAGTTTGGGACGATATCCAAAGCAGGAGCACAGCAGCTGGTCAGTTCATGAGGTTTCTGCCACAAATATTCAGTCACAGTTTCAAAATTATACAAATGCCAATTAAAACTCAGCCCTTTAAAAGAAATAATTAACTCAGGGTGTCGTATAGCTCTCTGGGTTAAGTGGGCACCCATGTACGGAGGCTGTGGTCCCCGCTGCAGTGGCCCCGGTTTGATTCCCCCATCAGCTCTTTGCTATATCATCTCCCCCCCCCCCCCCCCCCCCCCCCCCCACCCCCCCCCCCCCTCTCCCTCTCTCTCTCTCTTCTCTCTCTCTCTCTCTCTCTCTCTCTCTCTCTCTCTCTCTCTCTCTCCCCAATGTCCTGTCTCTCTCTAACTGTCCTGTCGTTAAAGGCATAAAAGCCCAAAATACTTAAAAAAAAAAAAACCTAACCCTGCAGCTCAATTATATATTAAAGTCAGATATTTGGATCATTTTTTCGTTTACACAATATATTAAAAAGGATATTACATTCTGGTAGATTGTATTTCTCAAATCTATACTTAAAGGGATAGTTCAACATTTTGGCAAATTCACTTATTGCCATAATCCCTATAGTCATAGGCGTAGTTTCATTACCTTTAATTATCGATGACAGTGTTTTGAGATCCACAGGGGGAAGAAACGTGAGCTGCTCAGCGAACACAATGGAGGTGAACGGCACAGGTCCCCTGTCCCTCGAAACTAATCAAACACACAATCCAACAACTCCAAGAACGCTCTCGTGGACAAGTTGTGACCTGCACATTCACTACGCTATGAAATAACCATGTATAATTATGTAACATTACGACACGTGAAGCAAGTACTCAAACTACTGCACTAAACGTGCACTTTTGAAATCACTCCGCCCAGCAGCCATGTCTGGATTGTAGTTCAAGCTATGCATTCGCCTCGAAAACAAACGTCTCATAACATTACATATTATTTCATAGTGTGGCGAATGTGCAGGTCACAACTTGTCTGCGAGAGCCTTTTGGAGTTGTTGGTGTATATTTGATGAGTTTGATGAGGAACAGGGGACCTCTAGGGACACTTTACAGTCAGTGGAGATAAAACAAACAAAACGACAGCAGCATATATCAGAACATTATAACTGATGATACACAAACATGATATTGACAATATGAATCCCAGACTTCATTTGCAGGAACAACCATAAAATGTGTTTATTTTATTGTTGACAGTAGAAACAATGAATCCCATATATAATTGTATGGCACAGTTGTTTATTATGAAGCTGTCATTATGAGGAGAGATTAAAAACTTAAAGATGTGATGAAGGACAAAGAACTGATCTTGTGTCTCTGATCCAGGACCTGACGTCGGCACTCACCAAACAGATCACCATGAAGACCCCCTTTGTCTCCTCCCCTATGGACACTGTTACAGAGGCCAACATGGCCATTGCCATGGCAGTAAGTGTAACACATGCAATGATACATGTATGATCACACTTCCCACGTCCCACCATGACTCACCCTGACATGTCACACCCCCTCCACAGCTGACGGGCGGCATGGCTTCATTCACCACAACTGCACTCCAGAGTTCCAGGCTAACGAAGTCCGAAAAGTCAAGGTAGTGATGATGAAGATGATGATGGTGATGATTATGATGATGAAGGGCTGTGTGGTTCTGTTCGCTCGTTTCTTTCATCTCCTATTGTCTTTTTCTTTAAGGCTGTTTTCACTGTCATAGTTTCTATTTTTCTTGTGTTCATCGTCTCCTCTCATCTTTTTCTTGTGTCACTCTGAATGTCGTTAGATTTAGAGCCAGTAGAATTATATTTACCCAGAACTCCTGCCCTCCTTTCCCATCCCTCCACTTCCTCCCCTCTCTCCTCTCCTCTCCTTCCCTCTCCAGCGTTATGAGCAGGGCTTCATCACAGACCCTGTGGTGATGAGTCCCAATGAGCGTGTGCGGGACGTCTTCCAGGCTAAAGCTCGCCACGGCTTCTGCGGCATCCCCATCACAGACAGCGGCAAAATGGGTGGGAAGCTGGTCGGAATCATTTCCTCCAGAGACATCGACTTCCTGAAGGAGGAGGAGCATGACCTGCTGCTGAGTGAGGTGGGCGGAGTTTAGACATGCTCTGAAACGTTCCCATTATATCCAGATGGTGAGTTTACAATCCATCCCTGTCGCCATGTTCACAGGTGATGACAAACGAGAGGACCTGGTCGTGGCGCCCGCTGGAGTGACGCTGAAAGAAGCTAATGAAATCCTCCAGAGGAGCAAGAAAGGTGAGAGAAACACCTGAACGTTCTCCTCACAGGAGATAAGAGCCTAATAAACACAATGATGGGCTCACCTGGGTGGTTCCTCCTGCAGGTAAACTGCCCATAGTGAATGAGGAGGGCTCCCTGGTGTCCATCATCGCCCGCACAGACCTGAAGAAGAACAGAGACTTCCCTCTGGCCTCCAAAGATTCACGCAAACAGCTTGTTGTGTGCCGCCGCCATCGGCACCCACAACGATGACAAGTACCGACTGGACCTGCTGGTGCAGAGCGGGGTCGACGTTGTCGTGTTGGTAAGAAGAAGCAGGAGCAGGTCCAGTCTGTTTCACTAAAAACTGATTCATTGAAGACACCTCCAGAATAAAGGCCTGTTTATACTCCGCAAGAAGATCAGAAAAGGGTCGTCAAAACGACTTGCTGACATCCTGAAATATGAAAAGTGCCTCTCGCATCTGTCGAACCAAGACACCGTACTCGCCCTGCTCACCTCGGGTCGTATCGAGTGGGTCGAACATGCCACCTATGCTCACTCTTTTTTCATCTCCTCGGCAATAACGGACAGTATCAACAAATCTTCCTCCTCCACTTCAAAAATATTGTCCTCCTCCTTCATCAACTCAAAGCTGCCATCTCTGCCATTGTCACCGTCTGTTGCTGTATTGTTGTTTTTTATTTATTTAAAATCCATTACGCGTGACGTGTGCTGCAGTGGACGGGCCCTAGAATTCTGCACATGAGTTTCTCGTGAAGTATGAAATGTCCTGGCCAGAATGAACTTTGTTCTTGTTCTCGCCACCTCGAGAAAACGAACAAATTTCTCTGTTCTTGTGGAGTATGAACAGGCCTTAACTCAGGTCTGAGACCATGGTTACCGTGGTAACATCTGTGACGCCTGCACTGACCAGCAGTTCCAACAACAAATACAGAAAAACGTGGTTGATATATGTGGTTCCTGACATTGCCATTGCCATGACCTCTCACCTGTTTGAGCAGGAGTAACATGTTTTTGTGTTGATGCTGATGAAGCTTGTTCCTTCTCCTGTAGGACTCGTCTCAGGGAAACTCCATCTTCCAGATTAACATGATCAAATACATCAAGGAGAAGTACCCCAACCTACAGGTCATTGGAGGCAACGGTAACTACACCCACACCAGCCACGCACAGTAATACACACCTGCGCTGTAACAACATCCTGTTAGATCAGGTATCAGAGGAAAATGAGTTTGAAAAAAACACATAATGAGGATAAAGAAAAAAACTTCAGGTGTTTATCATAACAGCAGCTGTAAATGTGTCTCAGCTTTCAATTCACATTTGTCATTCACATTATAGGTACAATGAACAGTCAGTGTAATGAACTGTATTTTGCTCTGGCTTTCTCTCACTTCTTAGATATGCAGAGTGTGTATCAGTTGGTGCTATCTAGTGTCTTATCATTTAACACAGTTTTATTATATGATAACTAATGTCATATAATCAAATACTGTATGTTACTGTTAAATAATGATCAATTGGTTGTCATACTATGTAAACTGTTGAAATAATTTTGTCATTTATCACTTCTGTTTTACATAATATTTTCTCTTTAGTTATCTGTATTTTATTACTATTACATTCCTCCTACATTTATACTGAAAACACACTTACACACGCTCACACACTGACTAGGACCTGACTAATTAATTGACTGAGATGAGCCTCTCTGATAATGTTGTTTAACACCGCCTTTGTCCAGCGCTAATGTCTCTGTCTCCCCCTGTCTGCTGCAGTCGTCACTGCAGCTCAGGCGAAGAACCTGATCGATGCAGGAGTGGACGGACTCAGGGTGGGGATGGGCAGCGGCTCTATCTGCATCACTCAGGAAGGTGAGTGACTGACAGCAGGAAACTGATAACCTGACTGATAGCTCCACCCCCTCACCGCCCACAACAACCACACAGCCAGGCAGCAGGTTGCAGGTAGGAAGGGGAAGATGTTATTTACTGAGCTAATGTGGATCAGACGTGATAACACCAGACTGGTGGAGATAAAGAGGACAGTGTGTTAGTGCAGGACCCTCAGGTCCAGTTGTGTCAGCTTTCAGTTTGTCATCCTTCTCTCTGAAGCTTTGGATAAAGTTGTTGTTGGAAGATGAGCTTCACCTGATCTTGGGTCAGTGTTTCAGTGTGATAGTGAGGAACTCTGATCAGCTGATCTGATGCTGTGAGTGTCTGAGACCATCTCAGTCTGACCCTGGTTCAGTCAGCAGGTCAGTGGGTCGTCAGGCTTGTTATGACTCAGGACAATAAAGTTTTGGATTTTGAATATCCATCAGTGGGACACAGTCAGCTGTTTGTCTCTGCATCTCTTCGTCTTTCCCAGGATTCCTCTGGTCATCAGCTGTTTTCCTCTTCTTAATTTGTTGTGCTCACTGTTTTTTTTCCATCTGTCAGTCATCTTCATCTGGGTGTCGTTCTACTTGACCCTCCCCCTTCCACCTTCTCTTCTTGTGTGTGTGTGTGTGTGTGTGTGTGTGTGTGTGCGCGCGTGTGTGTGTGCGTGGGCGCGTGTGTGTGTGATCCTATGTGCCTGTGTGTCCAGCTGCCCTCAGTGTTCCTCCAGCTATAAAGCTCCACAGCCCCAAAACCCCGACCACTGTTACAGGATACTGCAGTAAGTCCCCCCCACCCGGGCTGCATCAGGCTCCCATTGGCTCCTCTATCACAGTGTGCCCCGCCCCCTCATACCTCTCACCCCACAGCCTGCCGCATTGATTGGTTTAACAGCTTTGCTTCAGTAGCAGTAGTTGGTCGTGGTCATAGCTTTGGCTCCAGGTGTTCTGGGGTTTTGGGGTGTGGCTTGTTCCCATGTCCTCACTAATCCATCAATCATCTCGAGTGGATGTAGTGCCCCCCCCCCTCCGTACTGACCCACTGGTCTCTGTTGTGGATGAAATCATCAGACTGCGACACCATCCACCATGTTTGTTTCAGTTGCCATTGGTCAGATGGTGGCTGGTGTAAAGTCTGTGTGTGTGCTGATGGGGAATGTGACTTACTGCCCCCACCCCCCACCCCCACCATTGTATCAGCTGTATGCTGCAGCTCTCATCATCTCTAACACCATCTCTAACATGTGGCAGTGGAATGAGCGAACAGAGAGTGGCTCAGTGCTGCTGGTAGAGACCAGACACATAAATGATCAGAATGAATAATTGTTATTAAAGAGAAGTAGTTGATACATTTGTGGTTCTTTATCTGTAGCTCAGTCCACTCAGTGTGCAGAGAAATGCTGTGGTAGTCAGCATATGTTTGAATGAGACGAAGGGGAAATGAGTCGATTTCAAACTTGTGCTGTTGCACTCAGGACTAAAAGGTGCATTTTGAAAAGTTTCTTCAGGAATAAAATGTTCCTGTGACCAACTACCGTATTTTCCGCACTATAAGACGCACCGGATTATAAGGCGCACCTTCAATGAATGGCCTATTTTAGAACTTTTTTCATATATAGGGCGCACCGGATTATAAGGCGCATAGAATAGAAGATACTGCAGTCAAACGTTTGACTGGGGTTGCGCTATGCATCCACTAGGACTGTGAGTAAGCACAGTACCGGTGTTTACTGACTACGGTAGCCGTAATGCTGCAAGCGGTGCGGCCTTGTAGTTTACCAGTCGTACTTGTCGGTGAGATTAGAGATTCACCAAGTGTAAATGATAAGACTTCGTGTCTTAAACGGGAACATGAGGATCGTTAGCCTTTTATAGCTAATCCGGCGGATAGTCTAACAAAAGGCTTAGAAAAATAAAGGGATCGGTGTTTTGGATTATTAAATTATTTTTATTGGTTTTTCATACTGAAACATTTTGACAGAGCGCCTTGAGCGCCGTGTGCAACCAGTATGGATCAACCAATTAACCAATTGATCCATATATAAGGCGCTCCGGATTATAAGGCGCACTGCCGTTTTTTGAGAAAATTAAAGGCTTTTAAGTGCGCCTTATAGTGCGGAAAATACGGTATCATTTCCATCGCAGCCAAATCACGGGGAGATTATGCAAATCAGACTGACCTCATCCACGGTTAAACAAAACAGCCTTGAATCTAAACAGAGCAATTGGCTGTATTTGAACATGGTGGTGAGAGTAAAAAGCAGTGACTGCTCAATTAGTCAGAAATGTTCAGCTCTACAGACCACATCTCCCAAAGTTCCCGAACCTTTGGAAAGCACTACCCCTGAGCGTGGACTTTTTTGGGGGTAGATCAGTTACCTCAGACCTAAACCCTGGTTCCTGCGGTGGAAGTGAGGCTTTAGTCTTTCTGGTCCCCACTCTACCAGGCAAACCAACGGGGCCTAACCTGGCCCCCCTCCCAGAGAGGGCAGATCTAGAGGCTCTAATAGGGTTTCATCCACAAAGATGTGACGGAGCATCGAACACGTTACAAAGGAAACACTGCACACCCAAACATGCCTCTAGGAGGAGCTCCTGTCTCAAGTGTAACTTCCACAACCTGTTCACAAGTCAACACTACACACATTTGTTCAATTTTCTGTTGCTCTTCTATGATATTATGATGTGATTACAACTAAATGTGAAAAGAACAGAAACTTTCTTTCATCTCTTACACTACCCTTTGGTCAAAGGTCAGAGGTCGGGCCATTTGGATCAAAGCTAAAGCACATGCTGAAGGTGTTCCACTTGGAGCTCCCGCTTTGACCTTCTCAGCCACCATACATCAGTCCTCTGAGATCATGGACATAAACACTTGGCAGGATGACGAGGTTCATTAGTTCAGTTAGTCATGTGCGAGAAACCAAGCTCCAGTGGCAGAACAAGGAGTGTGATGTTTCTCTGTAGGTTGAGATGTTGGAGCTGTTTGTCAAAACAGAAGCAGAACACGTCAGTGTGTGAGAGAGTTGTGTTAGTATCAGTGTGAATATTATTTCTCTGTTAATGTGACAAGTTTAACTTCCTCATTCTCTGCCAGCAAAAATTTTCTCGCCTGTCCACTCATCCCACTGTGTGCTTTAACTTTATTAAACATCTCAGTCCTGCATGTCTGTCCACCTTCAGCCCAGTTTATCAAGCCCCCCCTCAAGAGCTCACCTGTGTCTGTGCTGAAGTGTCCACAGGTAGAAAACAGGAACCTCACAGACATGTTCCTGTTTTAGATGAATCATAAATATAAATGTGACACTGTTATGTAAGAGCCAACGTGTGTGTTCAGGTGTGTATTCTGGTCTGTGAAGGTTTGTGTGTTTCTTCACATTCTCTCATCATTTAACACCCCACCCTTTCTCTCTCTTTCTTTTCCCCCACTCCCACCAGTGTTGGCTTGCGGGAGACCCCAGGCCACAGCCGTCTATAAGGTGTCAGAGTATGCCCGCCGTTTCGGCGTCCCAGTCATCGCTGACGGCGGCATCCAGACAGTCGGACACATTGCTAAAGCTCTGGCACTGGGAGCTTCCACAGGTGAGGACACCTGACTAACTGTGACACTATTTGAATAAATAATGAGGATGAGTTTTAACTGATCATGTCACAAAGCATTCTGTGTAACTGTTTTTATTTGAAAGAAACCTCAAGATCCTTAAAAAACATCCTTAAATATTTTAGTTTTTCCCTAACACAATCGACCGAGGAGGTAGGAGCTGATGCCAGTTCCTCAAAACTACAGTGGCCCTGAGAGGTCAGATCACTGCAGCTTAAGGCTTAAGAAAAGCTTCCAAAAGCATGCAAAGACACATATTTGCTACAAACTCAGAAAACAACTTCATCGATACACCTGAGCCCTCAGGGCCACCGCAGAAATCACCTCACATTTTCCACTGGAAGAGGAGAGAGTGGTGAATAGGATTAATGTTCCCAAAGAGAGGTGTGTCAAAAGTGCTAATGCCAAGCAAGTCAGTTGTCTCCATGGAAACTTGACAGGTGTAAAATCACGGTCAATGCTGCAAATAACTAAAAGGAGATTAAATCTGAAGTGTCAAAGTTGTGGTAGAAAATTGGAGGTGTTTTGGCCTCTGAGCTCCAACCTAAATTTGTGTGTGTGTGTAGTGATGATGGGCTCTCTGCTCGCCGCTACCAGTGAAGCTCCAGGTGAATATTTCTTCTCTGACGGCATCAGATTGAAGAAGTACCGTGGGATGGGCTCCCTGGATGCCATGGACAAAAACCTGGGCTCACAGACCAGATACTTCAGGTAAAGACACAAACACAGCTGGACCAACAGACAGCTGATGGACAACAGACATTTTCAGCAAATCAGAGAAGCTCCACAGAGTCAAGACACAAGTCTGTGCCAGGATTTTCCCACATGACAAAACTTCCTCTTTTGTATCTGTGGTTTTCAGTTGGTGAAGAATCAGCTGCTGCTTCTAAAGACATTTTACTCAGTGACTCTGATAAACAGGAGCTTAATGTTTGTTAATGTTGGTGAATGTGAATATCAGACCTGTCACAAGGGAGAAGCTGCTCCCATTCACTCACCTGATTACAGGTCAAATCTGAAGCCACTAGATGGCAGCACACAGTGTTGGAAATCACCTGCTCTGACTGACATACACTAAGGATGTTTCTCACCTCCTCCTCCCCCCACAGTGAGAGCGATAAGATTAAAGTGGCTCAGGGCGTCTCTGGAGCCGTGCAGGACAAAGGATCCATCCACAAGTTTGTTCCCTACCTGCATGCTGGGATCCAGCACTCCTGTCAAGACATCGGAGCCAAGAGCCTCACACAGCTTAGGTACACACACACACACACTCACACACATCATGTAAATAAAATGATTTATGAGGAAATGAGAGCATGGACATGTAACGGGGAGTTTGGGGGATTTTTAACAATGAAAGTGTGGAGTTACGATTCCTAGTGGGTACAGTAACAATGAGACAGCAACACAGTTGAACAACAGACATCATGTGATGTTCTGACCCAGGAGTCTTCACCACTCACATCCCATCTGATCATCATCACTGGTGTCAGGAAACTAATTGAAATGTTGCTGCACAGAGTTGAATTTTTCGTCACTTATGAAATCAGAATGGTCTGAATTTTTATCCTCAGATGAATCATACACTGAAAGTCATTTGTTCTTAACCTCATTCACACACTGATCTGACTGATGAGCAGTTCAGCGTTTTCATTACTCATTTCTGAAACTTGAGCTGTAACTGGCAGATGTTAATCAACAATAAACCAAGATGGTGAAACATCAGCATGTTAGCAAGTGCATCCTCAGAGAGCCGCAAGCACGGTGTCACTGTTATTATCATAATGATAATGATAATTATTACTGTATCTGCAGAGCCATGATGTACTCTGGAGACCTGAAGTTTGAAAAGAGAACAACGTCGGCTCAGATGGAGGGCGGAGTCCACAGCATGCACAGGTAGGGTTAACATGACACCTGTCGGTGTGCCCTGTCAGTGGCCTGAAGGCAGCTCAGTGAATCTGGACACACACTGTAGGATTTAAACCCAGGGCTAAAGTTCAGCTGTGTCAGGGTCATTTGTGATGCGGTGTTCAGAGTCATGTCAGAAATGTTGGTTGGCTGATGTCAGGGCCACAAGTAAATTCTCCAAAGTCAGAGCCTTGTTTCTCATTTTACTTGCGTGAAGTGTTAAACAAAACACCTGAAAACACTGGACGAAAACATGGAGGTCAGGTTGGTGTTGCTGTGGCAACAGCTGCTGCCACCTTGATGTTTCCTCTTCCCTCTGTCATGTTCAGTATGAAAGAGAGAAGAAGCCGCTGCCTTTTTTTTTTTTTTTTTTTTTTTTTTTTTTTTTTTTTAAATAGAGGTTTCTCACACTTCAATCAAACCTTTATTGACAAGTGTTCTGACAGTGTGAGCACTCAAGTCAGGGCTGATGATCCGACCAAACAGTGTGGGCGTAAATCGTCAGCTTCATATTGAGGACAATTTAACCTGAACAGTGTGAGATGGAATTAAACAGCACGGTATCTGGGGCGCCGTGCACGCAGTGGGTTAAGCGGGCGCCCCATATGCAGAGGCTATAGTCCTCGCTGCAGTCGGCTCTGGTTTGAATCCCACATCGGGCGCCATTTGCTGCATGTCATTCCCCCCTCTCTCTGCCTCCCCATTTCCTGCCACTCTACACTGTGCTGTCCAATAAAGGCAAAAATGCCCAAAAAATATATATATAAAAAAAAACCAGCACGATATCTAAGGTCGTTAGTGTGTCCAGCTTCATCAGGTCTGCTGGGGCAATTCTGAAAGAATGTCCATGATTAAAAACCTTGAGTGAGAGAAGAGAGTGAAGTTCCTGTGGTCGTGATGCTGCTCAGACTCGACTCATCACATCCAGCTCAGTTTCATGTTGCTTTGAGTGGAGGTTTGTGTGATTGTGGTCGGACATGAAACTGACACAAACTGCTGCGTCTGTCATAGGGTGAAACCTCAGGAGCATCATGGGTAATCATGTGACCTCTTCTCTCCCACAGCTATGAGAAACGTCTGTTTTAGAGGAAGCTGCCGTCTGACCTGCAGACGAGGAGTCCAACAGACATGATATGCACACACACACACAGCCTCTCATACTTGTACTCTCTACATGCACTAACTGACTACTCATACAAACAAGTCCCGGAGAAGACCACACACACACATGCACACACTCCACTCCATCAGTCTTCCTGCCAGACTCATCTATGCATCGTCAGTGTAGCTGTTTGTGTGTTGGAGGGAGGAGCCGAACGTGAACAGGTGTGACTCTGATAAATCCTCCATGTCGTGTTAATGATCTTCAGTCAACTGTGTGTTTAAAACAAAAATGTTGTCCAACAATAAAAGTCATGTTTTTTTTCAACAAACTGCTGCTCGTGTTTTTATCGTGTTCATTAATGAAAGTGCGTTTTAGTGTGTTTATCAACTTAAAATAGTCGCAGTTGTTTAATGATAAAAATTCAGTGTCAGTGAAACAATGTTGAGATGATTTCTACTGTGATGTTTGTTCCTGTCTGTGGAGCTGCAGTCTGACACATCGACAACAAACTGACACAACCCAGAGACAAAGTTTCTGTTGATCTCATGGAGGTGATGTCAACAAACCGTCTGGTCTCAGGTGGAGACAGTAATGTAGAAACTACTGATACAGCCACAGTGTGCTGGACAGTGAAGCATGTGGGAAACTAAAACATTAAGAACAATAAGAAGAAAATCCTGAATGAGTTACATAGGGACAGTCACAGTTTATCTGAGACATGTCAACATGTTTTTCAAGGAAAATGAATACACCCATATGGTACATATCAAGGGGTGGGTGCATGTGATCAGAAATGGACACAAAGTCCAGTTACTGTATTTGTCAGCATTTGATTTTTAAAAAAATATGAATTTAAAGTAGTGTAGCCACACATGGTAGATAGTACTAAAGTACATTTACTTGAGCTCTGTTGAGATATTTTTGCTTTTTTCAGAGACGGTTGAATCAACAAACTCACATAAACTCTCTGAGTCTGAGTTTCCTTGAGGTGCAAACAAACTGATCTTCTGCATTAAACAAAGTGTGGTTGTTAGTTCTCCATGGGGAAGTACTCCGATCACCTCATCCGCTAATTAGTAAAGTACAGTGAGGGGGGGAGGGCAGTCTGGTTCCTCCACCTGCCTCACCCTCCTCACCCCCCCATCAGCTGCAGGTCTCTGGGGAGGATCAGCTCTTCAACCGAATTCACCGGACTTTCCAGGCTGAAACCCAGACGGTCTGATGGGTCGGCTGTGGTCACACTCTGCTGACAACACCTGTCCCACCTCATCCATCATGTCACACACACATACACATGTCTCTAATGGACACCTGAGTCAGGTTACAGCTGCAGCTAGATCAGCATTTTACAGGAGGAAACACCTGGTACTGAACGTCCTCCATCATATTACAACTGCTCCCACTAATACTAATGCCACAAAAGTTGCCATGTCCAAACACTTACAGCTCAGTGCACTGCATCAAAGCCTGTCTGCCTGTCAGCAGGAGGACGTTTAGACTGAATTTAGGTCAGTTTTCAAAATGTAAAAAGATGACTCTACTTCAGTGTAGATTAGCCACTGACGTACGGGTGCATCTCAGTCAATTAGAATATCATGGAAAAGTTTTTTTATGTCAGTTACTGAATTCAAAAAATGAAACTAATGCATTATGTAGATCCATTACACAGAGAATGAAAGACTTCACGTCTTTATTTAATTTCTTTTAATTGTAAGGACTATGGTTACATTTATCGAAGACCTCAAATTCAATATCTCAAAAAAATTGAATGTTACATGAGACCAATTAAAAAAATCATTTTAATATGCAAATGTTGGTCTTCTGAAAACTATCTGCATTTATATACACACCATGACATGGTGGGGCTATTTGACTTTTCCATGATATTCTAATTTATTGAAATGCACCAGAATACTTTATCATTATTATCTATTTCTTTTCTTTTTCTTCTTCTTTTTTTTGAATACTTTATTTTGAAGTTTTCAATAATGTAAGAATTGTACAACAAATGACTGAGGTAAAAGAATAACAACAACAGTAACTAAACAGACAAAGTAGTGTAAATAATAGAGACAAACACATAAACAAAACAAATAAATAGAACATAAACAAAAACACATTTAATACATTGTGACACATGTGACATCTTAAACATTTTACCGGGACATTAATATCGATTTACAATTGAACCAGTTCAAGGTTTACAGAGAGCAGACAGCAGTTTGGGACAACATTTCTATATATTCAATAAAAGGTTAAAGAGGTGTCATATCTGTTTCTCATGATCTTCTCTTAGGGCAAACAGGTCATCATTTCTGATATCCATTTTGATATGGAGAGGGAGAAATCTGACTTCTTGGTTAACGCAATACATTTTCTGGAAACACTAAAAGCTATATCAGTAGATTTCCTGGAGGTCTGACTTAGTTTCGAGTTTGTTACATTTCCTAAAAGACAGAGTCCTGGATCTAGTGGAATCGAGCATGATTTGAGTCGGTGTGTCGCATGTATCATACCAAGCATGCAATGTAGCATGGTACCCTCATAGTGCATCTGAAACAGCTCTTTGAAATTGTAGGATTATACCAGTGTAATTTTGGAGGGGTGAGGTGAAGTTGATGAAGAAAATCATAGTTGACAGTTTAAATCTGGTATTTATTGTGACAAATAAGATGTTGTGACATAAGTTAGACCACAGGTCCTCATGGATTGTAATGTAAAGGACAGACTCCCACCTCTCTCTTGATCGATGTATGTTTTGTTTGGATATTCCTCCATCATTGTTAAATACATGTATCCATATTATCATTGTCATTATTACTGTTGTCAATAATACCAACAAACTCTTAGTATTTTACTAGTAACAATTTAAAACATGTTTTTTCAAATCTGAACAACATGTTGGAAATTTAAGGTCAAAGAAATCAGTTGTTTTCAAGATGACTCAAACAAAGTCTCCCGAAAGACAGAAATATGAGTCATGTAAATTAAGAGATGTGGTTATTGACAAACATGTAGCAAATAATCAGTTAACGTATTAACAGGGTAAGTTATGCTGGATCAGCTGCGATAATGAGCTTCACACTGACGAACATCATGGTGGAGATAACAGCCTGTCACTCAAACCCTTAGATAAAACCCATCAAATAAAACAACAAAACCACAAACAAAACTCACTTCAGTCTGGTGGTGAGTATTCACACAGGAGAAACTGCCTCAGACAGTTGCAGGAGATTCATGTGTGTTTCTCACAGAATTAAACTTTAAACTTGGAAATTTTTCCACCGAGGAAACTGTTTTTAATTCAGTCACATGAGCTGTTTAATCTTTATTACAAACCCTCAGCACATTACACTGATCTCAGGTTTGGTCTCATCGACGTCATCTGTTTTACCTTTTGTTCTTCAGTTGAACTGAGTTTTTATCAGAAATGCAAAGAGATGAACATTAATGAAATGTCGAGGTGCAGATGACACAATGATCAGCCAGTAAACAGTTTTCATGTGTTTCATTTTTGACTGATATATTTACACTTTGTATTTACAATTGTATTTGCTTTGAATTTACAATTCAGCTGTTCATGTATTTATATTAATTATATGAACTGTAGCATGATGTGTTATTTTTATACATTTTTATTTCATTCATTCAGTTTCCTGTTGAAGCCGATTCATAAACATATATTGAATTCCCACATATGAAATCTATGTGCTCATGAGTAACAGATGTACAAATAACACATGGAACCAGATAGAAATTATAACAATTTCATATTTTGACTCATCCAATCCGTACAAAGATGTTGTGTATAGACATATGTATCCACCCCAAGCCTGTCAGTATAGGTTGATATTACATATGTAAATGTTTAAGATAGATTCAAGACGTCAAAAATTAGTGAGAGAAATGAATACTGTTTAAACATAAAGAATTTTTTGTTAAAATAATCTTGCAAATATAAAATAAATTCATAATTAACAAATATTGTTACATGTTTCACCAAAACCCTTTGATAAACTTCATATTACAGGTGGGAATTTACACCAAAAGTATTTCCTCTTACAGGCGACATATATGACAACGTCAGTCTGCACTCTACTGTACTTTACTGTGAGCCTGTGAACTTTCAAACAACAGATCATTTATGTCAGGATCAGAATTTACTTTATCAGTCCAGTAGGGAAATAAATGGACTCAGCTGCTGCACATCACTGTCTCCATGATACAAAAACTAAAAAACGCACTAAAACATACAATAAAATCACTAAACTACTGACAACTCAGGGTAAGTGTGTGTGTTGTGTCTCCAGCAGGGAGAGGAGGTGGAGTCTGGGGGTGGGGAGGCAGGAAAGGAGGAGTTTACTGAGCTCAGGAGAAGTGAAAGTGAAATGAATCTCTAGAGTATTTAAGAGGAAGTCTGGACTCAGAGCTACAGGCAGACGGAGGACAGGAGGACGGAGACATGGACGGAGGACACAGATGCAGACAGACAGCGGACAGAGACGTGCACACACACATGTTGGTGAGCTGGAAACTTTCACTCAAACTTTACATCCACTGTGAAAAAGTCTCTCCTGCTGCTTCTCTACTTTCATTCATATTATCTTTGTCTCTGAGTGTCCCCGCTTTCCTTCCCCCTCTCTCTGTCTCTTCTGCCTGTCGTCCTCCTCACTCTTCTCTTGTCAGATGCTGTGCTGTTGTCTCAATGACTCAGTTTGTCCTTCGTTTTGGCTGAACAGCGTCTCTTATCAGGGGTTGAAGTCTGAAACACAAACTGAAAGCATGTTACAGCCTGCGCCTCCGTCCTCTTTCTCTCCGTCTAACCCTTAGCCCCCCCCCCGTCTCTGTCTCTACTTCACTATTTTCCAGGTTCACATGAGGACGTGAGAGTTTGAGGAAGCTTCAAATCAGGATCTCTGACCTGTCCTCCTCCTCTCAATCTCTTCCTTCATTTTTTCTTCTGCTCCTTCCTTTATCTCTCTATCAGCTCCTCCTCATCAGGCTGACCTCTCCCCCTCCCTCCTCCTCTTCCTCCCCCGCTCTGTCTGTCTTTTCTTAACAGATAAAACAACAGGTTTTTCTCGACGAGCCACAGATACAGCACGTCTATTTCCAAATATGAAACAGTGAATGAAGCCTGACATTCCCTCCACACACACACACACACACACACACACAGTTGGTTTTTCACTCTTCCTTCAGGTTCCTGCACTGTGACAGACAGGTCACTGTCATGTCACTGCTGCTCATTCTCGAGCATAAGTCCACTACTTTTCAAACTGAGATTGTTCAGAATCTGATTTTACAGTTTTTCAGCTTTAAGGGGTAAAATTTAATCCTCCTCTCTAAATCGTCTGTTACAGCCTGTTAGATTCACTGAAATCCAAACAGCATGACAGTAAAACTGATGTTCAAAATAAGAGCTTCTTAAGAGCAAATTTTAACTTTTAAACTGTCCTGGGTTCAAACGACAGATCTGAGTTTTACTGTAAATGATTCACAGTAATACAATATTCAATCAGTTGTTTGTCTGGTGCTTTGATTTATGTTCAGCCTCTGATCAGACACTGGTCTGAGGTCAGTTTGAATCACTCAGTTGTGTTATGTTTCACTGACTCAAGTTCACTTTCTGCTGTGAAACACAGAGTGAGCGTCTGAAGCTGAAACATGATGCAGCTCATTAAAGAACTGAACTGAAACACTGAGTTGACACAGGAAGTTTAAAGTCTTCGCTTTCCCACTGAGCCCACGTTTCACTGTCTGAATCGTTAGTGTGAAGTTTCATCGAGTCAACGCTGAGAAACTAAATCAGAGGAAGCTGCTGTATCTGTGTGTGTGTGTGTGTGTGTGTTTTATCTGCTGTTGTGGAAAATTTTAACTGAACTTTCTGCTGCTCAAACATCAGGAACAATGAGATGATCTGGACTGCAAACATATTATGTTCACAGCTTCGTGTCTGACACTTTACTATAGAGATGTACTGAGACTTAGGTTCAATGTTGCTCAACAATTTGGCTTCAAAATTGATGTCTATGTTTTTTTTTGACATAGTACACCAGCAGAATGAAGAAGTAGTTTACTGGACTGAAAATACCACATTTACATTTTCTCAAATGCAGCTTGAACTGAAGTTTCTTTAAAACGTACTCTCAGTCTTTTATAATGTGCAGCAGCAAACTAATTATGTTCATTGTTAGAATATCAGTGTAAATTCACTTTATCCTGTTTCTAACCAGATTTTTTCTCTTTTTAGCTCCAGACACCTGAGTCCAGGGCCGAGTCCAGACCTGAGCCTTGTTTTGGTGGGTGGGATTGTAACGGAACCCATAATGCAGCTGTGATTCTGTGCTCCAGCTGGTTATGGCGTCCGTTTCCATCCCACAACGCACAGGACATCCTCAGACGACCTCCTTCCTGTTTCACATCCTGACACATCGACTGCACACGACACAGTTTTTTTTATTTTAGTTGAAAACTTTATTTTTTCCTTAAAAAAAAAGAAAAACAAACAACAAGTTTCAATCAGTGAAACAGTATAAAAGTATCTACAGTGTCAGTCCAGGTCGACTCCACCAACGACCCAAAGACCTTTTAGCCTCTATGTAACGTACCCATACTGATTGAGTAATGCTAATGCTAACTGCTAACTGACCACCACTGGTTCGTTCAAAATGTCGAAGTGCAGCTCTGTCTTTCGTGAAACTAAATTTGATGAATTAAACCAACCATTTTGGTTTGTTTGAGGTGTTTTTCCTCAATGACACGTTTTCTCCCGGATTGCTGAGGACAGTAAATGCAACCGGGAATTTCGTGTCAGCCAAGAATGACACCGAGAACGACAACAACAGCTCGTCTTAATTTGTTTTACAGTTTGTTTTGATGCGACTGTGGCTGTTTCTAATAAAGCTCAGAGTTTTAACCTCATCAGTCACTGTGTGTAACATGGGGAATCATAATTAACGTCACTGAGCGAGTTAGTGAGTGAGTGAGTGATGATATTTCCTCCACGGATCAGCTGAGTTTCCACCATCTTTACTAAAGCAATGGAAAAGTAAACATAACAACTCTGAATGAAATTAAATGAAAAGCCTGTTTAAAGTTTAAAGAAATTGTGTTTTTATGACCCATTACTAAATGTCCTTTATTATCCGAGCTATAAACAAACCCGTCATGAAACTGTAGTTTCTTCTCTGCAGTTGAACTAAAGACTAAAACATGATATTTACATCAGCATGAGGTCGCTCTTTCAGCATCCACCTCTGTAAATCAAAGCAAATGCTTAGTAAAGAGTTTCACCACAACAAAAGGCTGCAGCTGCTGCTGTGGTGCGTTCATGGTCTCTGTTCACAGCAAACGGCTCAACTCAGGTGGTGGAGAACGTTCAGTACCTCAGATAACACTGTTCATTTAGTTTGTGTCTTCTGTAAACTGGAGGCTGCGTTCACTCTGCACATGCTCAGCATCCAAGTTCAGATTTGCAGCCACACGTATGAGAACACGTCACAGGTCAGAGGTCACAGGTCAGAGGTCAGTCTGATCTACGTGTTGGTCAAGTTCTGCTCATAGATTAGTATAATACCAGAATGTTTCTCAAATAAACATCAGGCACCTCCGGACTAAATCAGGTCTGAGACTACTATCACCATGGTAACAGTCAATAACACTTATGCTGACCCAACAACAACAAACAGGAAAACATAGCTAATAGTTTGACCAATGAGTTTATAGAGATAAAACCAATTTTTGCTCCAATCAGATTTTCTCTGTGAAACCAGATCCTCACACACTGTCTGAATTCACCTTGTGCACAAAGTAGTGTAACTCTTCACTCTCTGAAGCCACTGCGGGGCAATGAATTCTGGGATAACTAAAACTGTTTTCAAACTAAAATTGAAAAATGGCTGCCTGAGGAAGCTGCTCCAACACTGAGCTCAGTTCAGCACCAGAACAAGTCTGTCTGTTTGTTCCAGGACGTTGAGCATGAAGAGAAATATCTGATGTAGAAAGAAATGACTGCTCTCTTCACAATGTCAGAAAACCACACACTATCAGCCATGCTTCCTGTTTCTTGTTGTTGGAGCAGCTGGCTCCTGATTGATTGTTACCATAGTGACAGTGGTCTGAGGCCTGAGGTAGCCTGGAGGTGAAAGGTCTGATGATTTGAGTCTTGAAATGAGTCAGTGTTTGTTTCAATGAGACAGTGACAGACACCAGAGCAGACCAGACCAGTTCCAGGTCCAGGTCCAGGTTCATATCTTAGCTCCTATTTACTTCACATGGATGTTAAATGGGAGCGAGAAGCTGACAGACACTGTTTCTGAGGATGATCTGAATCACAAAATTAAACCAACCAACACTTTCTTTAAGTGCTTGATTTACTTCACACTGTGATACATTCAGCATGAAGTGACTGAGCTGCCAATTTAATCTGACTTCATCACACTTAAACTGATGTTTGACATAAAAAAATTAAACAGTGGACTACCACTGTTTTTGAAAATTTCTGTACGTCAATGTTCATTAAAAAGAGCTGGATGCTGCTGCTTTTTATTAACGTCAACTGTCAGTTTACAGTGGTAGTGTATGGTATGGTCAAAGATGATCTCAGGGAATCATCTCTGCATGTAGTGTTAATGAAGGTGATGGTTCAGGCACTGGTCAGTGGTTGGCGATTCAGAGTGAATGACCCTGTCGTCATTGCTCACACAGGAGCAGGGGTCAGAGGTCAGTGTCCTGATGGTGAGGGAAACCTGGACAGTATTGTATCCACAAGCTCCAGGTGCCGCTCATGATTCTCTCGACTGATGCGTTGGTGCATGGTCATGAGCTGACTCACTAGACTGTTCTGCATTTCCCTCTCATGGTCCATAAGCCGCTGTAGCCGGGCGTCCCTTGGGCCTGCATGGCGGCATCCATCTCTTTGAGCTGAGCGACCGTCGCCGACACTAAAGCAGACACCTGCTCCATTACTGTCGTCTTCTTCTTCTTTGATGGGATCTTGAACCCTGCAAAACCAAAGAGACAATAAGAAGTTGTTTTCTGGCTCTGCTACACATTTGAGTCTTTGCATGCATTTTTCTTAAGCTGCAGTGAGATGAGCCCTTAGGGCCACCGTCTCCTATTTTTATTGGTGAAATTTAAACTGTAAGTCATTATTGATTATTTTTTATTTTGATTTGTTGGGCTCTTTTATTGTGAAGCTGTTTCCTTCATTAAGTTTTATATTGTATTGCCCTGTAAAACAATTTGAAAAACCTCATGTCTGAGACACGTTGGACAAACAAAGCCACCCTGAACCTACTGAACCAGTGACACCAGTTCACAAAGACTAACTCTCCACTGTACATTACAACTAGAACTGTTCCTCATCAATCAGGAGATGATGCTGCTTTCAAACTACAACTCCTCTCCTCTTCATCATGATGTGTCTTGGCAATCTGTTTTACATGTAGCTCTGCATATATTTATGAAATTTAAACACTGGTCTGACTCCACCTGCTCTGTGGACAGGTAAGGACTGATGTGCAGCCTCAGGCAGTTGATTGACAGGTGTTTCTGCAGCTGCTCAACAGCTGGTTCAACAATCTGCCACATATATCTTGTGGAATAATTCACCTTATGTCACTGTGTTATTTAGGCTACAACATGTGGAACTCAACACTAAACGTGTCACTTTGAACAATTAAAACACTTAAATAAGTCTCTGGTATTTGTTCCTCTGTCTCTTAGATCTGATTGACTGGATCAACCTGGACCTGGACCCGGACCCCCTGTGAGCCAACAGCTGCTCACCGGTCTTGGAGGCGTGCAGCGGCTCGGACGGGCTGTACTGGTCCTCGTCATCCTCCGCCTCCACCGGCGCCAGATTTGTCCTCCTCGTCCCAGAGGCCGACCACAACCTCATGGTGTTCGTCACTCAGGGCCGACGTCGGCGGAGGAGGAGGGGGAGAGGAGGTAGGCATCGGCGGAGGGGGTGAGGGTGCAGATGGCGGAGAAGGACTCCTCTGCCGTTTCACCGAGATCCCCGCGGGGCCGTTCCCGAACACCCGGTGGCACTGCTCGTAGAAGGGCCAGTCGACGCGCTGGTTCCCGCAGCGGCTCTTCTGCTGGTGGTACTTGATGTACTGCTTCCTCAGCGCCTTCAGCTTGCTGATCACCTGCATGTGCGACCGGTACACCCCTCGCTCCGCCAGCAGTTTGGTCATCCGGTTGTAGACCACCGAGTCCTTCACCGTGCCCGTGATCTGGTTTCGGATCGCCTCCGACCCCCGGATGCTCAGAAGTTCTTTGATCTCGTTCTCCTGCCAGTTGTGCATCTTCCTCTTCTTCTCTGGTGGAACCGCAGCAGTTCAAGCGGCTCAACTTACTACAAACACTTCCCTGTGTTTGAGCCTTGAGCCCTTTACGTCACATTTCTGTGCCGGAAGAAGCTGCACTCAGATGAAAAAAGCCTTTCACACCGCCCGGTGGAGGCGGGAATGTTGCGCCGTTATTCCGCCTCTCTCCGCCCGGTGTGAACACGGAATGGCGGCTCCGGTTTTCCGACACCAACTCTGTAACACAACAGAGAATAAACATATATCGTTACGTCTAAACACACACTATGGCCTTCACAAAAATATTAGATACACACATTAAAATGTAAATTATGTACCTAGGCCAAAGCAGTATTATATTGTTGTCACACCTCACATGGAAGTGTATAGTTGCTGTTATGGTGTTTATTTGTATGTTATTTTCTGTATGTCAGGTATAATATACTGTGATGATCATATACAATATTCACGTTAGACCTACTTCATATAAGTCATTTTCCCCCTGCATTATGTCATAGGCTATTGATCTTCACATTCAACTGATGTCAGACTTTTGGACCCTCCTGTTAATGACAAACACATAAAAGTTTGGGGATAGAAATATATATTATAACACATGTCTAGAATATATATATATATAAACATGTGTATATGTGATTCCCCCCCCCCCCCCGGTCATCATTCTGTGGCAGGTTAAAAACTAATGTTAGTTGCTCTGTTAGAGAATTTCATCTGGTCAAATGGTTTGTTGTGGATGATTTACTCAGTAAATATTACCTAATTATCAGAGTATGAAATATGAGAAGATGCGTGTCCTGTTTGTTTTGATGCCTTTTGAAAAAGTACACTCAGATTAAGGTCTCCTAACCACACTGGTGTGAGGTGCATAGTAACACAGGGCCGCTTCCTCTCAGATTTTTTTTTCATTCACCAACCTGTTACCTCTGACCTGCTTTACTCTGCTGTCATCACATGAGCGAAAGTGTGAATTTGTGAGTTGTTGTGTAAACTACTGTAATTGTGCCACTGCCATTGTTACCATGGTTACCGTACAGCCATGAATCATGAGTGCAAAGTATGTGATAACCTACTTAATTCACCCCCTGGAAAATTCTGATAAAGTGAAAATGTTTTTATAGTTTTGCTCAGTGATACATTCAATAATTCATTGTGGAGTTTACTGTTTTATGATTTGAGACGCTGTGACTGGAGCTGAAGCTGTCCACATACATTTGGCCGTGTGGTGTTGTAAGGCTGCAGTTACTATGCCGACCACTGGGGGGAGATCTGAGCGACACTCTACTCGTCCAACACGGGAAATCAGCTCGTCAGAAACATAGATGTCACTTCACTAGTTCCGCAGAGGAAGCTCGGCCGATGCAGTCCTCCTCTCCAGTCAATATCGATCACTGATCGGCCGCGCGGCTGCATTATCGCCGATTCGACAGCCTGCCCCCGCACAGAGCAGCGTGACCGCGGTTCCTCGGCAGACATGTGCGGGGAGTGGATGTGCTGAGAGCCCAGGAGCGAGCTCACCTGTGTGTTAGCGTCCGGATATTGGTGATGGAGAAAACCGAGGACCCTTCGCCCCTCCGAATCACACCTACCGTCCGGGCGCTGAGCTCCGCACTGCGGGGGAAGCGAGAAAATGTCCCGGATTCGAGCCACGGACACGGCGACAGGATCTTCCCGGAGCCGGAGAAGCTATGGTTCAAGGAGAGCAGCGCAAAGAACCTACGGAACCGGGACTTTCTGTCGCCGACCACGATGCTCAACACGCTGTACGCGGACGGACAGGTCGGTGTAACCAGTACCTGTTGGTTTACTGACGTTTTAACGATTTAACGGTGGTGGGTGTGTGGCCTGGTGCTGTGGGGGAGCTAACGGCTGGAAACCGCTGTAAATCACGGGAACGTTACCGCCGGACGCTCATTAAATTGTAGCGACTCGGCTAACGTCAGTTAACGCTAAAGTGTTTACGTTAAGAAACTACATGTTATACTTCCGCTAGAGCATGTAGTTCCTGAGAGAATCATGTTTACTGGGGCGCGAGTGATTCTGCTCAGCGTAGTTATAATAATCGATAATAATAATTTACTCTCATATCATTGTTAGATACATTTGTCTCAACGATTTAGTAAACACCGTGAACCTGAATAACACATCTGGACTGATGTGAGGGTTTAAATGGCCGGAGGTGTTTTCAACGTCCAGGACGTGACTCGGCCAATAGGAGCAGAGAACCGGAACTACGTGCTCATGGCGCTCAGCTGATTGAAAACAACAACGTCATATTTAATCATAAATATTCCTCAAACCATAAATCGACAGCATGTTCAAATGATATCGACCTCCATCCTCCAATAACCCCCAGTCCGCTGACTTTGCCCCATCCTGATCGACCAGACACTCACCGCCTGCGGCGGGAATTATTAACCCATGAGTGACAGATACAATATGGGTCAGACAAACACGCACAGCTGCCGAGTACCGAAAAAATCCTTAGGTCTTTCCACATTATACGTCACAGAAATAAGAGGCTATAGCGATGATGAAGGCGGAGGATGTTGTTACTGCGTGTAGTGCTCTGCACCATGAGAGTGTGATGTGTTGATGCACTGATATAGGTTAATGAAGTCGATGATAACCTGTATTTGTTCAGTGCTGCTGACTGAGAATGGAAAGGTGACTGTGTCCAGACACAGATGAGAATAATGTGGTGGGAGTTAAACTTACTGCACCTAAAAAAACATGCACAGAAACAAACATGCTACAAATTCAGAAGACAACAGTTGTGCTGCAAAAACTCACAAACACAACAGAAATCTTTCAAGGGACACAAAGTGACTTAGGATAACATCTGAACCACTGCTCCGACCTCTGTGTCCACCAGGTCCCACCAGCAGTGATGTCCAGGGTACTGTCCCTCCGGGGGAGTGGGGTTCTGCCAGTGGCCGGCGGGGAGGTGATGGGTGAGGGGCTCAGGGTGAGGGTAGACCGGGCTGCAGCCTTCAGAACTGTCCTAGCGGGTGGAGCCACTGATTACCTGAAGCCCTTCAGTCAGAGGCAGGGCTGTGTAGTGCTTAACTGCCCTGCGCTACACCCCAGACCCAACACACCCACCCCTGAGACTCTGACTCTGGGCCAGCTGAGGACGGTCCTGCTGGCTGACCACATGGGGGCACTGCTGAGAGGACAAGGGTGAGTCTGAGAGCTGGTTCCTTGTCTTTTACTCTCATAAAAAAACTGAAGTGATGGAAATCTGAGCTCTGGTATCTTTTATCAACTTGATGTAATAGACAGGTAAATTACTTGAATGAAAGTGATTGTTGTTGATGATGTTGCAGTCATAGGTGTAACACTGACACCCTCACCCGTCTCAGATTTACAGTGTCCTATTGCCCTACACTTCCTGAGGACAGTGACATCATAATCTTTCTCCGAGCTCTGGGCATTGATTGGCCAACTGCTCCGGCCAACTGGACCAATGAGGAGCGTGAGGAGAAGATCCAGGAGGCACTGGAGAACTGTCCATACAGAGAGCGGGAATCAGAGCGAGGCCGGAGAACCAGTGGAGGGGGTGGAAGGAAGGTGGAGGGGGAGAACGACGGAGCACTCAGGGTTAACCTGAAGCGTGTGTTCCAGGAGGAGGGGCTGCTGGGATATGACCCCAGCCTGGGCACCTGCACAGGTAAGAAGACAAGATGTTCTTGTTTTGTGTGTTTTTTTTATGTCCACAATGTTTGTGCCAAAATAATAAGGATGTATATGATGTGAAGATGTGAAGCTGAAGTTTACATGTGTTGCTGCAGCTGTGTTGAGCCCTCAGGGCCACCATAGATCTCTACCCTGCTCTATTATTCCTTGTGTTTTGAATTTTGTATTGGAAATAGCATCAACAGACCTAACAGAACCAACCAGTGTGAGTGTGACAGCCTCAACATCGGTTGAATAAATCACATTTCTGTCAGTGTTTTCAAGAAATATTCAGACCCCTTCACTTTGACTTAACTTTATTGTCCTGTACGTTGAGTTGTAAATAGATAAAGCTGACATTTTTACAAACAATTCTTCACAGACCCTTCTAGTCTGATTCTGACCTGCCAGGGAGAAATGAGATGAACCGTAATGTGTAATCCTGAACAAAGAAGACTCCCAGCTGCTAAAGAGGCTTCTACATTCAGAGTCTTAGTTATTTACTCTATTAAATGAGAGATTTTATCTGAGTGTGTCTACAAATTAAACAAGACAGACAAAACATATTGATTAGAGTTGAGGTGAGGTTGTTTGGACAAGGTCAGCCTTGTTGCCTTGTTTCCAGTCTGTATGCTAAGCTAAGCTAATAGTCTCCATAATATGTGGAATTGCTAACTCCTCTAACAAGGTGTCAGTGTTTCCTATGACATCACACCTTCAGCTCTCAGAGAGTCGGTGCTGTATATTTACTGCATCTGTATCTGTTTCAGTTCACAGGGACAGTGTCTCCCAGCTGGCACAACTGGACCTGGCAACAGCCGACTGCACAGTGAGACACACACACACAAACACACACACACAAACAGACGCATTTCTTTATTAAACATAACAAACAATCTCTGACTTCTACTTCTACATCCTTGCTTCTTCCCTTGTAGGTTGCCATGGCAACAACATTACATGTGACTTCCTGTCAGGATGAGTTTCGCCAGCAGCAGATAGCAATGCTGTGGAGAGCCAGTGGAGCGACACACACACAGGTAACCCCACACACACACATGCACACTCTCAATCATATCCTGCATTGTGTTCCTATGTTTACTGACTGTGTGTGTGCCTGCAGAGACACCTGGGTGTGGGCCGGTGAAGACTCCTGGTTCTCACCTCACTGCTGCTCAGTACCTGCAGTAAGACACAGCACATCTCATTGTTTTTCTCCTTGTCTTTAGGTTCTCCACCCATCTTCTCTGTCTCCTCTTCCTCCTCTCTCCTGCTCAGCTCTCTAACAGACACATCTTTATTATAACTAAAACGCTCTCACAAGGATCATCTCTACTCTGAAATTGTAGTTGTAATTAAATAAAAATTCTCTTCAAGCTTCAATGAATGGTTATGAGAAAAAAATTAATGAGACACGTGCAGACACAGCAGAGAACAAAATGTATTTGAACTAGTCCTTGACATTAAAAAGCTCCTGGTTTAATGTAAATAATTACAGCCTTTTACGTTATGGTTGATGAGCTGACAGACAAATGAATTTCCCTTTGGGGATCAATAAAGTAATTCGTATTCGTATTCGTTATTATTCCTAGATATTGTGCCTTGTACTTACTGCTGAGAACTGTAGGGAGGAGTGTATTGTATTTTTATATTGACTTCGCCTGGGTCAATAGTGATGCTGTCATGTTGAGATATTAGAAAGAGTGTTTTTAGATGATGTCACCACACCCCTTTTAGATAATACTGCTTCAGATACTGATTCTCTGAAAACAATGGGATAGTTTAGATTTAGTTTAAATAATGTTTAGTTTAAATAATAAACGTAACTGAGAATGAGAATCTTTTTTCAATAATGCCTCTGAGATGAATAAATACAGGTTGATGATGAAAGGAACAGGTTTGCGTATTTGTGAAGTTTTTCATTTGCTATGTTATCACAGTGTATTTTTATACCGACTATCCGTGATTGTGTTATCTCCTCCTCCAGGCTGAGGAGAGGACAGATGAAGGAGGCGTCAGAGATGAAGTACGGAGATCAAGTAGAAGGTGTGTGCGTCTGTGTCTGTGTATGCGCATGCAAAGTGTTCATCTGCTCCTCACTTATAAAGCCAACCTGAGGTGATGAGGTGAATGAACTGTCTCTTTCTCTTCCTGTAGGTCAGACATGGGATGACATCATCAGGGTCATGACCTCTGCCACTGTCAGATTTGAGCTGCTGTCAACAGTCCACACTAGTCCTGTGAGTTCCCATTACGGCTCAGTGTTTGTGTCGTTTTCCATTTTCTTCATAATGATAATAAAAGTACAAACACACATAACCATGTGTGTTCAAGAATGTGTGTTATTGTCAAACACCCACACTGATTAATGAAGACTGACTGTGTTTCATGAAGTTTTGCCCTGTGATGTGATGAGCAGAGTCAGAATGATTGACAGCTGTCTGTGTAGGTGACCCTGGATGTCCAGAGGGAAGGAGGCGTGTCTACCAAAGGGCCGAGGGGTGGAGTGTTTGTGATGTACAACTGTGCCAGGCTCCACACACTGTTTGACAGCTATGAGAGAGGAGTGGAGAAAGGTGAGACTCACTTTTCTCCTCCGATCCATAACATTGATCAACGTACAAACACAGAGCGCTCTGGTCTCTCAAAGCTGCCTTCACCTCAATATAGAAAACAAAGAGATCTATAAAGAATCAATGTGCTTGGAGCAGAGCTGAGTTAAGAACAGCTGGCAGTGCAGCAGCTGCGATGGGACACTTTGATCAGTTAGAACCTGATTTAAGTCTAAGTGAAAATAAATGATGTGTGGTCCCAATAGATGCTTCAAGTTCTCCTTCATCATCAAACTGCAGAAGAACAGGATGAACAGGTTATCAATAACTGAGAACTCTCTGCCTGTGGTGGATCAACACTGATCCTGCTGCTGTCAGCCACTGGGTCTCATGTTCTGTTACTCTGTTTTTGTTTGGCATGTTCAACCACAGGCTCCCAGTGAAAGAGCAGAGAGCATGAAGATGATTAGAGGAGAAAATGGCAGAGAAACTCAGGAACATGTTTTAGCCTCAGTCAGGCTCAGATTCAGATGTAGGTCTGTAGAGAGCAACCCAAAGATGAGCAGAAACATTAGAACGGTTAGCACAGTTGACATCTTTTAGAACAGTTAGCAGGGGCGCTACGGTGGCTCACCCTGCAGAGTGCAGCCTAGGCAGTGGCAATGTCCTCAACGCACGCTCAGGAGGAGCTGACCTGAGAGAGCAAGTGGGTGTGAAAACCTGAAGTAGCACAGAGAGTTAGGGTGGGGCAAGATTGTTGAGGGATTTAAAAGCAAATGAAATGATTTTTAAATGGAAATGAAATATATGAGCAGGCCAAGATGGGGGAAATGTGCTCTTGTTTACATTGTTGTTGTTTATCTGCAGGTCTGTACCCAGAAATCCCAGAGTGCTCTGAGCTGGACTTCTCTGCCCTGAAGGAGGAGGTACCGCTTTATAGTGATCCACTACTGTGCTGCTAATCTCTGTGCTCTGTACTGTGAGCTTCTGTCTCTCATTTCACATTACATTTCATAAACTGATCATTGTCTCTGCATCTCTGCTGTGGTTGACAGGGTGAGTGGCTCCTCCTCTTCAATTACCTCATTCCCTTCTCCGAACTGCTGGACCAATCCGGACAAGCGTTGGAGGGAGAAGGGGGAGGGGCCAGAGTCAACATTAAGACTGAGCAGGTAGGAGGGTTGAGGTGAACAGAGGTTCAGGTCCCACTGTAGATGTTGATGTGACTCATGGGTGTGGTTGTCCCCTCAGATCTGTAAGTTCCTGGTGTCTCTAAGCAAAGACTTCAGCTCCTACTACAACAGAGTCCACGTGCTGGGGGTGAGGATGTTCTCATAATATTCTCCTCAAACTGTTCTATTGCTGTTCAAGTGCTTTCTCATCATGTTCTCATACTATTCTCATGTATTTCTCATGCTGTTTCTCTCTCTCTCTCTCTCTCTCTCTCTCTCTCTCTCTCTCATTCTCTCTCTCTCTCTCATCTTCCTCCAGGAGCCGCTGCCTCACCTCTTCAACCAGATGTTCTGTCGTCTGTATCTTGAGAGCGTTGAGGGAGCTCTACCACAGCGCCCTGGACTCCCTCAACCTTCCCCCTATCAGGCAGCTATAGCCTCCACATAACGTCCTCCACCTGTCATCCCTACCTCCCCACCTGCCAGACACACACACACACACACATTGTAGCCTCATGCTTGGAAGTTAAGTGTCTCCACCCTCACACACTCCTTCTGTCCAACTTTTACAGTAGTTACTGTTTTAGCGCCTGCAGCTCATTGTGACTCCTGTAGCTGATAAACTGTAACTGTGTCCCATTGATCATGTGGAGTGACACCAGTGACCTCTGACCTCTCCACACTTAGCTTTTACATTGTTAAAGAAGCAGTCTGACATTCTGAATTCTGCTGCTTTGAGGATTATTTTATTTTATGGTGATGAATTAGACCATCAATATAAAAAATAATTTCTCATGTGCGCGTAAAAATGAAACAACCTCGAGCAGTCGCCTAGTTTAGCTTAGCACAAAGGCTGGAGGTGGGGGTGCGGGCAGCTATCTTGGTCCAGCACCTCTAAAGCTCAGTTCTTATAACATGCAACAAACGAATCAGTGAATGAGCTTCAGAGTCAAAACGTCTCTTACTTCTTCAGTCTTTCTGCTAAAGCTAAAGCTAGTGGGCTCAGACTCTGAGAAAGTGAATAAACGTATGATATCACACTGTTCCTGTAAGTGTGGATCAGCTGCAGCATTCAAGTGAAGATATCCCTGCATTAATATACAGTATAAATATATAGCTATCTGAATAATCCAGGAAGTAACAGCATCCCAATGAAGACAGGACTGACACCCACAAAACCTGGTATGTGATTTTGGTGCCAAAATGCTAACAGTAGTTTAAGCCCCCAACCCTCTCCCTTATTGCCTTATTATTAGTATAAATGTTATTATCTGAACTCCACCCCCTTCCCACTGTCACTCACAGTCTCCCTCCTTTGAAACACAGAGAGGCATCTTAGTCGGTGCCTGAACAGAATCTAAACTTTCTCCAAGGCTTCGTCGATGTCTTCCAGTTTCATATGTGTCACTTTACACTAATCAACGCTGGACGAATATTTATTGTACAGAATATATATTCTGCATAATGAGTCTTAATCACTGTACTCACATGATTGTTCCCCAGATAAGTTCTAGTTAACTTTGCTTGACAAATCACAAACAACACATACCAGAGAACCAGTGCGGACAGTACATCTACCAGTGTGTTAGCAGAATTTAGGACCTTGTGCCAAACTGGTATGAAATGCATGAAATGGCATGAAAATAATATATGTGAAGAATTTTATGCCAAAAATGTTATTTATAAATTTAGGGAAGATAAAGTTTGATCCTGTAGCGTCTCTGAAATGAAACTGTGTTCGTTGCCATTTCATTTTTCTACTGTCATTTCAAATGTGCCATAACTGGTTTTAACTTTCTGCTCATTTTGTAATTAAATGTTGGTTTTTTTTAAGGAAATTATGTCACATTGAAACACAAAGATCAAAATGTTACAGATTCTCTTCTCACTGCATGAAATGTTGTTTGTTCCTGAACTGTCTACAGGTCTGTAATGAACTTTTATTTTGAAAAGGGAAGGTTATTCTACACTCGCTGATTGATTTACAGTAACCATGTTGTTGACTGTAATTCCACAGTATTAAAGCAGGAGAGATACAGGACGAGGCCTCTGATTTGATTTGATTTTCACTGTAACACTGAACACTTAAACATGATGCTGTTGCCACGTCTCTGCCCGTCTCCCTTCTCACATTCTTTTCTCCTTCCCTCTTCCATCTGTCCTCCCACCTCTCTCTCTGGTCAGAACCCTTGTCTGTCCCTTTTCGTCTGCTGGTATATAACCACAAACTGTGTGTCGCCTGTTCTCCTGGTTTTAGGTCTTAAACATTCAGGTTCCTTCGATTCATTTTGATTGAGCAGATTTGTGCAGATCCTGATTTTTCACCTGAAAACTTCAATTTGAAAACTTAAATTTCTCAAAGAAAACAAACAAAATGGTTTTAAAAAGTGAAACAAAAAACAGGAAGTTGCAAGACATGTTTCAAGTTCAGCTCAGTTAAAAAACATGAAATTAATATGAAAAGAAAACAGACTAAACACAAAACCTACACACTGGTTACTGAGTATCATGATATATGAAAACAACATTCAGAAGACGGGAGGAAATAAGGGAAACGGAACATCACCTTTTTCCATTGTAACAAATGATCCTCTGATCTGTGAAGGATGAGATAAATGAACATCAACAGTTGCTTTTGTTTGTTTTCAATAGTGACCTAATTAACAAACCAGATAAAAGACAGTCATTCTCCTTAGTTTGCAGGACTTTGCTTCCATATTTTGAAAAGACTGTATATCCACATGTCTCTGACCCTACAGTATATTCATCCATCTGTCATGATTTAGTATGTCCAGACCTCCTCCTACACTCGTCCGTGCACAGTTTCTCTGTCTGTCCCTGCAGTGAAATAAACTTCAACAGACTCTCTTAGTGTCTTCATTTCTCATTAATTCTACAGATAAACCTCGTCATGCTGCACAGAGCACTTTAAACCCTGAGGCCACAGAGACACAGCAGGGATGTACAGAACATACAGAATATACGTAATAGTGGAGATGAACCCTGGTGATGTCGTGTTGTTCACATCTCTGTTTCTCTTCTCTTTCCCTGGCTCATCATCATCATCATCTTCATCATCATCAGTCTTCTCCTGGAGGTCATTCATGAAGCCACTTTTTTGTTGCTACAGTAGTTAATGTAAATTTTGAAATCATGAAATACAGTCTCTCATAATTTGCTTATACTTAAGTGTAATATTTAATCAAACTGATAGAAAATATGACAAGTGTTGAGATGAAGAGAGAAATAAAAATAACTTCTACTGCTCACAGACAATAACAATGCGATTAATGAGAAAAATGAGATTAAATACTGTAAATAAATAGATTATAAGGGGCAGGGCTGTTCCATATAAAAACAGATTTAAGACCCCAACCACAAAATGTCTTTAAGAGGGATTTGATCGAGGCTGGAGAGCTCCTGGTCTGATCTCTTCAGAGACAGGGGTCACCTTCAGGCCTTACTACTTTTACTTCTTTTTTTAAGCTGTTCTGAGGACTGATTTTAAATTAATCAGAAATGCTGTTATAACATGGTCAGTGTTTGTTTTTTTCACTATATGAAATTTGTACAAACATTCATCACTTTGTTTTATGAAATATTTCAGTCACACTCAGTTGATCAAATTGAGTGTTTGGTTGCTGATTTTTAATCTGGGTCATTTACAGTTTCTCACTGACACAAAGGCTTAACAACTCTGAAATATTGTTTCAATAATCCTGCTAATCCTTAATAAGCACAACTCGACAATGATGGATTTAACATTTTAATTATCCACTAAAGCATCGTTATAATCAACTTAAACGAATGAGAGCCCATAAGAAGATGATGACGATACTGTGGTGGAAATCCCAAGATCATTATGACAGAGCTGGAAAGATAAAAATGCAAATATAATGGTATGGGCCACATACCATTTATGTGTATGATACATTTTACAGCCTCGCAGCATCAGAGTGATTGTTTTGAATAATCCCTCTGTCCGTTTCCCCTTCAGAACAACATAATCTGGTTACTCTGGACAATCTACACTCACAATCAATGTGAGTGTACATACAATACAATACTTACACACACACACACACACATATATATATTTGGGCTTTATGCCTTTAATTGAAATGGGGAGGCAGAGAGAGGGGGGAATGAAACGCAGCAAAGGGCCACCAGATTTGGGATTTGAACTCAGGCCAGCTGCAACGAGGACTGTAGCTCCTGCATATGGGGCACCTGCTCAACCCACTGAGCTATACGGCGCTCCACATACAATACAATACTGATAGTTATATATGTATTTTTGAACAGAATCATTAACTTTGTATATTTTCTCACTGGACTGTACATACTCTACATGTATTACCCTTAGTATATCTCTGTACAGAAAGAATAATTTCTTGCATATATTTTCACACACACTGCTAGGACGAACATATTCCTACGAACATTGCTCTTTTTTAATTCATTATATTTATTATCTGTTTCAGTATATTAGTTCACTGTTATCTGCTGCTGCAGCACTGTAAATTCCCCATCGTGGGATGAATAAAGGATTATTTTATTTTATCTTAAGATCATCTCAATTTGTTGTTTAAATCAGCTATTAAAGTTCTTTGTTGTTCAAAAACAGCCTCTTTCAATACTGATTTATAAAAGCTCATAAGTTATGAATAAAACAAAACAAAACCCTGGAATAACTATTTTCTTGTACATCATCATCATCATCATCATCATTGATTGTTATTCTTGTTATTATTTGTTTATTCATTTATTTATGTGCCATTTGGGGTTGTCGAGCTGTAAACACAACCTTGATGGATACATTTTTGTGTGGTGAATTTGTTCTCCTGTTTTTGGCACCTGACAATTGCAAATCCAATACTACCTTTATATTAGATTTTACCTTAGCTCTGTTTTTTAAGTTTACTTCATTGAACCATCATTGTACAAGGCAGGACATGAACAACAACTTTAATTTATGTGTAAGAAAAAAGATGAAAAACACAGCAACAAAAAACAAGACAAAAACAAACAATAAACATTTCTGGCTATGGTGTTTCCAGGGAAGAGGCTCCTTCCACCTGCTCAGGCAGTCGACTTCCTCCTCCTCTCACACAGTGTGATGATGGTCTGAGCCCACGCAGCCCTGATGCTTCCTCCTGCCAGCACGGCTCTTAAAGAGCAGCTCGATCACACAGACCTACAGGGTTGGTGCTCATCACCCTGAGGTCTGAGGACAAATGTATTTGTTAAGACGGACTAACAAGTCAGACTTGAGATTTGATTTGAAATAAACTCCTGACATTTAGCTCAGTTAGCAGCCATTAAATGAAGAATGACATCCAGTGAATGTCTGAACCCACAGAGCTGTTTAATGATGTGTTTCCTCCTCCTCACAGCCTGTCCTGACCTGCAGTAATGAGCAGCACACACACACACACACACACACACACACACACACACATTAACTGTAATCATTTACAGAGCTTCAGACTGCACACTTTAAATTGTGTTATGTTTTCACGTTGTTTATTCCAAGAGTGATAAAATACTAATTAAAAGAAGCACTGTTGACAAAGCTTTGCAGGGAAATGTATGAATGCCCTTTAATTTTTATGGTCAGCATTCAAAATGAGAGATTTACAGCTTTAATTGTAATTTACCAACCAGGTTATGAGACTTTTCTTGGCCTCAGATTGTCAGAGGTTCATTAAGCTCGAATTGAAAACTTAATGCAACTGCAACAACTAAAGATATGTAAAGATAAACAGAAGCAGATATAACAGCAGCTTCCAGGTAGAGAATGAAGCCACGCCCCCCCCCCAACCACCTAATGCTCCAATCTGTGACTCTGAAACCAGAAGCTGCAGTTCCTCTTCTGACCACTAGAGTGTGTCTCCAACAGTGACTCAGTCCTCATAGACTCCCATGTTAACATGTTCAACTTTACAGCAGAAATAAAGCGTACTGCCTGGTCCAGAAACAGTTTTCGTCTTTACAGCTAATTTCCTCCTTCATGCTGATATTCATAGAACTCACTTGTTCAAATTTTATTATCCACTGAAAACAAATAAACAAACAAACAACAAAAAACAAACAAACAAACCAGCAGTCGAGGCTCTATGGAGGTCGCATCTTTTTGACCATATTTGGATAAGCTGGGGGCGGAGACAGACACTGACAAGATGGTGGCAGTAGCGCAAGCGCGTGCGTGTTAGTGCAGGTAAGGCCGCCCTCCACAGGTGAGATATCTCCGTGCAGTGTTCAGGAGTAAGCACTTACTGGAGTTTCTCCATTTAAGAAGAAATTGTTAGCACGCACAAAGGCGGGGGCAGAACACAGGAGGAGTGGACTGGGACCAGACCAGGAGCACCGGCTCAAACTCATTCATGGCAGCAAAGCTTGTGAATATCAGATGGCAGTGTCAGGCCTGGATTTACCAATGGAGATATCAGCTGTAGAAGCTGCCCTGAAGGCTGCAGCTTGACTCCGGGTCCGGCCTCTACTCCACCGGTGAGTAACCTGATGGTTCATAATGTCCCACGTCTGTTTTCACCAGTGACTTAACTTTAGTTAACTACTGGATACTGTTGTGTGTTCTGTAAAAGTCAGCATGACATTGAGACCGGAAGTAGCAGTGCTTGCGTGGCTAATGGTTGTTGATGTCTGGTAACTTGACTCAGTTGTTGTATGTGTAGTGGATGGTTTGAAACTCTGGCAGTCCTGGTGGTTGAGTTTGGGCCGTAGCTGACGTAACGGTTGTTTTTGGGTGATGGTGCTGGTCCACGAACCCTCTGAGGACTCGTGTCTGAGTGCGCTCTCTGCGGATGCTTCAGCTTCCTTCCACGTCCAGACATATGCAGGAACCCAGTGAAGGACGGTCCGGACCTGTCCAGGTTTCCCCCTCTTGCGTGTTTTGTGTTTTGTGTGAAACTGATGTGATTTTATTCCTAGAGCTTAATCACACACCCAGTCTGTTTCACCTGTTGAAATACCTATCCACTTCATTTTAAAGTGCATGTGCTCATGCACTTTCCTTTGACTGACATGTTGTTTGCCTCAAATTAATTTTTGAGGAATACTTTCAGTCATCGAATCAATTTCTTCACATGCTCACGTGTTTTCAGGCTTGTGCAGTGTTTCTTGTAGCTGTAATGTGGGATATTTTAATTCTCGTCAGGAGAGATGATCCTGCATGTGCTTTTTTCCTTCATGCTTTGCAAATAGAGTTTTGGGGGGTTTGCGTGTGCACAGCTCCTGTAGCACCACCGTGGGAAGATGTGAGAGCCAATCTGCAACCAAAAATCATTCTGAAATAGTAACAGTAGTAGTGATATTAATTTTGTTTTTCAACATTGTTTTGTTCACAGATTCCTTCCCTTGATCAGTTTAAATGCTCTTGGGTGCTTTGAGCTGAAAGAACAACTTGACAGTGTACCAGTCAACAAACTGGTTTCCACTGGAGGGGGTTTTCAATATTCCCATCAAATCTGTGCCAACCAGCACAAGCAGCTGACTAACCTTTCATACACAGAAAGCATCAGTAATTATTTTTTGGTGATGTAACTGTTTTGATTTCTGTAAATAAACCTTTCTGAGTAAAAGTAAAAGATAACATAACTTCCGCTGATGTTCCAGATCCAAGCGTGTATTAGAAACAATACAATCCACAGGCCAGGAGTTAAGGGGTTAAAAACAAGTTATGTTGCAGTTGGATGGAGGGATGCTGGTGATCTGCAGCAGCAGTGAAGATATAGATTCATCTCAGATGTTTTGAAAGCACATGTGAAGAGGAGCTTCTCCTTGATGTTTGGTTCTGTCTCTTTTCACAGCTGTCCAAACTGTGAAAAGTTGAAACACCCACTGTGAAAAACACACAACACTCAGCTCAGCCTGTTGTTAAAAAATGCATTATTCTCATTATAGTTATTGAGTCACCGCTGTGTACAGTCACATAATGATAATCAACTCTACAGAGCAGCTCAAACTGGTTTATAATTTAAAAAAAAAAAAAAATCAAACAAAACAATATATATAAAAAAACAATCAGAAGACAGGAGATGACAAAATGTGTAAAAGAGAATAAAACAGAATCAGTAAAAATGTGAGAGAATAAATTATAAACAAAGTCAAATAAAAGTGTTTTCAGCTGTTCACTGCTGTTTCTGAGCATCTGTCATATAGCTCTTGACAGTTGTTGTAGACTTAGGAGCAGAATTTAAAATTCTGCACAGTCTGTTTTTCTGTGTGTATAAAACTGTTTTAAAAAACTGACAGTCGAAGATCTGAGAGCTGCAGAGTGAGCTGGTCTCAAACCACAAGGAGCTTTAAAAACAAGTGAAAGGACTTCTATTCTATCAACTGTAACATCTATTCTAGCAGCAGAGACGCAAATCTGCTGTAGATACGCAAACATGCTGTCTCACCTCCCTCCACTGTGTTTTGTTTTTGTCTTTTTTTGCCCTAAAACAGCTACCACACACACACACACACCACACACACACCACACATGCTGTTCTCTGGCTGAAGCAGCTGGAAACAGTGGAGCTAACTCTCAAAGGGAGTGTGATCAGGGGGCTGTGACTGTGAGTTCATATGCACAGATGCATAAGTCAGGTGATAAAGAGGTCACCGATTTTCTCACCTGGGGAATCATCTGCTCCGTGGTCTGTTGTGTGTCTTTTAGGAGCAACAACAGCTGTTTCCGTTTCTGTTAATTCATGTTAACATGAGTCGTATTCAGCGAGAATTTTTTCAGTTTAAATCTTCGATCGATAAACATAACTATAATCAAACACAGCTCAAGCTGATGTAGGCTAAAACTATGAAGTAATGCCGCTGCACCACACCAGCTTTACCACATGGTGGCAGTGTGAGAACAGGTTTTCATTCGGCCAACAAACCTAGATGCACTGCAAAAAAAAAACCTCAGGCTCTGACCACTCTGTGTCTGGCCTTTCAGCCTGAGGGGTCATGATATAAAATGTACTTGAAATAAGTGTTGATATTCCAGTGCACTATGTTGGCATATGATCATTGAACATATATTATTTATGACAGTACAAGCTGGATTTGGTTTAAAGAATATTTTGTTCTATTTTTCCTGGTAAAAAGGACACAAACAAACTGAACTGAGTTTGTGTGACTGCTGTGTCATTGCTCTTATTTGGTGTTCATGCCTGTAAAGGTCACCAAAGAAGAAGCTGAATGTGAGCATCCTCGGCTCATTTTGTTGTGCTCAGTTTCCAGGCCTGAGGAGCTGTTGGCTGCCAGATGCCAACATCTGTCTCTTCATACCCACAAACCCTTTGGTTTGAGGCTTGTCTCCTTTAGTTTGTTACATCATCACTACATTGCAGCTGTGTGTGCAGAGACAGATGATCCATCCGTCCAGTTGTCTGAAGACGGATGACTTCACTGTTGGTAACAAAGCCTTCAGTCGGCTGAATCCGGCGGCCTTGAGCTGTTTTTAACAGAATTTTAATTAACTCATGTTTCTGCTATGACTGACCCTGTGGGCAAGAAAATTTAAATTCCTCTGATTCATTCAAAGCCAGACTCACCTCCTCCTGTTGTTTCCCCCACCAACCAATGGAGTTACAGGAAACATGGTCACTGTCTCCTTCCAGGGGTACAGTGATGAATAATGTCCAGAAATGTCTTTGCAGAGTATAATGATGACTAAAGCTCACCTTTGACTTCACGATGACTTTATTTTATCCTTATAGAAATTTGAGTTTGAGTAAATGTGGTATAGCAAGGACTTATATTTGTGAGTTTTGACCAGAAATGTGTCTTATGAGTTCCCAGAGACCTTGACCTTTGCCCTCTGGCCAACAAAATGTTATCAGTTCATTCTTGAATCCAGTGGATGGTTGAGCTAACAGTGTAACATAGAAAGTAACGTGTTTTTTTAGTAATGCATTACTCCCAGCAGAGTTCATTAATACAGTGATTTAGTTTGTAGTAGTTTGGGAGAGTCACTGATTGGGCTGGTGATGGATGGTAGAAGGAGGTTCAACTGGAACAAATAGCAGCCTACAGAACATATGAATGTGAACAAGTTCATTCGACACTGGAAGCAACGACCTGAAACACAAAGCCTCTGACTCTGTCACTGGAGCTGAGGCATAAAAATCATGTAACGGTGTCTGTTAAGAGCATTTATACAAATCGAAACGCTGTTAAAATATAAAGGGAACTCTCCAGTGCAGACCGGGTTAAATTTGATTCCCCACTTGTTTGTGCTCACAGCACAGGATGCAAACAGCAGCCGTCACGCTCCTGCAGATCAAAGCTTCAGGCCCAGTTTGCTATTTATTTTTGCTCTTTTGCGTTTCCATTTCCCTACAAGCCCTCGCTGACCTGTCGCTGACACCTGCTCTGTGGCTGCTCCTCTCATCCTGAGTCGGGGGGGCGAGTTTGAGATTTTTCTGCTCTCCTGTGGACAAACTGAAGCTGTAAACCCTGCTGTGTTCAGAGCGAAGGCTTCAAATAGGCTCCTCACACTGAGCACAAGACGCTGTACAATCAGTCTGCTTTTTGCAGTGCAGTCAGGGCAGTCCACAGCCTTCATCCTTTTTCATCTCCTCCACCACCAATCACACTCCCCTTACAAGACCCCCACTTGCTTGTCAATCACTCCCCTCGGGCGATAGGTTGGAGCGAGACAAAGAGAGGGAGAGGAGCGAGAGAAAGGGAGGGAGGATAAAACAGGAGGGTGTGGAGTGGGGGGGGTGGATGCGAAAGTGGTTTGAAAACACAGGGATGGGATGTTAGAGAGAGCGAAGCATGTAGAGTGATCGCTGAGAGCAGATCCACTGTGTTGAAGAGAGATGAATGAATGGGGTCAGGGACGCCCCTGAGAATAAAGAGAGAGAATAGGAGGGTGGATAGAGAGAGGGGAGAGAGAGAGAGAGAGAGAGAGAGGAGGGAGGGTAACAGAAGGTAGGAGGGAGGAAATGGACTGAGGGCAACAGCAGCACTGAAGAATTAAATAACAGGGAGAAATGGAAGAAATGGAGAGGAACATGGAGATGAGGAAAGAAAGTGTGCAAGATAAAGCAGAGAAGGAAGAGAGTAAGAGCAGGAGTGAGAAAGAGAGGAGAGGGAGACAAAGAGTAAATTGGTGTAAAAGCAGAAAGAGAGAGGAAGAGATTAAAGAAGAAGGACGAGGAGAGGGGGAGGAGAGTTTAATGAGGAAGAAAGAGAGAGAGAGAGACGGAGAGACAGAGAGGGAGAGAGGGAAGATGACGAGAGAGAAAGGATTTGGCTTATCCAGGAACAGTGATTTGCTCCTGGGGAGGGAAACTGACAAATGATGTCAGGTGCTGTGTAATGACTAATAGGGAGAACACCACAGGATTTACAGCTCAGAGTTTAGTGTCAGAGTCTCTCTCTCTGTCTCTGTCTCTGTCTCTGTCTCTCTGTCTCTCTGCCGCCCTCTCTCTGTCTCTTTCTTTCTCTTTCTTTCATACAAAAAAAACTTGTACTGTGTCCATGTACTTAGCTCCCATGTATCAATATAATCCTACTGCTTAAAATATTGTGATTCTGCACAGTATAGATAGATAGAGTATTATATCCTTTAGACCTGTGTGTGTGTGTGAATGGTTCAGTTGGTTCTGCCTGATCTTAACGTGATTAGTATCTGTCATGTTAGTGATGCACTATAAGTCATTTCCATGGTCATTCCTCGGCCGTTTTAATTGATCATCGATCATTGCATCAGCATGTGAAGCTGAGTGGTCATTTTCCCTAATGATAGCACTCAAGTGTGAACGGCTGATGTGATTTATGTTCTCTGTGAAATCAGCAAATGAATGCAGTGCAGGTTAAGTAAACATCAAATTAGTTGAATTATAAATGAAGCAACATAGAATATGATTTAATTTAAAGTTGCGCTCAGTCTCTTCAGATAAAGTGTTAAATTATGAGACTGGCGCCGTCCAGTGTCCAGCTGAGAAGTGGAGACCCGCCCCACTCCAGGAAATGACCTGTGATGTTATTTACTAAACAGGAAGCACTTGCCACACAGTGCCTCTGCCTCACCTCCTCTACACACCTCAGACACTTCAACACCGTGGGCGTGGCTCATTATGCTTCAGCTCCTGATGCACAGATAATGTGGTGCCATCTTTATCAGTAATAATGACTGGCTAGCAGCCAGCAATTAGCAGTTAGCTAAACAGACAGCCGCCACATAAAACTGAGGTGTCCTTTCACGGTGGCTGAGATGGGTCAAAACCTCCTGTTGTTGGAGGGTTGTTATTATTGATGGACAGGTGGGCTGCTTTTTGTTTGTTAGTCTTTTTCTTTTTTGAACTTCCAGTTATTTTGGGGGATTTGAGAGGACAGTGTAGAGAAGAAACCAAAAGTTGAATGATGTGTAGGACGAAGTGTGGACGCTTTGAGTCTTTAAAGTGAGACTCACTGCTCAGAAAAAGAACATCACTTAACCACTTGGTAGAGCTGCACAACTGGTGGTTGATAGTGAGAGACTTTTTGTTTGTTTGTTTTGTATTTGCTTGTGTATCTCCAGCTTGTGGATCAGGTACTACAGCAAACAGTATTATGTGACCGTAGCACCGCATGTCCTCATCGTCTGCAGCCTACGTTAATGCATCTTCATGATTACATCAGTACAGCAAGTCATTGATAACTGATTGATCTCTAACTAATACAGACCTTTTATACATGACATCGGATCAGTGATAGAACTCATCAACCAGATCAAGGTCCTGCTGTTCAGGCTGCAGCTTCAGACAAGAAGAGATAGAACCAGCTTCATTAGCATCCATTGTTCTTTACCTAGAGAAGATGAGTAGGTACAGTCAGAGGTGTCATGGTGATATCTGGTATAACATGAAGAACATGAGCATCTCTTAGCTGTAGAAACTGTTTCCTCTGTGTGTGTGTGTGTCTGTATAATTGTGTAACACTTGGTAAAGACAGCAGTAAGCACAGCACAAGATAAAGGACACAGTGACAAAACAGCACAGTGGGCTGTGAAACATTAATACCGACAATCTCCACCAGCAGTCAACAAGCTGCAGACTTATCTCCCCCCTCCACATGAGGAGACGCAGCCGGGTGTGACGTCCTCCTCATCCAGGAACACTCATGTCAACTCAGAGCTGCACGCCGCTCATATCTGAGCAGCTAAGACGCTTTATTCTCAGATATTTTCATCCTCCACAAGCGAAAGAGTTCCTCACTGACTCAGCAGGAAACAGATGGAGACAGAGAGGAGGTTGGGGAAGGCTGGTGTGTTTGACCCGCCCACACGCTTTATATAATAAATGTAAACTATGACCTACAGTGTTTCTCGTTTACATCTTGAGGTGTCTTAGCTGAGGCTAAAATAGAGAGACTGCCTCTTCCTTTTTTATTAATAAACATACAAACAAAGAAATAACATGGCTAAACAAATAAACCACAGAGAGAAGAAAAGTGCTCTTCACAGATTGTCTTCAGAAAATCCAGTAAAGACATTAACTAAAAGATTTTTTATGGAAGACATTAATTTATACGTTTTATAATACAATTTATTCAGTAAAATATTAATAAGCTAAATATATATTCAAGTTGTTTCATCACATGGACAATGCTGTTTTGCTTTGTTCTCTCACTGAACACAAAAAACAGAGCAGCACTGAAACACAACACACTCTATTATTGATGATGTGATCTTATGAACTGTCAATTGTAAAGAACAATTTTAAAACTCACCCTCACTGATTTCTCATAGAATGTGGTATAAAGGCATATATTTTTTATATGTTATGTATATATGGTTGTTTATTATTATTTTTAATCTTACCTGTCTTTGTAACCTGCTTCATTCATGCTCTTTGTTCTTTTGCTGAGGGAAGCAGCTGTATTCACCTGATTCCCCTCTGGCCCTCAGGGCTCAGCTCACTGCAACTTAAGGAAACGAATGCAAAGACACAAACGTGCTGCAAATTCCTAAAACAGCTTCATCGCTTTGACAACTTTTGAGCTGCGAAAACTCACAAACAACACAAGTGTTTGAGGTGACACTGGTCCGACCCGCAGGTGTTGAAGCCTGGACCACACGTGACCCGACCCGAGTTGTTTGTATATATTTTCGATGCGAACCTGGCTTGTGCTGCTACTCAGGTATTTGTACCAGCACCCCCAGAACACAAACTACAGCTCTGTATTTGTGTATTTGTGTTTTGATCTGCAGCTCGGTTGCAGAGCTGAGAGTCACTCAGACTTCCTGCATGCTCTAATATCCATCTCTAAACTTTCTTTTAATGAGCACACACTCACACACACTCACACACATGCAGGGATTCAGCGGAAACAGCTCTGCACTTAAATTGATTTAGGTGGAGGATGAGAGTGCGAGTGAAGGCGAGCTGCAGATATCGTGGTAGCAGAGGCCGGTGTGGAATAATCTCTGAGCAGCAGAAGAGACTCAGCATTTTGCTAGATTCAACATGTGGAGCGTTTCCTGAACCGTTACCTCTGCTATTAATTTCCAAAAGAGATGCAAATGCAACGTGCAGTGCAGCTTCCATGCAGTCTCACCAGTGCAGCTGACATGCAGGAGATTGGTGGGGGTTTGGTTATGATGGGTGGAGGGGAGGAGAAGCAGGTCTGTGTTACACAATAATTGAATAAATTGAGAATTGAATTAAATTAAATTGTATAAATTAGGATTCTGGGTATATCTAATTGCTGTGAACTGGGGTTGCTTGCCCGAGGCTACAGCTCATGGTTGAGGTGGGGGCTGGGTGGGTGGACGGTGGGGTGGGGGGCGGTGACATGATGCTCTGCTCTCGGGCGGAAAAAAAATAGTTCTTTTATAGACTTGAAACAGACAGAGGGATTGGCCCCGTCATCCCTCCATTGTAGAGTAAATGAGGTTAACAGAAAAATCCATCCACCTCAGTAGGCTTTTCCCTCACACTCTCACCCACACTACTGCTGTCTGGAATAATCACACACACACACACACACACACTGGTGCTGCTTAAGAATAGAGAATCATCAGGACTCTGGCTTCAGAATAAACCATGAAATCTGACCCCCAGAATCAAAGAACTGGGGCTTTGTAGAGATGCTGCTCTGTGCTGGTGTTTAACAGTCATACAAGGACAAATCCATCATAAAAGCAATTTCTGCAGCCACTGGAACAGAAAATAGACTCGACTCCAACACAAGCAGAAGGACAGACTGTGATTAGAAAAAGAGGCAGAGTCTGACTCACGCCTGTTTCAATAAAGAAACGTTTTTGCCTTCTCCGAGTGTGGAAAAATAATCATCCCATGCTCGTGTGCAGATTCTTTGCAGAAGGAAATGGAGGCTGAGGAATTAATTGAGCACTTGATTACAAGGTAACTGAGGTGTCTGAAAGCTGAGCTGAGCTTCACCAGGACAAAATGAGTCAGAGTTAGAGGAATCGGACTCCGTGACGGCAGAGGTCCTGCCGTTCCCTCACATCACCTCAGTCCATCCTGATGTAACGTAGGAAACTCTGCAGTAGATGTTGTACAGTAGGGTGGGGTGGGGTGTGGGGGTACTGATACAGGATTGTATTGCAGTGTTTTGTCTGATTTCTGCCATGTGAAGGACAAGAGGAAGAGTCTTTGTAAAGATTAGATCCATTGTGATTTCATCATGTGTAAAAAGTTCTTGAGCTGCTGTTTGATTTGTCACGTGACGTACGATACAGTGGACTGTGCAATGTCCAGTGTTGTTATTCACCAGAGGATGTTCTTCTGTTTCTCTCTTTTCCAAAGCCAATTGTGATTGTTGTGGTTTAGGCTCTTTTTTTTTTATCTGTTTACCATGTGATCGGCCTCAATTCAATTTTTTATTTGGGCAAAGCAGCTCAACGCAAAACAGACTGAAACATGCCTGTAAGGTGTGTGTGTGTCTGTCTCTTTGGGGCCAGCAGTTAACTGGGTCCCTCCCTCCCACAGCGGAGATGGTCAGATTTAATCTGATAAACTCTTGCTACAACAGCTGTCACCCAGACCCGGCCTGTCTATGACCCACTCTCCATCTTTCCCTCGTTCTCTCTCTCTATCACTCTGCCTCTCTGTCTCAGTCTCTCTCTCCATTTCTGCTTAATGCTTTTCTCTTTTTTTGTCTTGTATCTCCTCTCTGTATCCAGGCCTTAGTCTGTCAGTGTGTGCGTGCGAGTATACTTAGAATAATGCATATAAGCACATACCACACACACACACACACACCATTAAGTCAGAGGACAGCTCATGTTCTGTCCATTATCCATCTCAGTCTCTAATCCAGCTGCTGAGGATCTGACTCCATGTGGCTTTCTCTTTTGCCACACACCACACACACACACACATACACACATACAGAGCTCACATGTATTGTCAGGTTCTTGTTCTGACTGTGACTGGTCTGTATGGACTCTTGAGCAGCTGATGAACATGGCACTTGGTGTTGTTGCGATCGCACCCTTTGACCTCTTCATTATGTGTCAGTGTCAGTGGGATGACATGCCTCCCTGTTCTCCTGGTAAGCTTCACTTATCTCTGCGGCTGGATTACAGTGGCATTAAGTGATCTGTGGCTGCTGTAAGATGGTGAGGAGGTTTTGTTATCCAACTGCCTGATGATCAATGTATTCTATTTTATTTAATGTTTTGTGTTATGTTTTATATTGTTTATTTCAATTTACTTGTGAAAAGATGTTATAGTGATTTTACAAATTCTTAAATTCTTGAATTGAGTTCAATCACTATATTTGACACTTCTTTGTTTATATTCTAAATAAAGATGGATGTTGCCTCTGCACTCTGCCCCCCCACGTTTCTGAGCTCAGAGTGAGCTGCTCCTCCATTGCTGTCTTGGCAGTGTCTGAGTCCACCCCCAACTCCAAGTTTATTCAATAATTGAAAAAACATTTAAGAAGCAGCAGCAGCTGCAGTTCCTTTACTGAGTGTGTCCAATTGTCCAACTTAAAGGGGAACTATGCAAGTCCGGTCACTTTTCTGCTGTTTTGAATTGAATTGAATTGAATGCCTTTATTGTCATTATACAAAGTACAATGAGATTTAAAACTCTCGCCATAAAGTGCACACATTAAATAGACATAAAATAGACATTAAATAGATAGAAATAGATAGAAAATTTGTACAATAAAAGTGAATGAGGTAGGGAAAATAATGGCTGTAGTGGTTAGCAGCACGTGGTAGCCATGGCATTTTAGTGCAAGTATGCTGTAATAATAATAGTGCAAAGATGACACTTTACAGTACTAAGACTGAAGTAGATCGCATGTAGTGTAGTAGAGCATGTTTCTTATTGGTATGCAAATGGCGATGATGAGACATTTTGTAGTGCAGTGACAGATCTTGATTGAGACTGGATCAGTTTCTTAGTGCAAGCTTGAGTTGAGCATGGTGACGGCTCTTGGGAGAAACTGTCTCTGAGTCTGTTTGTTTTGGCTGGTATGGTCCTGTAGCGCCTGCCAGAGGGCAGCAGGTTGAAGAGGTGGAAGCCAGGATGTGTATAGTCTTTTATGATGCTCTTTGCCCTTCCTAGGCACCGGGAGTTGTAGATGGTGGACAGGGGAGGTAGGGGGCAGCCGATGATCTTTTGTGCTGTGTTGGTCACCCTCTGCAGTCTTTTCCTGTCCGCTTCTGTGCAGCTTGAGTGCCACACTGACACAGCATAGGTCAGCAGGCTCTCAATGGCTGACCGGTAGAAGGTCACCAGCAGGTTGGTGTTGAGTTGCTCTTTCCTGAGCACTCTCAGGAAGTGTAGCCTCTGCTGCGCCTTTTTGACCAGTGCGGTGGGTGTTGGCTGCCCAGGAGAGGTCAGCAGAGATGTGGACCCCAAGGAATTTGAAGGACTCCACTCGCTCCACACATTCGCCGTTGATGTAAAGGGGGGCAGGAGCGGCTTTGTTCCGTCGGAAGTCCAGGATGAGTTCCTTAGTTTTGGAGATGTTCAGCGCCAGGTTGTTGAGGGCACCACTCCTGAGTCTAAGGACCTCATCTCTGTAGGCCGTCTCGTTCCCCTCTGTGATCATCCCCACCACTGTTGTGTCATCCGCGAATTTCACAATGAGTTTCTCAGGGTGGGTGGTCTGCAGTCGTGCGTGTAGAGTGAGTAGAGTAGTGGGCTCAGCACACAGCCTTGGGGCGAGCCGGTGCTGAGCGTTCGGGTGGATGAGAGGTGAGGACCCAGCTTCACGTGCTGGGGTCGGTTGACCAGAAAGTCCTTGATCCAGGACCAGGTGGAGTGGGGCCCCAGGTTTGGCCAACTTGGGGATAAGAATGTCCGGTATTATTGTGTTAAAGGCTGAGCTGTAGTCGATGAAGAGCATTCTTACATAGCTCCCCCTTTTCTCGAGGTGGCTCAGTGCAGCGTGGAGAGCGGTGGTTATTGCATCCTCAGTGGATCTATTTGGCCGTATGCAAACTGATGTGGGTCAAGGGTGGGGGGGAGACAGGCTTTGATGTGTCTCAGTACCAGTTTTTCAAAGCACTTTGTGATGATTGGGGTGAGTGCTACTGGGCAGAAGTCGTTGGGATTGTTTTTGGGTGACTTCTTGGGCACTGGATGATGGTGGCCGATTTTAGGCAGGCTGGGATGGTGGCTTGTCCCAGTGACAGGTTGAAAATGACAGTGAAGACTGGTGCTAGTTGGTCGGCACATGCCTTGAGTACTTTCCCTGGCACTCCATCTGGTCCTGTGGCCTTCCTGGGGTTGACAGCACGGAGCACAACGTCTCACGTCCACTACTTCCACGGTGAGTGGGGTGGTGTCAGAGGTTGGTGTGGGATGTAGTGGAGCTTGGGGTGGTGTGACTGAGTACTGGGCTTGGGACTCAAAGCGGCAAAGAGCTGTTTAGCTCCTCTGCCAGTGCCACGTCTGAGTCCCAGGAATCGCAGCAGAGCCCTTGTAGTTGGTGAGGGACTGTATGCTCTGCCACATCTGTCGGGGTTGTTGAGTTGCCCTTCTATCTTCCCTTGTAGTCTGCTTTGGCAGCCTTGATGCCTCTCCTCAGGTGGCGCGAGCTGTGCTGTAAAGTGCTCTGTCGCCGGATCTGAAGGCTGCATCGCGGGCCCGGAGGAGTGATCGGACCTGGCTGGTCATCCACGGTTTCTGGGGACACCTGGATGGTCTTCTCCACAGTGACCATACCCATGCAGTACTTGATGTAAGATAGTACTGTGTCTGTGAATGTGGTCAGGTCCTCATGGTGGAAAGTCTCCACTGTGTCTGTTCAAAGCAGTCCTGGAGTCGAGGGAGGGCGTCTTCAGGCCAGGTGATAATGGTCTGTCTTTTGGACTTTGTTTTTTCGGCTGAGGGGGGTGTATGCTGGGGCCAGACAATGAGAGGTGATCAGACTGTCCTAGGTGTGGAAGGGGTATGGCTCTGTATGCACTCTTGATGTTAGAGTACACATGATCCAAAGTTTTATCCTCCCTTGTTGGAAATTTCACGTGCTGGTGAAATTTGGGCAAAACAGTTTTGAGATTTGCCTGATTAAAATCTCCTGCGATAATGTGCGCGCCGCATGGGTAGGCGCTGGTGATTGTTTATGGCGTCAAGTAGTAGAGAGAGAGCGGTTCTTACATTAGCATCCGGTGGTATGTAGACGGCAGTGATGATAATGGCGGCCAGCTCTCTGGGCAGAAAGAAGGGTCTGCATCTCACCGACATGAATTCTAGGTCCGGGGAACATGTCTGTCCAGTACAGTGCTATTGTTACACCAACCCTCATTCACGTAGATGCAAAGCCCACCGCCTCTTTTTTTCCCGAGTCGCTGGTCCTGTCTGATCTGTGTGCGTGCGGCGCCCTGTTAGCTGCACCGCAGCGTCGGGTATTTGTGGATGTAGCCACGTCTCTGTGATGATTAACGTGCAGCATTCTCGACGCGGCGATTTCCAGCTAGCTGTAATTCCAATCGTCCGTCTTGTTTACCATGGATCTGGCGTTGGAGAGGTAGATGCTTGGCAGTGGTGGTTTGAGTGGCTGTTTCCTGAGCTTAGTCAACAGGCCAGCTCTGCAACCTCGCTTCTGCTTCCTCTCCCGACGCCGCCTCCTTCGCCTGCCGGATCTGATAACAATCCACGGAGACCCCGCTGGTCTCGCTATCTCGTCCGGATGTTGTGCACGCGATGGAAGTCGCTACAAACATTCGTTTTTCTGCTGGTAACCGATGTCTAATAAGTCCATACGGTTGTAGTTGATATTGAAGTCCGGTACAGACGAACAACTCGCAAAAATACACACAAAAAAACATGAAAACGTGCACAGGTAGGGAGAGCTTGAAGCCGCTGCATGCTCATGCGCCGCCATCTTTTGCTAACCCTCTTCTCAGCCATGTGCATTTGTTTTCAATGAACCCGGTGAGAAAGCAATCAATAGAGTGGTGGATAATGTTATTTATCATATACAATGTTACAATGTGCATATTTGTGTAGTCTTATCTATGTGGTGCTGCCAAGACGGGAGCTGGGGCACCAGGTCGGAGGCACCGATCTTGTAAGGTTGATTTTTGGCCAAGAGGAAGGCAAAGAGCCTCTATTCTCCCTGTAACAAGTTACAAATCATATATAACCATCACAATTACTCCAAAGCTGTTTAATTAAGGTAAAAATGTAGCATAGTTACGGCATAAACTCTGCATAGTTCCTCTTTAACTGCAGAAACAAACATGTTTACACTCCAGCCTGGTGCAAAAACAGTTTTTCTCTCTATAGCTAATGTCCTTCTTTGTGACGACAGCTGTTCATAGAACTCATTTGTTCACACTTTATTAGCCACAAAACCTTTGGAGCACTGAGGGCGGGACGCTTTGACTGACAGTTGGGTGCACCGAAGTTTAGCTCCTCACAGGTCCCTCCTCTTTGACCATGTTGAGATTATCCGTCAGTTGGGGGAAGAGTCAGACAATGGCACAGGGGCGACGTCCATCTTTATTCTGACTGTTCTGTCTGGCTTCAAAGCCAGAGCAGACAGTTTGAGTGAGAGATTAAAACACTCGACCATAAACGAACAAAACTAAGCTTCACAGTCACAGTGGAGGTGTCACCACTTGTGTGGATCATGGGGGGAGGAGGGAGTGAGTGAGTGCCTTCATTAAAGCCACACATTTCTCCAGCAGCACTTCCGGCTGAGTGGTTTGTTCTCAGCAGCTGCTTAATAACAGACGCCTGTTGTGTTTTTTTTTTTTGTCCCTCTGCTTTTGAACCGATTTAACTTCCTGTAATAACTTTGAAAGAGTCTTTAGCTTGAATCTCATTAAAGCTTTGAAACTGCATTTAACCTAATTTTGCTGGAGTTCACTGTGCTGCTGCTGCTGCAAACGCTGTCAGTGTCCCAACTCATCTTCAAGTCCTCCATTCAAGTCGGTTTATTATACTGTATCTCTAAAAACCACACACACACACGCACACCCACAATCGCTTTAAACATGCAAGCTGGCACGCACGTATGCTAATATGCTCATTTTCTCCATCTTTTCTGCGATCTCACACACACACACACACACACACACACACCACACACACACACACACACACACTCCTATCAAAGTGCATATGCAGCATTAGTGATTGGGAAGTAGCAGCAGGGAGTCGAGGCTGCGTGTGAGTGTGTAATGAACCCCCATTGGGCTGAAAGCACTTCAGTGTGTGTGTGTGTGTGTGTGTGTGTGTGTGTAGTTTCTGATACTGGCATGAAAAGAGTGGCATACAATACAGTCTTCAACAGACTCGCACTCTTGCAGACACACAACCAATTGAAGATGTTTCATCTGAGGTCACGTCTCGTTGACCAGAGTTAAAACATTCATATGGAAGAGGTTAACAGCTACGGACACAGCTGCACATTACAGAGCTCAGTCTGGATGGGATTAATATTACTGTTGCATGATGGGAAATAAGGTTATCTTGTGTTTCCAAATGGTGTTTTAACCAATGTTAAATTACAGGATGGCCTAATCAGAGGATGAGTCAATAGCTGATGAGCCTAACCCTGAAAACTGCACCAGCTCCTGCGGGGTCTTGATTTCCTATTGACTTTAATGTTTTACTCTGCTCATGTTGGAGTTGGTTGACAGGAGGAACACAGACAGTGTAGTTTAGTAAAAGCAGCGACAACATCCTAAGTCAGACTTCATGCTGAGCTTCTGACTGTGATAACTCTGCTTGTGGCACCTGTTTTGTTTTTTTTCCTTGTCATTGTTGCTTCTGTTGAAATCTGTGTGGTCTCCCACAGGAGGAGGATTGGCGACTCTTCCTTTAAAATAGAAGGAAGTCAACAGGCTTAAAGTTACAGCACAAACAATGAAATTATTGAATAATTAGATCTGTAATTATCAGAGAAAATACCATACACACTCGACTGACAGGAGTAAAATCGTCAAAAATCACTGCACCTCCACAGTGGAAACATGTCCTGTCAAACTGAAGAACTGATGAGGATTTATCTTTATCTTTGCTTTCTGTTCTCATAAGAAGGACAAGTCCCCACCGAGGCAGATTTAGGTCCCCACCATGACAATACCTGAGCCACACACACACACACACACACACACACACACACACTTCCTCACCTCTCTCCTCACCTTTCTATATTAGCCTCTGTTACAGTGCGGCTCATTGTATTGAATATTTAACCTGGACATAATTTCCTGTGCAGCGGTTGATTACACCGACACACACACACACGTCCATTCACAGTCGGGGACAGAGCTGGACATCGGTGTGAATCCATCTGTAAGCACTTATCTATCTGCTAGTTGTTCATACAAGCGCCGACTCTCTCAACACACACACTCACTCACCCAGGATTGTATAGGACAGAAGCTGCTGCTGGAGGAGCAGCACTAACCTCAGGTCTGAGTTCTTCTTTTATTATTTACAAAAAGATACATAGAAATAACGCCACACCTACCAGCCCTGAAGAAAATGTATTGTTTGGCTCAAATGCCAGTTTTTAAAATTCTGCAAATCACTTGTGAAAACAAACTTTGCTGGTGTGGACAAATTGAGTTGTGTTCACCAAAGTCTCAGGGTTAAACAATGCAAGAAACGTGTAACATAGAAGAAGAAGTGTTGTCTATGGCCAGCCAAGTTTTCAAGGCTTCTGTGGAGGATGAGGATGTTTCAGGGAAAATAGTAAAGCATCTCCTTTTATTTCCTTAATCCATCAATAAATGTCTCAGACAACAAGAGCATAAACACTCATTAAATAAATCACTTATAATAGACTTTATTAATTCATGAATAAATAATGGAATTTGAAAGGACATTTTAAAATGGGAACACATGCTGGATTCCCTCTTTAGTTTTCATTTCCATTATCCACCTCCTGTTCCCGTCATCTGATTGATTTTCTTTATTATTTAACTCTGGCACAGTCACAGACAAACATATGTAAGTCTATGTTTGGGAAGTGGAGAGTCGTATGTTATGCTGTATGATCATGAAGGTACTGACAGAACAGACAGAGATTTAAATAAAGGTCTAACTCTGAACAACAACACTTTCAAGTGTAGTGAAGGTGTGTGTCATGGCCTCTGTGTGTAGCTCCACTGTCTGATTCAGTTGTCTACACTCTTTTATCCTCTGGTCAGAGAAAGATAAATCTATCTTTTATTATTTTGTGTTCTCCTCATGCTGTTGTTGTTGTTGACAACACAACAAAGAAGCAGCAGCAACAAGGCCAAATGATCAAACACTGTGCGTCTCCCCTTTCGGCCTCAGATCACCTCTTTAACACGAATCAGGAATCACAGCCCAGCGTGCTTCTTCTGTCTGTTTGAAGGAAATAACGAATCTGAGTCGACGACCTGGGGCTCAGACGTGATGACAAGAGAAACAAGCAGCTGCAGCCAGACTCTGGTGAATCATGTTAAACTCGAGAGAGACAGAAGAGAGAGGAAATGTCTGTGAGAGGTGGCGCCAGGCGGTGAGGAGATGGCTGTTTTCTCCCTCTGTGATATCGAGATAACAAAAGACAGCAGCAGTGAACTGGTCATAGGTCATAGGTCACAGGTGTTAGTGACTAACGTATACAGTACTTGTGGTGGCTGGTTCACTCTGGGACACATGGAGAGACATCTAAATCTTTACCTCCAGTTAGCAGTGATACTTCTCCTCCCCCTCCTCCTCTCACCCCAGTCTTGACTAGCTAGTTAGCAGTGTAACAGGTTGAACACTTTTTATAGTAAATTGTTGTTGGTTTAATGCTAACGCTACAACCCGCTACATTCATGGTGTGATGTGATCACGATGGACTGATCCGTGTGAACTCATCACCATAGGAACAGAGTTACATCACTTTGGAGACAAGCCATAATTTAACCATTATATATGTTTCAGTACTTCACCAAACAGCATCATAACTCTGTCCATCATACAGGAAATACATTGCGTCATTTATGGCGAGCTGCTGCCATTGATTTTGGATTGTGAATTTTCCTGAGTTGATGTAGTGGCGCTGCTTTGTGATCCATGCACTTTCATCTGTGATCTTGTGGCTCTACAAACAGGTGAATTTTATCTCCCTTACATCCAAACAAAAGTTTTAATTAATGTTACACCCTATTGTAATGTATGAGTTTTTCTTATTTATAATGAATTATTATTATCATTTTAATGGTGAAAAGAGAGCTCTTGAGGGGGAGAATTACGAGGACAGCTGTGTGCAGAGTAGACCTCATCATTTGATGTATTTGATGTCTTCTCTCAATAGGTGTTTTTTTTAAGATTTGGGTTTGATTGATTTGATTGTGAGTTGTTTCTCACACACTGGAGGTGGTGAAAACAACTCACCATCACTGATGTGAGTATTGGGGACAGCTCTTGTTCCTGTGTATGAGCCTCAGTCTGTCTGAGAGCGATTTACTGGAAGATGATGTTCATGCATCATTGAACCATCACCAAACTCCTGCTCTTATAGAAGCACTTATGATAAATGGCTCTCAGTTGTGAGGCTGAATGTAAATGTGGGAACGTAAATGTACTGAGGTCCCTGTAATGTAGCAGAGATGAGTGTTTCCTTTGTTCTGCTCTAATACACCTCCTTACACCTCCTTAATGATTCAGTGATTATGTTCAATAGAGCGTTCGATTCCCCTGTGTCTCTGTAGACTCAGCTTCCACCACAGAAGCTTAACACTGGTTCACTCAAGTTGTCAACTGAGTGACTAAATATGGATGTATGTAATTGTCCACTGTAATCGGTGCCTATTATACATCGTATAAAGGGTTTTCACAGGTGTAAAGTGGAGCGTTATTGGTGCTGAACGCCAGCTTGTCATGGTTACTGAGTGTGCAAGACGTCCCTTTTGGGCTCAGTCGATCACATTTATGACTCTCAGACTAAACATCCTGTCTTTTATATATTAGTTTGTGACAGAGCAGCTGAAGAGATAAAGAGCTTCCTCTGATTCTGAACATTTCAATGTGACGAGAATCTGAAGTGATGTGAAACCCAGAGAGATGAAACGGTGTCTTCTCTGCACAAGCAGGAGAGAAGTGATGGACTGCTGCAGATGAACCAGTCTCTCCATCATGGCTAATTCTAATCCAGGGAAACTTTATTGATATGACAGGAGCAGAACGAAGGATAGAACAGTGGATGAGATCTGGGCCATAAGGTTTATATACAAGTAAAGTCTATGTCTTGAAATCATCAAGTCATACACAAAGCCAAGCTCACCTGAGAGCCAGGCTTAAACTAGCACTCCTCGATTATAATTTGCCAGCACTGCCTGACTTGCTTATTTTTTTAGTCCGTTGCCCATTAATTTATTATAAGTCATTTTTGAGAGTCAACTGTTCTCGTTTATTACAACCGTAGTGATGTTGGTTATTATTGTGTTAAGTCAGAGGCAGAGCTATGTTTAATTCATCTCACTACATCTTAGCCTTTCCTAACCTCAGGTGTGTATACAAACTATTGGTGGAAAGAAAAGAATTATCGTGCATCCCTTACCATCTCCAAATTAACCTCAAGTCGTTCCACTAACACAGTCCAGATTTATGTAATCTAGGCTGACTCAAGGCAGACTTGCATAGTCTGGCTTAGTGCACAGGGATGTGAATGGATGAATGAAATGAGGACCACATACGTCACAAGAGGGGGAAAGTTACATGTGGTCATATGGTCAATCTGAGGATTTTAGGATTATATGTAGAACTGCCTGTTGTCGTACTCAGGTCGTCTGTCTCTTTAGAGTCAGGTATCTTTGCTTTGTGTTCCTGTGGATGACATCATTCTGTCTGTTGTGATGTTGCGGTTCTGATTGGTCTGTTCAAACATGACCTTTCCAACTTTACATTTTCCCCTTTTGAGATTTAAAGAAATTAGAAGACCAAAGCCATGTTTTCATCCTTCATCCCTCCAGAAACTGAGTGAATTTTAATCTCAATTCTAAATAATTTAAATCATTTAATTTTCTTCTCTGGACTTTTTTGCTTCTTCTAATTTGAATTTTAAATTGTAAATCATTTAGAATTAATTTGACCTTTTTATATCTCGTTGACTGTAAATCTGTTTCCATTGTTATGGTTTATATTGTAGCGCAGTTTAAAGCATGTTGAATTGCTGTAGTCTGGGAGCTGCAGAATTAAAGCTTCCTTGCTTCCACTCTGCATTTTAAGTCTCTAGAAATGTATCATAGTATTTTTTGTGACCAGATTTGCGGTAATCCTGTAATCCTATTACACCAAATGAGTAAATTCCTAATTGTGTCCAGTTAACGTCTCAGTCATCCAGTTGGATAAACACTGATCGAGTGCAGTCTGATTACCACCAGCTCTGCACTGAATTCGATTGTTGAAGTGCAGCTCACTTTCTCTCTCTGTGGTGATCCTCCTGCAGGTAATCAGGAAACAACTCTCCGATACTGAGCTGTGATAAGACCCCCCCCCCCCGGACCCCGTATTGATCCAATTTGGTTTGATTTCCATCGGACTCTGGCTGCAGACGAGTCGCCAGCTGCCAAACACTCAGACCGGGCGACGGTGCCGTACCCGGAGCTTCACAAAGCAACGCTGATCTGAATATGAATGCAGCTTTGACTTGGGTCCAGACTGAAACAGGAGCTGAATGGGATCCAGTGCTGAGTGGTGCTTAGAGTCAGATTACAGATTTGGTTTAGAGGTTGATTACCAGTTTGGATGTCTGATCTGCCGAGTGTCTCTTTATTACAGCTGTATGTGCACAGCAGGAGGTCTGTGAAGCCACGTTCTGTGACATCCAGATTACATGAGGCTGAGGCAGGAAGTGAAGCTCTGATCCAGAGGGACCACAGCAGCAGCAGCAACAGCAGCTGAGACTGACAAAGGGTTAATGTGATTGTCTCAGGACTGATTCATTAATGAATATGAATGTACAGGAACACTGATCTCATTCATTTTTTCTTTTCTTTCTTTTATTCCTATTTATTTATTTTTGCATTTTGGCCTTTAGTAGGATAAGACACTGGAGAGAGAAAGGAAAGTCAGAGAGAGAGGAGATGACTTGAAGCAAAGACCTGCAGGTCAGATTCAAATTCAACACTGCTGCTGAAGTGAAGACAAAGTCTGCATGGATCCTGCTCCACCAGGTGATCCACTGGGACACCTTATTTTTATTGTTGGGCCTGTTTTAGTTGAAAACTCTGGCGGTGTCTTGTCATTTGGATGGGTAAAACTGAGGCCTTTGGAAAAAATGATGAAGACACCCCTGGTGGCTCCTGATTGGCTCTGATCAGCCTCAACTAGAGGTAAAAACAACGTGATAATGACTCCATACGTCATTGACCTTGTTGTCTTTGCTGCAGCTGTTGTCCAGTTAAATTCTGTAGTTTAATAATGCAACTCTTTGCTCTTCCTCCTTCAGAGAGACAATGTGCTTCACCGAATCCCACATGTTTGCACAGGTGTGGTTTTTCAGGCATGTTAGTCTGGACACAGATTGTTTTAAATTGATGACACTGTTGTGTGGACATAGTCTTGTTCATGAGGACATCTCCATGACACCTTGACTGAATTTCCTCAACTACTAGGTTTTGATGCCAAAGGTCAAAGGTCAAGGTGAGATCAAGTGTGATCTCACAAATACTTTTTGGCCATAACTCAAGACAGAGAAATTGTGACAAACCGATAGTTATTTATCTTATTTGCATTTACTTCATATAATATTTCCTCTGACTGTGGATAAACAGGTAGTAACTGGTACTGTTCTATGGAGGAATACGAGCACAAGGAGGAGACTCTAGTTATTATGTTATGAATCTACAGCATTTTCTTCTGGCCACAGGAAACGAAATGAATTGAGAAGTGAACAGAAACATCAGAACTCAGTGTTTCTTTGTTGTAAAGCTAGGGGGAATACTATGAGGGAACCAGGGTTATTTATAGAGCGGCTTTCACTCACAGCACAATTCAAAGTGCTTTACAACAGCAGTGCAGTGACATCATCGACATGACATCACTACAGTGAACGTCCAATCATGTGTGGTTCAGTTGTCACTTCTCCTCGTTGTATGCCAGTGGTTGTGTTGTTTATTTTTAGATGTTTATTCTAATGTGCTGTATGTTTTCTTTAAGGTGATTATATGCAGATGCGTTGTTGTGTTGCTGCTGCGTGTGTGTGTGTAGCGTGTGTCTCTGCGTCACTGTCAGCGCAGTAATTGCAGTAAAGGTTGTTTGTGCAGCATTGTCGCTCCGTCTCTGTGACCATGTGCAGCTCATTTATAACCAATCTGAGCTCCTGAACGTCCCGTTGGGTCAGTGGATGTGACGCCCGCCATGCGCTCACAGTGTTGCAGACTGGAGCGGTTTCATGGAAAATGTGCAACTTCAGTGTGAGGCTGGGTTCAGTTTTAAATCTCCACAGTCACAGTCTCTAGACTCTGTGTCTCACTGACACTGTGCAGTAGTGGGTGTGGTCTATGTGAAATGTAAAGTAATTTCTCTGTTTTAATGTTACTTCAAATGGTCAAGAACATTTCAACACGACCCATTAGAAAATGAGTGTGATGTCTCAGTGAGTAGATCAATCATCCTTGAGGAAAAACCCTTTAGAGGTGGAAGAGAAGAGGAAGCTGTTTGATCAGAGTCGGGGTAAAGCTGCAGAGAAGCAGGAGGTTTCTGCTGACTGTCGAGCAGCTCCCGTGTTCCTACACAGCCGAACGCATGCTCACCTGCAGCTGCTCAGATTCTCCTCAGAGGAAACTAGAGCACAGACCGCCTCCATACCTCAGTCAGTGACGCCTCCATCACCAACTCCAACTCAAAACCTACAGTTTGTGACACCTCCACCTCCAAACCTCAAGTCAGTGACACTTCCTGGTTTGGTCCAGACTCTGTCCAGTCACAGTCTTTTGAAACCAGCTTGTCTAGTCTCCCTGTGTCCAGGTCAGACCTGCAGCATTTAGCGCTTCACTGGCCTCTGACTGATAAACCATGTGCAGTGTTTCACTACAGATGTCAAAGGAGCTGAGCCTCCTGAGGAAAAAGAGCTGGCTCCGCCCCCTCTAGTAGATGACATCATGTGTTCAGGGTCTAGTCCAGTTTATTGTCAGGTGCACACCTACGTATTCAAACCTGTGCATCTCTACCATCCTAGCTCAAGACTTCAGAAATCAAGAGATTTTATCTGCCACAGCATGGCTGCAAGTTTTTTTTTCACATGATAAACATTATGAAGTGCAATAACATACACACTCTAAATACCCTACAATAAGATCTGAACTGTAAAACACTGTTTCTTCCCTGTAAGAATACTGCACATTTTGCAGCTTTACTGCTCTTTGCTCTAAGATGATGAACAGTGTGAGAACAAGGTGGTAAAGAGTTATTGAGTTCGTGGTGAACAGCTTATGTTATAACTGTGACAGCGCATCTCTGTAACACGGATAAAAACTTCTAAATGTATTAAGTCACTTAGACGCAGCAATTATCACAAAAGGGCTTACTCTCAATGACTCTCCACAAACAGGATGTAACCTGACACTGGTCTGAGGGGAGGAGGGAACGACCAAGAAAAGGTGACGGTAGCTCTGAAGGGTCAAATCAGTGCAACTTAAGAAAATGCATGCAAAGACACAAATACACTGTAAATTCAGAAAACATCTTCATCAGCGTGAAGAACTCAAAACACAACAGAAGTGTTTCTGGGAATGCAAAACATGACAGACTTGGCTAAAGGCTAATGCTAAGCTAACAGTACATATTAAACTCACCTAATTTTCAAACACCACTAACAGGTAGCAGTGAACTAAAGCACCTCAGCTGTGTCATTCTTGGTGTGTGTTTTCTTACGCTGCTGTGATTTGAGCCTTCAGGGCCACTGTAGGACTCTGGTCTTTATGTTTTCACCATCAGACCTTAAGTTCACACTGTGTCTGAACTGTTGCTGCAGAGCTGTGGTCCTGAACAGGGGGTGGGTGGTGGGGGCAGTTAGCAGATGTGAGGCAAGATTGTAAAGCTAATGGACTCTGTCCTTGTTTCCCTCAGAGTCTTTGCTCTGAATCTGCAAATTTAATTATTTAACCAGGACAATATTTACAACAGGATGTGTGTGTGTTGTGTGCTACAGAGAATCTGTGTGTAGAATGAGCTCCAACTCTGTTTCTGCGATTCAATTATTTAAAAGATTAATTTCTTCTTTAATTTGGAGCAGAGCGATAATTTGTTATGCAGCGTTTAGCGTCGAGGCCACTTCACTTTACTAATTATCCTCTGGACTGTCGACTCCATGGCTCCTCGGCCTGGTGTGTGTTCTTTTTGTGAGTATGGTGGGGAGATGCTGTGGGACAGACATCTATGTGTGTGTGTGTGTGTGTGTGTTGTTGTGGAAATGTAAAGCAGACAAACAACAAATAACAAACCCAGATATTTATATCAGCACTGCATAATTTCAGCTTCATAAATGTTCTCCCTCTCTCTCTCTCTCTCTCTCTCTCTACATCCCCTTTTTAAAATTCTTTCTTATTCTCTTTTCTCTCTCTGACTCTTCAGCTTCTTCGTTTGTCTTCCCTCCATTTATAACCCAGCTCTACTCCTCCTTTCACACTCTCTCCCTCTCTCCCTCACTCTATTTATTCTGTGATTTAGGTCACTGACTGACTAAAAGACTACACACAGCTGGCCTATAAACCACTCTACACACACACACACACACACACATATTATGATGATCCACAGTCTGGCTGCTCTAACTGACAGGATCCTCTGTTTATCTGCTGAACGCCTCGACTCTTCACCTTCGTCTGTTCATTTTTCTTTTGTTTCAGTTTATTTTCATCGTCACTCTTTTCCCTCCTCGTCACTTTGTTGAGAAACTCTGTGACCTGATTAAAACAGTGTGACTCCTTCCTTCACGACGTGTTTTGATATCAGACAAGTTTACTTCACTGTTTATTCCACTGTCAGAGCGGTGGCCATCTTGTCTTCATGTTGTCCGTCTGTCTCCTTATTCTGGACATGACGGCCCAGTGACACTTGGTCTGAACTTCGTCTCATTTGACACAAACACTCATTAGTACTCAAAGATGAAGTGATTAGATTTTGGAAGCCAAAGGTCAAAGGTCAATTTCACATACATACCCGTGACCTGGATTAAGAGGATTGAAGTGGAACTAGTCATTTGTCCTGTTTCCTTGTTGCTTCCTCACAGATGGTGGGGGGTTATATGTTTACTGTGGATGTCATTTTTATTATATGCTTGTTTGTTGTTTATTTGTGTTGCGTCATCTGAACAACTGTAGGTCAAAAAAAAAAAAAAAATTAACGAATAAATTGCCCATGCAGGCAGCCTGTGCACTCTCATCTGAATCTAATAATGTGGCCATTGGATACAGCCCTCACTCACTCACACACACACACAGAGCTTAACCACATAATCTCTACCCAAATAATTAATGACATCGTTTTTGGTTGGAGCTACTTGATCTCGGCCAATTGGACGCTGGAGGTAATAAAAGAGAGAAAGAGAGGGAGTGAGAGAAGAGAAAAGGGGCTGGCGGGTAGAGGTGTGTGTGTGTGTGTGTGTGTGTGTGTGTGTGTGTGTGTGTGTGTGTGTGTGTGCGCGCACGTGTGCATGTGCGTGCATGCATGCGTGTGTGTGTGGTGTGTGCGTGTACAATAGGAACAAAGACAGTGCATGAAACGCATGAAAGGCGAGAGACGATAGAAGAGGTGGAGGATGTGTGGTGTATTATGTGTTCAGCGTGAAGCTTGTTGACTTTTATAATCATCACATCATTGAATATATTGAAGATGTTTAAACGATTCACATTATCTCTGGTTTCATAGAAGCTCCCTGACATCTGAACGGCACATGGAGCCATAGCATAAAGTATCAATTTAGTAGTTAAACACATAAATACCCGCAAAGTAAAAAAAACCCATTGATTTTAATTTATTGGTTTACACTTACATCATTTTCATCCTGCATTACAGAGAAAACACAACTGAAAATGAAAAACTGTGCTAAGTGAAGTGGAGAGCAGAAAGAAAAAACCCCAGTGAGCAGCAATTTATCAGGTAACACAGGCTCCTCCCACTTGTTTGTACAGCCAACACACACACACACACAGCTCAGAAGCCGTGACAAAAACAAAGGGAGAAGTAAGATGAGGACAATGATTTATTGAACTGAATATTCACATAACAAACAAAAAACAGAGGCATCAGTGTGTAAGATGTGTGGTGAGGGTGCCTGTATGGATGTGAGAAAGCTGTAGTGTGTGCAAAAGAGTTGTATAAGGACAAACTTTCTGGCAGGGAATTGAGGAGATACAGAAGAGGGAGACGTGGCTGGAAAGCAGGATGTTGAAGGGTGATGACACGGGCCCAGTAGCTGCCAAATCAGCCATCTCCTTCTCAACAATACCTACTGTGGACACAGAGGAGAAACAGACCAGGGAAGTCTCTCATACACAACATGTTCTGGGGGACTGATCCAGGTGAGAGGGTCTATAACATTTGTCTCACTGTCCCTCATTGTTTGAGGCTGCAGCTTTCTGTGCTTTGACTGATGGTGGACCAGGACTGAGCCGTGGACTTGGACCTGTCAGGTTATTACCAGTCATGGGTACAAGTGCTCATTTACTCAAGTACTCATTGCTGACGTCATTATTGGAGTAGCGTTTCATCACTCATGCACCTGCACATGTGCATTGTTTTTTTTTTGTTTTTTCATTTTAAGATATTTCTTGGGCGTTTATGTCTTTATTTGTGAGGACAGTGAAGAGAGACAGCAAAGCAGGGAGAGAGACATGCAGTAAAGATCATCTCAGTTGAGACAGTCCAACCGGGGATCACTGCTTGGACTATACCAACATGGGATATGCTCTAACCACTCAACCACTGAGCACCCCATATGTGTTGTTTTTGGTAACAATAGTTCACCTCAGTTATCCATGGCTTAATGTTTAACATAGCATATTGATTTTAATGTAGAATTTATGATCATTTTAACGTAAACTCTTCATGATTGAGGCTGTTGTCTGCAGGAAACACTGAAATATGTTTAAAATTGCACTTGTTTTTTTTTGTTTGTTTGTTTTTTTTTATATATAAATGTGAACGTGTCAGTGTGTCAGATGTTCTCCCATAGCCAGAGAGGAGGCATGGTTGGGAAGGTCTGTGTCCAACTGGAAACACAAACTTACTGTTTGTTCCACTTGTGTTTCCAGTGGGACATGGACCTCCTGTATTTCTCTTGTTACGGCAAAACAACCTGTTTTTCATTACCTCTCTGAGTTTTGGAAACATCCAGGGAGTGGATCTCAATATAAGTTTATTTGGCTGCCAGTGAAGCAGATGAATGGAGAAAGGAAACTCCTCTGTGTCACTCTCAATGACAGGTCACATGAGGGAGGAGATTCTTCCTCAGGTACAGGGAGAGAGAAGACCTGAAATCTTAAAACCACTGGACTGAAGCAACTGAGCCGCATCATACATTTAAAAAGAGAGAGAGAGGAGGCAATGAGATAGATGAAGAAGAGATGGAGAGAGAGAGAGAGAGAGAGGAGAGAAGAAGAGATAGAGAGAGAGAGAGAAGAGGAGAAGAGATGGAGAGTCATTTGGACTTGAGGACACAGAGTTTAATGGTGAATCAGTTTCCAGCTGTTAAATCAACATCTGAATCAGAGGAGTAGAGGCAGCAGCTCAGCAGGAGATTTTCACCTCCGTCCTCTGTCATTCTTTTCATCCAGTGACCCCCCCAAACCCCAGCATCCCCCCATCACTGCGTCCTCCTCATTATTCATGCGTGCACCACACAGCCTCTAATTCGCACAATCAGGACACGTGCCGGGCAGCTGCCGCCATATGCCATGCTCTGAGTATGTGTGTGTGTAGAGGAGTGTGTGTGGGGGGGTGTTCTCCAGCAAGTGGCTCTTCTGTCACTGTCTGCCTGTGTGAATGGCAGGAGATGCCCTCCCTTCCTCTCCCTCGCCCTCTCTCTCTCTCTCTCTCTCTCTCTCTCTCTCTCTCTCTCTCTCTCTCTCTGCCCCCCCCCCCCCCCCCCCCCCCCCCCCCCCCCCCCCACCCACACACACACTCCCTGCCTTGTGTTGAATATGCATCACTGCTGCTTCACTTCCAGACCGGACAGATGAGCTGGTGGACACCTGCTGGCCTGCCGCTCAGGATCTCCCTGGGTTTGTGAGTGGGGGAGGGGGAGTTGTTAGTCGTCGGGGGAAGCGGGGTTATAGACAGCCTGTGGCCTGCCCCACCACATCCACAGCCACCCCCCTCCATAACCCCCCTGTGGGATGGATCAACAGAGGCAAAGGGCCGATGGCAGCAGCACTCAGAGTCAGACGAGAGGGGAAAAGTAATGAGGACCCCGGACGACCTCGTCTGTAAGCACACACACTTGGTGATCACAGCTTTGTCTTTAGGTTGGAAGTGTGTGTGTGTGTGTGTGTGTGTGTGTGTGTGTGTGTGTGTGTGTGTGTTTTCCTCACCTCTCTCTTTCTGTACTTTTATCATTTCCTTCAACCACTGTGACCACGTTTTCTTCTTTCTCTCTCAGTAATCTACCAGTCTCAGTGAACCCCTCAACCTCACACACACACACACACACACACACACACACACACACACACACACGATTTCCCTGACTGTTCCCATGGAAACCCACACTGACAAAAAGCACACGGGCCCTGCCTGGAGGCTTGAGGCAGTGAGAGTCTACATACAAGGAGTCAGTCGGTTATTGATACCACAATAGAGGCCGGTCCACTGGCCAGCACACACACGCGCACACAGGTTTGGTTTTGTTTCAGGGGTTGAATTTCACATTTTGCAAAAATTGTGTCCACATGTACATATGATTTTATGTCAACATGAAAGATTTTTGTGATTTTTCTGTGAAACCGATGGGTAATATTTTCACATGTGAAATATTTAACTTCACATCTCTTTGTTTCTGTAGATACACTTATGATTGTGATTATTACTTGAACTTTGAGTTGGCTTCAGTAACAAACAGGTCGAGCTACTGCAGCAGCAACATCAGTTTTTTAGATTGAGTATGAGAGTGTTTGAAATTAAAGAACTGTAGAAAAAATATATGTGGAAATAAAATAAAAAAAAACAACAACCTTTAAATCAGTTCAAAAAAACCAACAAAACACAGCAGAACAGGATAAATCCAGCAGGAGCTTCTGCAGCAGCAACTTTGAAATTTTCAAAATGAATATTTGACATGAATGCTAACTGCTAGCGCTCCCAGCCTACTGCTAACCTATTGTTGTGCTCACTCCTCACTCCTCTTCTTCTTCAGTGGTAGACAACTATGGGACTGTGTCTAAAACTGTTGCCATCAGTACGATGTCCAATCAATAAATTACATTGATATCATACAGACTTGATGCTGATAAGAGATCAGATTGGTCCTAGCTCTTCTTATTTCCCAAGAAGCGGGACCAGTAGTCTAAGTTAATGTAACTGCAGGACTGACTGCTGCCTTTAACCACCATCACAGCCTCAGTAACATGTGTCCTCCCTCCAGCTGCTGACATGTTTCTTGTATCACTTCATGTCTGAGCTGTAATTGTTGTTCCAGCCTCCAAAGCTGAACCCACAGAGGACGGCTGTTTGGTGTTTTACAGATGTGAGGACATGGTGAAGAAATCTTTCATAGAAAATCCAACGTACACACAATCGTCCCTCCCAGGAAACATCACAGCTGAGCGATGAAATGAATAATTCTCTGAGGGCTCGTGGAAATCCAATTCACAGCGTTTCAGATATTGTGCATGACATACAGGAAATTGTGTAGATGTTGTGGAGCCCCCCAGCCCCACCCCACCCCTCCCCCTACCCAAGCAATTTTAAAAATGCAGATGAAATGCTGTTCTCCACCTCCTCTGATTTAATGTGCACGCTGCCACATCTATGACCAGCAACACTCATCATTCCCATCAGCTGAAGCTCCAACGAACTTGCAGCAGTTTTATTCAGAAGCAGGCTGATTTGCTTAATTCAGTGTGTAAAAGCGTTTCCATCGAAGCCGCTGGTTTGAGCCTCAGTCAGCAGGACACAGAGGAGGGAAAACATCTGGTCATTTCAAGCCTGTCACACAGTCAGAGGAAGCTGCTTTTTCCCCTGTTTGCAGAACAATGTTAGGGATTCAGTGCACGTGTGCGTGAGCGCGGTTATTAATGGAGTGTAGAGCAGACGGCAGCAGTGGATCAGCAGCAGGATCCAGCTGTTCCTGACCCACATTACCTCAGATAAACTGGGAATAAGATTTTCTCATTTGAATTAGGTCTCATGGTTTCTGACTGTGGAGGGTGGTGTACAGCTGCACACTGAATCATCACATTACCACCTCAGCTCTGAAGTCAGTATCACAATAAAATCCAGCATTTTTTTCATATATAGATTATTTTATTTCATATAAATGAGGTTTTATGAACGCTCAACTCACTGCACTTTAAAATCACATGCAAAAATACAACATGCAGCAAATCCAGAAAACAATAGTTTGACAGCACATGCTGCAAAACCTCACAATGCAACATAAGTGTGTGTTCTTCTGTGACAGAAAAAGTGACGCAAATAAGGTGAGATTGTTTGGTTTATTATATTGTCAGTATCACATGATTTGGATACTATTGCAGTTGCATTTTGTAGCATATTTGTTTTTGCGTGTGTTTTCTAAAGTGCACTGAACGCTCAGGGCCACCATAATTTTACATGCTCCTGTTGTTTAGATGAGATAATGTCACCAGCAGTAGGTAGCTGTAGCTGTCCATGGTGCTGACCAGACCAAACTTCATCCACACACCATTTAAATAAAGCAGCCTGAGGATACTCAGAATCCCCTGGTGCTGTAGGTTTCTCGTTTACTCTGCTGAGTGATTGTCTGACATCTCATTAGGATATTTCCAGTGGAGGCTACAATTGATAGTGAATGACAGAAAATATTTCAGCTACCTGGCCTGACATGTAAAAATCACACAAACTGTTATTTACAGACAGGACAGAATTTGTCTGTGGTGACATGTTGGAGAAAATAAACCTGAAATCAGATGAACTGTGGGTCACCCTCTGCTGCTTTGAGCCCAGTCAGCAGCTAGAAGGCAACACAGAAATATATCCACTGAAAAGCATTTAGGAAAATGTAGGAATAACTGATGTAATTACACTGGCCTGGATGAAGTGGATTGTGGGTTGAAGGTAACACAGTGAATTTAAAATCAGTGTTATTGCTTCATCTCTTATTACAGTGCTTCCCCCTCCTCACTTCATCTCTGTTCTTTAACACCTTTTAATTAGGCCCTGGTGAGGAGTCTGTTGAGACCAGAACCAGAGACTAGCAGATGGGTCAGTGGTTATTTTGCAAACCCATGGCCCCTGTGGTTAGCCTACATGGTAGGTGCTCCATGAGGTGAGGCATGAGGGCACCCCAGTTAGCATCTTTTCAGTGTCATTTGCACCTATTCCTGATGGTTTGGTGTTAGCAAATTACAGAAAAGTTAGCATGGTTAGCAACTTGTTTCCTAGCTTGTGACTGGCAGTTGCTGACACAGTGTTACTGGTTGTGCTAATGCTAACTGTCTCTCTCTGTACTGTTAAGAGTTCAGGTGTACTCAGCCTGCCCGCCATCCCACAGGTTACAGTATTGGTTCCTCTGGTCTGTGATGTATGAAACCCAGGATCTGTGAATCTGTGTTTTCACTGGTCACCTTCAGTTCACAGTGAAAACACTTAGTCATGGTGTTGATTTGTTTCTGTCTCTCCAGACTGCTCCTACGGGGGCATTTTGACCCTAAAATTTGAGACAGTGCAAGTAAATTTTTCATCTATTTGCGTGTGTGCAACCATTAAATTTGCCTTTCTTTTTTGAAGCGTGGAGGGGGCGACTCAAAGACTCTGGTATCTGTCATCACAGGTGGCAGGCAGGTGTGAGGATCAGGAATGAAAAGGAAATGTGAATATTTGCTTTGCAAGTGGATTTGCACTGTGCGCCCTAAATTTTCTGCTTGTGTTAGTCTGGAGCTCTGTGTCCAGTTTTGTATTTTGTGTGGTTGCTTTCTTGAATTCTCTCCTCCCTCCCTCCCTCCTCCCAGTTTCCTCCTGCTCCCTCTCTCCTCTCCATCATTGTCTCGGCCTGGTGCTGGAGCCCCACAGGGCGCTGTAGTAACTGTCTGTCAGTCTCTTTCATTTAGTGTTTTCAGTTTGTCCAGACTCTGATCCATTATAAATAGCTCTAAGTGGCTCAGCTCTCCCCCTCGCTGTCACTCAGCTCTGTCTATTAGCCTCCTACTTGGCCTCATTAATCTGAAAAGTTGCTCAGAATCAAAACCAAGGTGACGTCAAACAGCTACATCCTCAGTGTCACGTGCTTTTAGCCTCTCACTTAAAACACCAAAAGAATCTGACCAGAATATCTGAACTTTGTCTTTATTTAATAAGGTCTGACAAAAAATCTTGGGGATTTAATTAGAGCATGGCGATCAGGGAGCGACCTCCATTGATTTTCTGTCAGATCAGTCTTTGATTTGACAGCAGAGCGATTTATAATCCAAGAGTTTTCAAGGTGAGGCTGGAAATTCTTCAAGGTCTCAAGGATTGTGACGTAATCTGCTGCCAATCAAAATGAAAACATCCAGAGCCTGGAGCATTGATGTTGTCACTGTGTGTGTGTGTTGTTCTGATGCCGACCTGTGTTCATTGTGTAAGCTATAAGATGTCAGAAGAGTGGGCGGTCCTTCATGTGGTCCAGACGACCTCTGAACGATCAGATCTCTTAGGGTTCTTCAATGCATCTTGGATTAGTTCACACCTGAAGTCCTTGGTACCAGTGTGAACAGGTGTGAACAGGGTGAGTGACACTGATTGCATGATTAGACTGATTAACTCAGGTGTGAGAGATACAGTGAGGCAAATCAACACTGTGTGTGTGTGTGTGTGTGCAGTCGGTACCTAACAGTTGATTTGCTCATTTTCTCTCATGGCTCAGGATCGTTGAGTTTCTCTCAGAGGTCATGTTGCCAACTTTGAGTCTGACTCTCTCTGTTTATGTCTCACTGAGTTTTCACAACGATAAGGAACTCACCATTTACATGTTGTTAGTTTCTGCCAGTTGCCGTAATTAACCGTCCGTCGTCCAGAGCAAGAGACGCTCCCCTGCTGGATCCACTGCTGTCTGCTCCTGATAGACCCGAGGCCATTAATACCTCAAAGACTTTCAAGGACACACAGGATTTTCAATTCTGTAATATGGAAACGGACATTTTTAATGTGAAATATGCTGTGTAATCTTCTCCCTGTGTGTGGTGTGTGTGTGTGTGTTTGTGTGTGTTTGTGTGTGTAGCCCACCAGGTTTAATCTGTCACACTTCCAGAGCTCTCTCTCTCAATCACACACACACACACACCCACACACACTCACACTGAACTGAGCCAGTTTCCTCTGCAGCTTCACTCAGTGAAATCTCAGTGACACTAAGTCTTGTCCAGCTGTGGTCGACCTTACGTCTCCGAAACTTCCTTCACTGTCCTTCGTCACTCCTTCACGGACCAGGACACTTGATGCGTTCAAAACAATATATTCACCTTAGAATCACAATTCTGTGCAAGCTTGATCGATAAATTATCATCCAAGTCTTTCTCAGTCATATCAATGTATGTATTGGTCGATAATAACCGATGTGAGGACATTTTTGTGCCTTCAGACTTCGCAGGTGAACTGCAAACTGTCTGGGTTTTATGTAGACATGATGTCCTTGCATTGGTTGATCCATTAAAAACATGTTAAACCTCTAATATATGTCTGTCAGTGTTTGAGCTTCAGTTGAGGCATCATTGCTAATAGGTGTTGGCTGATTAATCGGTGATCAGAATGTTAATATCAGCCCCAAAAATCACATATCGCTCAGGTCCTCATTCTGTCTCTGCAAATTCAAAACTGATGCATTAAAAAAAAAAAACTTCATTTTTTTCTGTTTCATCCTTTGTTGTTTCATTTAATGTCAATGAAACTTTAAAGGTTTTTTTTATCCCAATGTTTAGACACATCCTTCCTCATCCAAGAACACAGCACACACAGTAGAGCAATAGAGTGAGAGATGTTTTGCTTATTGCTGATGATAATGTGTATCTCCATCCATATTTTTCTAAAGAGCCTTTAGATTATGATTTGGCGCTATACAAATAAATTTTGAATTAAATTGAACCTTTAAAACCTGAATTCCCCAGATCACTCCTGTCCTTAATATGAATAACTAATGACCAAAGATCGACAATAAAAGTTAAGTGAAGACAATATTTTCCACCTATGTTCTGAAAGGCTCAGAGGCTTGTGCTGCAGAGAGAGAATAATGATAACCATGATATTTAATTAACTGATACAGTTACTGAAACTACAACATCCTCAGTGTGTTCACTTCCTAATGAGCAGCATTGGAGCAGTAAATTGTTTCAGTTTCAATAGTTGGAGGCTGAAAAAAACAGACGGTGATGAAGCTCTACTGTTGGTGCTTCAGGGGTCACTGTGACCTCTGACCTCTGTAGAGGGTGTTAAGGAAAGGAGCACCTCATGCTGAGCTGTAAAGTGTATCATGACATCTTAACTGTCATTACTGGATAAACTGAGTAATACCTGTCAGTGTGTCTGCCACGCTGCCGAGTCACAACTCGTCTAGACGTCCTCGCACTCCCCCGACACGCACCCCCCCCCAACTAATCCTGTTAACGCCGCCAGCCCCCGCCGCAATAACCTACATTCTGCAGTAATCACAGTGGCTGAGCGAGGGTGTTGGAGAGAGTGAGAGAGACAGAGAGAGAGAAATTCTGGTGAGGCTGGAGTCAGAGAGCTGCATTAAACTCTTATTTAGAAAAGGAGGCTGTGCATTTAGGAGCTCTTCACTGATGTGGCTGCGCTCACAGCTTATCCCAGCTGAGACACACACACACACTTTTACAAACTGTCAGTCACAACATTTTGCTTTCATTTATTTGCACCAAGTCAGATTTGGTTTCTCACCTCAGCTGAATTGGCAGCGAGTCTCGACTGCTTTCATTGTGTTTCTTTGATATTTAGGTGGAAATGTGGCAGGAGGACGTCAGAGCAGCAGCAGCTCAGTTGACAGCCCATAAAAACAAATAGTTAAATCGCTCCCAGCTATAATTCTCCTGCAGAATCACAATAAGACGGAACAGTTTACAGACAGTGTTTCGCGTGCTTTATGGTCAATACAGCTGCTTTTATGAGGCATCAGTCAGGCTGCTTTAGAGGGAAATAAACAGTTGAATCACATCCAAACCAAAGATTGTCAAATGTGAACAAAAGAAATCCTATTTCATGTTGATTCTCAGCCACGTTTTAAACTCTGTAAAGATCCTGTATGAAGTTTAACATGACTGACTTCCTGGTAAAGAAACTTGGATCAGTGGACCTTTTTGAACAATAAGCACATCTTGTATTTTTTATGTTGTTAACTGGCAGTGGCTGTCAGTGTTGGTGGTTGTGTTATTTCTCTCACTGACAAGCTTTCAGGTGTATTTAGCCCCGCCCCCCATTAAATTATTAATCCTTTGTTGGTGAAATTTGAGGTTTGATAAAGACTCCCCCACATGCATAACAACACCCGACCTCATCTCTAAGGTTAATCCCTGTATTAATCGTCAGTGTTGAGTCTGTCAGTGGAAGTGAAGGATGGAGACCTGTCTGATCCTCAGTCTGGAGGATTTTTTGCCTCCGTCTCACACTGTTGAGGAGATCTGGTCCTAAAGCTCCATGGTAACCACAGAAATCAGCCACACATACACGCAGCAGAGACAGTGGGAAAAATCAACAGCACATGAATAGCCAGTGTATGCGTGGACATGCACGTGCACGCACATGCTCGGTCCCGCGGTCGGTCTCGGTCTTGTTCTTCTCTGAGGCACGGTGTAACCCCCCCCCCCCCCCCCCCCCCCCCCCCACCACTTCCCTACACTGACACGCCCCGTGCATCTCCTCCACCCATCAGCCACAGGAAGACATCACATTCAATTCCCGACGTGTCATTAGAAAGAACTACACCACCCAGCCGCAGCATCAGTCGGTGCTGGGGTGGCAGGAGGATGCTGGAGGAAATCTGTAGCCTCTATGAATTTGCATAATGTGATTTTTTTTCGCCCAACAACTATCAGGAAATGGATCTGCTCATTTAGCCATGCGCAAATTGGTGTTAAATTGGGATGATTGCGCGCATGTGCCCGAACCACAGTAATCCTGTAACACAGAATACGGCTACTACAGCACATATATGAATCCCTATGGGAGCGTTAAGCCGATGAAACACTATAGGACAGTTTATCCTGCACAGAGAAACATTATTCACTATGAAGCCACTCAACTGGAATCTATGGATGTTTCTCTCTCCCTCTCTCTCTCTCTCTCTGTGAATTACTCATCAGTGATAATACGGGAGATGACGTCACTTTTACTCGAGCTAACCTGACAATTGTGGCTTACATCAGTGGACACAGGAACACCCTGCACATCAGATAAAAGACTCTCCTCCTATAATCACACTGGAGCTTTTATAGAAAGTCAAAGTGAAAAGTGGATCTTCTTTATTGCGATGCTTTGTCACAACTCCACTCTGCTGCTGTTTCCTCTCTTTGACTAAAGTTTCTAGGAACTGCTCCTCTGCTTCATCTTGATCCTGATCCTCTGCTGTGTGATTTGATCCTACGTGAATATGTCAGTATTTTCATTTCCAGGAATCAGCTGTTTGTCTGTGTGGTGCTCTGTGAGGTGACGGAGCCGCGGGCTTTTCTGTTAAGATGATAATTATTCAGATGATCCGGTGATGACGGTGTGATTGTGTAAGATTGAGCCTGTTTTCCCCCGCTCCTGCTCCAGTTGTGGACATGGCTGCCGCCGCGGGTGCTGTGTAACAGCCCTGCGCACCGGAGCCGACCATTATGAGAGAGAGAGTGAAAGAGAGATGGAGAGGAACAGAGAGAGAGAGAGAGAGAGAGAGAGGGGCGGCAGAGATGCAAGCAATAGGGGGAGGGGTGGAGAAAGGAGAGAGGAGGAGAGTGTGATTGTGTGTGTGAGTGTGTGTGTGGATGGATGGATAGTAGCCTACCATCGGGCTGAGCTGCCGCTGCTAGAGGAGCGCACACACATACACACTCTCTCTCTCTCTCTCTCAAGGGTAGTGTGTGAGGCAGCCCGTCAGTCGGTGAGAGTGTGTGAGCCATGTTGGATGTGAATGAACGGGAGCAAAGATGCGCCGCTGCTAAGGCTCAGACCTCCAGCTCCACGGACCACAGCGGGTAGATGCCAACTCTCCAGGCCGACGGAGAGACGGGGGAGCCTGGGGGAAGGTGTCGGGCGGTGCCGGCGGTCCTGGAACTGGAACTGGCCACCTAGCCGGAACGAGGGAGAGAGAGAGAGAGAAGTGACGGGGAGAGGGCAAGGCGCGCTCCAGAGAGAAAGAGAATAGGTGGAAGAGGGAGAAAGGAGGGGAGAGACAGAGAAAGGAAGAGACTAAATGGCTGCACCGCTCTCGGGCTTCACCCCGCTCCTGCTCTCGTCTCTGCTTCTCCACCTGCTCCTACTCGGCCCTTTGTTCGCCCTCACCCCGGGGACGGGGAACACAGGAGGGGCTTCCAACCGATGGACCCCGGTCTCTGCTACCGAGACGCCGGTAAAGTGAGCCGGAAGCAACAGCAGCAGCAGTGCGAGGGAGCAGGGGAGTCGCCGAGTGGCAGCTGGTATCTACGCCCAGGCAGGTGGACCGGGGAGAGGATACGGACTGAGGGATGCTGTGGAGGGACGCAGGGAGGAGATCAACGGGATGGGGCAGGAGGGACATGGGAGGAGAGACTGAATAGAGTCGGGACGGTGTGGAGGAGTGCAGACAGTCCTCCGACACCATCACCTCCTCCTCCTCCTCCTCCTTCTCCGCACCCAGGTATTCGGAGCAGGTCGAGCTCAGATGGCGTCTGCTCAGGAGAGGGAGTGGAGAGAGGGAGGGTGAGGAGGAAGGGCGTTGTTTCACCTCCCGCTTCACCTGCTTTCACCTCGTCGCCGGTTCCAAATGGAAAGAAACGGGCAGTACAAAGGACTAGAGCGTGCGCGCAACGGTGGCCGGCGTCAAGGCCACACCTCGCCAAACGTGGCGCCGCCGGAGCCTTTGTGCGCTTCTCTGGCCTGTGCAGGGCACCCGGAAGTGGAGGGAGGAGAGGAGGATGTCGGGTACGTGGTGCTCCCCGACAACTGAGCATCTCTGCCGGTCGAGCCCCGACAAAAAAGTCCCCTCTGCGGCCAGCACCCTCTCACCTGGCCGTTCGCCAACCGGTTGCTCTTGTTGCGTTCATCTTCTTGCTGGATACAGTTCAGCAGATGACGAGGCTTCCCACTCCAGCCCCCACCTCACACAGAGTCCACACTGTGGCCTGACATCACATCTGGACCACATGTGTCTTATCACGACCTGTGGTCCCGCCCAGACCCGATGCTCAGACCAGATCCAGCCGGGTCCAGGCGTTAGGAGCAGCAGTAGCAACACGGCCTATGATGCTGACGGGGGCTCGAACAGCGTGGACAGCGGGCCGGTAATTGTTCTCATTTGGACAGGCACAATGTTATCGATCCTAGCAGCAGCAGCAAGAGCAGAGAGGGGGGTGATGGGAGCCGTTTGCCGGGCTGCATGGAGGGAGGGAGGGGTGCGAGGAGTGGGGGAGGTGAGGAGGATGGAGAGGAAGCGCACAGGTGTAGCGCAGAGGTTAACCCCGGTACCAGGGAGCACCTGGGTCGTAGTGGTCCCCGTCCCCATGAAGCTGAAGGTGTATGCAACCAGGCCAGAATTATAGATGAAGGGAGGGTGAGGGATGGTGGGAGAGAGGAGGAGGGTGGAGGAGGGGTGAACCAAGGCAACAAACACATTAATTTATCTAATTATCCGGATAATGATTTGGCTCCTCTGACTCTGACTCTCCTCCATCAGTCTGATGATGAGCAGGAAACAGCAGCAATAGGAGCCCAGAAGCAGAGCTCACAGAGCCGGGGAGAGAGCAGTAAGGCTCCCGATGGCTGCTTCGGCTGTTTGGACAGGATAGGCATGGGGGGTGGATATTTAGCCGGGTTTATGGCCCCCGCGGGAGGCATAGCTCAGAGGAATCTCCCCATCCAATTTACCGGCAGCAGCAGAACCGAGACGCCCTGTCACTATTTTCTGTCCGATCAAAGCTCCGCTCCTGAAGCCTCATCAGCTTCTCGCGGGCTGATGTCCAGCCCGACCCCTCCTCACAAACACACGCACAGTGGAGAACTGTCCAAACGTAAAGTAAAAACAACTTCAGAGCCGCCGCCTCCCGGTGACTCAGGATTTTTCTCGCGCGCTAAGTTTCCCGTTAAATCTCTCGGTGTTGAGTCAGACGCGTCTCCCGCTCTCACTCCGAGACTCACCGCGGTGATCAACCTGACCACATCTCCACACCCCCCCTCTGAGGAGAAGGTGATTTCAGCACCGTGGACAGCTCCCCCACACGTGCCCGCGTTCCCGTGGAGCAAATTCAACAGTAACAGTAACAACAACAACGAGGAGGAGGAGGAGGAGGAGGAAAGGGGTGATGATGAATCTGAAATAGAAAGCAGGAAGAGAGATTCTCAGTGCCTCGGTCAGACTCAGCAGATAGAGCCGGGGGAGGGGGGCCGGGCGGGGCGCGCGGATAGCAGCTCCACCGACTGCTCCGCACATGTGCAATTAAAACCCGGTAAGAGAGTGTCATCAGAGCCCGGAGGTGTGAGGCTGCTGGGGAAGTGGCAGATGGAGGCCGAGGCAGAGAGGAAGAGGGATGCAGAGAGGGAGGGAGAGGGCTTGGAGGGGTCCGCTGCTGCTGCTGCTGCCGCTGGGGGAGGAAAATTACAGGTGGGGGAGGGCGAGGGAGAGGCGCGGCTGAGGGTAGGGAGAGAACCAGAGGGAGAAGGGGAAGAGGAGGAGGAGGAGAGGGAAGATAGAGTAACAAAGGCGAGGCAGGCAGAGGAGAGAGAGGCAGAGGGAGGGAAGGGTCAGGACAGGGCCAACAGCACCACACAGCCAGAGAGAGGGAGCCAGGAGGGGGGAGAGGAAGAGGTCGTAGAGGAGGAGAGGCCCAGCTCAAGGGGAGAGAGGAGCCTGGAGCGACTGATAATAGTGGCAGATGATGAAGCTGCACAGGAAGAAATGGAGAGGAAGCTCCTGCCCTGGCCTCGCTCTAGACGTGCAGCCAACAGACACCCTCATTTCTCCCAGTACAACTATCAGGTACAGGTGGCTGAGAACCAGCCCCCTGGCACCTCTGTCATTGTCATGACAGCCTCTGACCCAGACCCAGGCGATGCAGGCAGACTGGGCTATTCAATGGCTCCACTCATGAACAGTCGCTCGTCTGACTATTTCCACATCCACCCAGACACTGGCCTCATCACCACCACCCAGATCCTGGACAGAGAGCATATGGATCTGCACTACTTCCGGGTCACAGCTACTGACTATGGCTCCCCTCGTCTCTCTGGCACCACCATGGTAGCCATTACTGTTGCAGACCGGAACGACCACTCTCCTATATTTGAGCAGTCAGAGTACCGGGAGACCATCCGGGAGAATGTGGAGGAGGGATATCCCATCCTCCAGCTCAGAGCCACAGACTCAGACTCCCCCTCCAACGCCAATATCCGGTACCGGTTTATTGGAGAATCAGCTGCGATGGCACGCTCAGCTTTTGAGATTGACCCACGCTCTGGCCTCATCACCACCCGGGGGCAGTGGACCGGGAAACCAATGAGCACTACACTCTTCAGGTGGAGGCCAGCGACCAGGGAAAGGATCCTGGTCCACGCTCAGCCACCGTCAAAGTCTTCATCACCGTCTTGGACGAAAACGACAATGTGCCCCAGTTCAGTGAGAAGCGTTATGTGGTTGCGGTGAAGGAGGATGTCCGGCCTCACTCTGAGATCCTGCGAGTGAGTGCCACAGACCGGGACAAGGACAGCAACGCTGCTGTTCACTATAACATCATCAGTGGAAACAGCCGTGGTCAGTTCTCCATCGATAGTGTCACTGGGGAGATCCAGGTTGTGGCTCCTTTGGACTATGAAGCTGAACGCGAGTACACACTCCGGGTCCGTGCACAAGACAATGGCCGTCCACCTCTCTCCAACAACACAGGGATTGTCAGTGTACAGGTGACAGACGTCAATGACAACCCACCGATCTTCGTCTCCACACCTTTTCAGGCATCTGTACTTGAGAGCGCCCCAGTTGGCAGCTCCATCCTCCACATCCAGGCCATTGACACAGACTCTGGTGATAACGCCCGTCTGGAGTACAGGTTAACGGGCACCAGCTCTGACACGCCTTTCATCATAAACTCTGCCACCGGCTGGGTCACTGTCAGCTCCGTCCTTGACCGAGAGTCTGTGGAGCATTACTTCTTTGGCGTGGAGGCGAGGGATTATGGGATGCCACCTCTGTCTGCCACCGCCAGTGTCACCATCACAGTGATGGACGTCAATGACAACCGGCCTGAGTTCCTCCAGAAGGAGTACTATGCTCGCCTGAATGAGGATGCTGCTGTTGGTACCAGTGTCGTGACCGTCACAGCAGTGGACCGTGACGTCAACAGTGCTGTGACCTATCAGATCACAGGGGGAAACACCAGGAACCGCTTTGCCATCAGCACAGCAGGAGGGGCGGGGCTTCTCTCACTAGCCCTCCCTTTGGACTACAAACAGGAGCGCCGTTATGTTTTGACGGTGACAGCCTCAGACCGTACGCTCCACGACACCTGTCAGGTGCACATCAACATCACAGACGCCAACACACACCGGCCTGTTTTCCAAAGTGCCCACTACTCTGTCAGTGTGAATGAAGACCGCCCCCCTGGCAGCACCGTGGTTGTCATCAGTGCCACAGATGATGACGTTGGTGAAAATGCCCGGATCACATACTTCCTTGAGGACAATATTCCACAATTCCGAATTGACCCAGCCACAGGGGCGATAACGCTACTGGCAGAGCTGGATTACGAGGACCAGATGACATACACACTGGCGATAACGGCCAAAGACAACGGAATTCCTCAGAAATCAGACACGACATACGTTGAAGTGAACGTTAACGATGTGAACGACAATGCGCCTCAGTTCCTCAGCCCCAGGTACCAGGGGACAGTGAGCGAAGATGCCCCCCCTTTCACCAGCGTCCTCCAGATCTCAGCCACAGACCGTGACGCCCATGCCAATGGCCGTGTTCAGTACACCTTCCAGAATGGAGAGGATGGAGATGGAGACTTCACCATCGAACCTACATCTGGCATTGTCCGGACGGTTCGGCGTTTGGACCGTGAGAGTGTGCCCTTTTATGAGCTCACTGCCTACGCTGTGGATCGAGGTGTTCCCCCTCAGCGGACCCCCGTCCACATCCAAGTGACAGTTCTTGATGTGAATGACAATGCCCCCGTTTTCCCTGCAGATGACTTTGATGTCCTGGTGAAGGAGAATAGCGCAGTGGGCTCTGTGGTGGCTCAGATCACCGCAACTGACCCGGATGAGGGCGCCAATGCTCAGATTATGTACCAGATTGTGGAGGGTAACATCCCTGAGATCTTCCAGATGGACATCTTCTCTGGGGAGCTCACATCCCTCATTGACCTCGACTATGAGGCCCGCAACGAGTATGTCATTGTGGTCCAGGCCACCTCAGCGCCTCTGGTCAGCCGGGCCACAGTGCGGATCCGCCTTGTCGACCAGAATGACAACCGGCCCACTCTGCAGGACTTCCAGATAATTTTCAACAACTTTGTGTCCAACCGTTCTAACAGTTTCCCCAGTGGTGTGATAGGCAGAGTCCCCGCCCATGATCCCGATGTGTCGGACAGGCTGTACTACACCATCGACCGGGGCAATGAGCTGCACCTGCTGCTCCTGAATCACACCAGCGGAGAGATCCGGCTGAGCCGAAAACTGGATAACAACAGGCCTCTGGTGGCTCCCATGCTGATCACCGTCACGGGTAAGAGACCATGGAAACTCTATATGTGTGTGTGTGTCTGTGTGTGCGTGTGTTTTCCCTGCAGCTTCATTCACTGTAACAAATACTGTGAAGATAAGGAGTCAGACTCCACAGGTGTGTGTGTGATAAGGCAGGATGTGCTGCTGGAGCTTCACTTCTGCCTTTTCCTTTGTCTCCTCCTATTTGTGTGTGTGTGTATCTGTCTGTGTGTATGTGTGTTGATTCACTGTAACTTGAACTGTTAAGCTGAGTGTGTATGAGACAGAAAAGCTGATTGAATGAGTGGGAGGGAAAGGAGGCAGGAAAATGAGATTTGTTACCTGTATTTGAGTTGTACCTGAGCTCCTGAAGAGGAGGCTCATGGGAAAATAGTGTTTGTGGGAGAAAGACAGATGGCGGTGGAGGGAGATTTATCTGACGCCATGAGACATGAACACCAGGGAGGCTGATGTGAGTCGGTTTATCAGAGTCTTAAGGAGGTGATGGTGTCTCTGAGGATGCAGCTGCTTCTCGGTGAAAGAAAGTGGCAGCTCAGATTTAATATATGTCACATCTCTGTGACTCAGCTCATTAATTGATAAGCAGTATTTCCCTATTAAATGATCTCAGTGTAGTATCACGTCCTTAGTTGAGCTGTTGCAGGCGGGAGGGGCTGAGATTGGTATTGTGGCAACGCCCACTCTCTGTGACTGACAGGTGACCTGAGACAGGAGCAGCCCAGGTTGCCATGGAGATTTTGTGTGAAATCAAAGAAAATCTATTTAACAGGGAAACAATGAAGCAGCAGGTTCATACTGATGGAGGAGCTATTGTTTCCTGAGGTGTTTCCTGGAGGGAGTTCAGTGATGTAGCTGTTGATCCATTACAATGAAAAACAGGAAGCAGTCACTTTATATTCACATCTTATATACTTTACAATCAAGTGCAAATTTCCCAGGATCATCTTCTCTTGCTTTAAACATTCAGTATCATAATAACATTGTGAGAAATTATATAATTAAATAAAAGTATTGAATAATTTATGATAAAATATGGCGGTGATGAGTATATTTTCATCTGTATCTATACCTGTCACTTAGACACATTTTTATTCAGAATCCGCATGTTTTGGACCAGAGTTAATTTTATATACATTTGTTTAGATGTGTCGTGTTGTGTTGTGTTGTTTCTCCAGGTTTCAGCTGTAAGATAAAAGCTTCACTGGCACTGATCATGTGATCAAAGCCTCAGAGGCTGATTTAGGAAAAAACAGAACAGTGTCATTGCTTTGAAAGTCTGAGCAGAGCAGAGCTCACTGAGGCTGTTTGTTTGTTTGTTGTGTTGTGTTGTGTTATGTTATGTTCGTACTGTCAGGAAGCTTTGATGGCTTGGGACTGTGTGTGACCTGCTTCCCTATTTACACTATTTCTATATTAGCAGCCTCAAATATATTCATTCATTCAGCGAGAGAGTACAGGTTGTTCACCCATTACCAGTAAGGTAAACTGTAGGGAGCAGAGGGTTCATCAGTTCAAAGTGAACTATCATTAATAAATAATATTCAAAATGAACGGGAGAACTGAGCAGGAAGAAGTGAACAGTTCATCAGTTCACCAGAAATGGACAAGAAGATTACCCATCAGTCACTGGTTCACCAAAAACCACAATGGAGCCCAACACACAGGAGCTCACCTATGTACAGTGATGTCATTATCATGATTGATGTGACTACTTCAGTGGTTGAATATTTGAACAATGATGAGCAAATAATCTGTAAATCAAATAATCAACCAAACCAAATCAAATCAACCAAAGGCTAAGTTAAAACGACCGAGACCAATGTTGAGTTTATACATTAAAGTGTCAGAAAACACAAACACAATAATATTGAAAAAGCGCCATAGAATAAAAGCCATAAAAGCACAAAGAATAAATAAAACCACAGCAAGATCAGAATATTAAGGATGTACAGACCAGATAAAATATGAACATCTGGAAGTAAAGTGTGATGTAATCAAATATTCAAAGTGTCTCGAGGATAAATGTGAAGAAACATTTTGATTATTCTGCTTCAGTTGTTTCATGTTGCTGCTGCACAGTAAGAAAACTGGATGTTCAAGTTCACCAAACACCGTCGGCAGTGATCCAATCATCTGACCATGACTTAATAATAATGAGCTGTAAAAATTGACACATTGTATCACATACGTATCTATATAATGTTAATCTTTTTATCCCATTTCAGTTTTATTTTATTTCAGTAGCGTAAAATCTCCACAGCATCATTTATCCCAGGTGTTACAGTGTTGACTCGTGAGGAAGGATGATGTGTTGGTGACACTGCAGGGTGGAGGAAGGGCGGATGTTCCCTCAACTGGTGCTCCTTTAACTGGTGTTTCTTTAACTGGTGCTCCTTTAACTGGTTATCCTTTAACTGGTGCTCCTATAACTGGTGCTCCTTTAACTGGTGCTCCTTTAATGGTTCCCTGAGCAGACAGCTGTTTATGTCTTTGTGGATCAGATTGAACGAATGAGTGAATCAATCTGACTTTTAATGTTCAAAGGTCTAAATGGAGATGTGAGGGAGTACATGTATGAGTAAATGAGTGACAGAGTGAATATAATTGTGTGTGTGTGTGTGTGTGTGTGTGTGTGTGTGTGTGTTTCCTCCTCTTCTCTTGGTTAAACCAGACGTAGACTCATTTCCAATTTTCTTGCTATTTCTCTCTATGAAAGTGCCCCCCCCCCTCCCCCCATCCCTCTTCCTCTCCCCCCGTAGCTGCAGGACTTGACAGTTATGAGATTATAATGAAACAACAGTGAGTTGGAGTCGAGCTCAGAGCAGAGCTGTCACTTTCATTGTGAGCTGTGTGTTATCTCTGACTCCCCCCTCCCACCACCACTGTCTTCTTTTCCTTTATTCAGTCTCTGGATGGAGGGATGAATGACTTCTCCTCTTGTGTTCCTTGCAATTCTCTCTCTTCCTTTTTCCTCATCCTTCCTGCTATTTGTTTCTGCCCTCTCTTTTTTCCATCCCCCTTCACTCACCTACTCTCCCCTTTTTCTCTCACCTTCTCCTCTTCCCCTGTTCTTTCTTTTCTTTCCTCCACTCTTAGTGATCCCTCTCTCTACTTCCTCTCTTCCCTGTAATCCTCTCATGGGCTCTTTCTCCACTGTCCTCTTTTCTTCTTTCTCCTTATTTCCTCTGTGTGTGTGTTTTGTGTGTTTGTGTGTTCCTGCAGGCGTGTGTTTGTATTTACAGTGTGTGTTTGAACATGTTTTCACATAGTAGAGATTTTCCTGTGTATTTGAGCTCAGACACACACACACATTGTTATGTGTGTGTGTGTGTGTGTGTGTGTGTGTACTCTCAGGTGGTTCAAAGCATTTCACTTGAGAGTGTATTCATGTCTTTACAGTGAATAATATCTGTGCACAGCAGAACTGGTACTCTCTCTGTCTATTTCTCCCTCTCTCTGCCCCCCCCCCCTTTTCACTCTCTCTCTCTCTCTCTCTGTCTCTGTCTCTCTCTATCAGTGACACTTAGTTCCACTCTATTGATTCTCAGGATAATTCTCTTATTTATGGAGCATAGAGATTAAACGCTGCATCCATACATGTGTTGCCAACACATTCACACACACGCGCGTCCACACACACACACACATACACACACACACACTCTGAAGGTGCCTTTGAGTGACTCTGTTGGACTGAGCAGCAGGAAACATGAAGCTGCTCTGGGTTTTACAGAAGTGAAACGTTAGTTCTGGTCTGTCAGAGTAACACAGTTTGTTCAGTCTGATACTTGTGAATGAATAAATAAATTAATAGCGTGTCTCAGAGCAGCTGTTGTCTCGTCGTTGTGACACTTTTCATATTTTATTTTTGATTAAAAACAAAAATATGAATGAATCTTCAGAGTCACAGAGCCATATAAAAACAGCAGTATATTTATCAACAGCTGATAAATATAAGAAAAATGTAAGTGAAAGTCTTTAAATCAATAAAAAGTTGTACCTCTGTCACAGGTGTTTTAATCCTCCCGGACACCTGACAGAGAAACCTGGATCTAGCAAACTGAGGTCAGATGTCGTGTTGTGTGAGAGTTTAACGAGGAGAAGACTCGTCGCTAACATCACTCACTTAGTGCACTAACTGTGACACAGGTCAGTGCACCGTGAACTGACTCACATACAGAAGCATGTAGGTCACTGCACTGATGTGAGGAGGCAGCAGTGAACTGATGCTTCTTCAGCTAAAACATTTACATGTGGGTCAGAGCGAGAATCATCATCTGAGATATTCTGACTATTACATCATAGTAAATCATTATTTCACCTCTCGTCAGTAATGATAGTTATGATAAGTAAAGTGAAATCAGTCTGTTTTGTTCCTGTTGTTGATGTCACAGTTAAAAACTAAAGCAGTAACAGACTCACTTGGGAAAAAAATCTGCCCTGTTTTTCTGAATTAATTAGATAATTATCTCACTTTTTAAATAAAAGTTCTCTCTGAATTCAGAAATAATTATCTCGTTAATTCAGAAAACATTTTTTTAACGAAATGTTTATCTGAAAAAATCCAGTGTTTCTGACTTATAATGAGATAGTTATATGTGAGGAGCAGAATAGTTTTCTGAAATGAATGAGCTAAACTTCTGTTGTAAAACCACCAGAGTCCAGACTGTAGAGGTCAGGATGTACAGTATGTTTATCTAGGAGAATCAGGACATAAAGTCACAGGAGAAGAGTGAACAGTGAGTGTAAATGACATGTTGTGGCAGCCCCCCCACACACACACACCCACCCCCAGGCCTCAAAATAAAGTGGTTTTATATAATAGATCTTTTAACTCAGTAGCAAACCAGTTGTGTTTGAGAGGACAGAGAGAGGGTGGGGGAGGAGAGAGCGAGACCATGAACAGCAGTTTGTACTGATGACTGTTAGAGTTCAGGTCACTGTAACAGTGACACATAATACAGTTATACCCAGAGGTGATGGTGAAACTGTCATTCACTGTTACAACCCAAACCAGTATATCAATAAACTGATACATAGTGGAAATAATAATTATAATCCCCCTGACTGTGAATGTCTCATGGTGACAACACACAAACCCTTCTGGCTGCTCATGGAGGAACAGCGTGTCGCTTCCTCCTCCTCTGATACAAACTCTCTCAGAGCTGACAACATGAGAGATGAGAAACATTAAAACCTTTAGATCAGACATATAAATGAAGGTTTAAAGCCTTAATACCAATTTAATGATTCTCACCAGATATCCCCCTGTCCTGGAGCCTACCGCTGTTTCACTGTTCACATATTCACTGGAGATCAAAGTCGAGTGACGACAAATTTACTCTGAGCTTCAGTCTTTTTTTCTGTTAAATCACATCCTGCATTTTAATCATCACTGGGCGATATTTGGTTGTAAAAAAATCCTGATAATCGATTAATCATTAATAAATATTGCTATTGTTTACATTAAAACATTTTTTGAGTGATCCAAGATGCAGTACACATTAACAGTTAATAACTTATAGTATTCAGAATGGTCTGATGCAGCAGCACTGCTGTAAAAATGTCAATAATATAAACAAAAATAACGTATATGATGCAGGTGTGACTACTGTGTTGTCCCTGAGTCTTTGTTCAGTCTATTAGATTAATAACAGAGAAATATTCAAGCTGCAGTTTCACAGCTTCTGCATGAATATACAGTTCATATTTAATATTCATGTTTGTGATAAGTGTCACAATCTGGAGAAAAACCTTCTTCCCTCTGTGTTTCCACCAGGACGTTCTGTGCTTTGATTTATTTGTTATATTAACATCACATCTAAGTGAGTTTTTTAAAAAAAATACCAGAAAAATGTTAGAATTACAGATGACTGCAGCACAGCATGATGAGATAAGGCGTCAGATGAACGGTGCTGTTCTCCCTCTACTGAAATTACAGTCTGAAAGGTTTGTTATTGAATTATTCTTATTAAAATCTAAAGTGTCAGAACAGGTGAGAGGCTGTGGATGATCAGTCAGAGGTGTTTTAGTCTAGTGATGTGATGTCTCACAGACTTTAAAGACACAGACACATTAAAACTGAGACAGTCAGTCAGGGTTAATGACCCAGAGACCAGGTTTCCCCCTCAGACATCGCAGACACATACTCAGTGTGAATGGTTCCGATACATCATATTAATGATCTGTTGTTGTTTGTTTGTTTGTGTCTGAGGCTGATGGAGCTGAGTTCAGTCTGAAGCAGACACCAAGGGGAGGGGGGGGGGGTCCCTGAGACTGTGGTTGGTTTGTCTCATGGTTTAATGTGTCTGAAGGTGAATATTGTGAATATGATGTTTGTGTGATTTTATTTATTCATTTATCATTTATTAAGGTAATTTAGTAAGGTTTCCTCTCCTCATCTTTCATAACCCCATACGGTAATGATTACATCTCACTTTGTGTGTTGAACACTGAACCACCAGAGCAGTTGTTTGGAAAATATAGATTTAGGATCTATAAAAGTGGCCTTGGCCCTTAGTGTTGGGCCCCCAGACACATGTAGTGTGCAGCGGGTTTGCAGACTGGGCTGTACAGAGACAGATGCAGGGTGATGGCTGCTGCTGCAAACAGATGCTCTCTGATGTCTGCAGGTCAGAGGTCACGCTGGATTTGTTGTGACAGGACAACTGACAGTGAGGAGAGTCTTTACATTAAACCAGGGTTTAATGTAAAGGATTAGAGCCTGGTTAACCATTGTGTTTGTGTTGCTTTTTTGCTCCACTTTGTAACGAGCTCCTGGACCTCAGGGGTTGAGCGGCTTTAAAAGACAAACAGAGCGGAGAAATCAGCTATAAGCCACGGTGTGTGTGTGTGTGTTAAGTGATGATGCGTACACAGTGTTGTTAACACTTGTTATTTGTGGCCTCTCTGCATCTGTCCATTTTATTTTTTATTTATTGGTTTATTTGTGTGTGTGAGAGTCTCTGAGAACTGCTGTCATTATTTTTAGCTTCAGTCCTTCTGGGTGCGTTCACAGCTTCAAACATAGTTCCTGAACATTGTACAGTGTGCTGAAGTGACTTCCTGTCCTGACCTGAGGCCGACCTGCCGCTCAGACGTTGCTCTCTCTCTCTCTCTTTATTACAGTGGTTTTGAAGATTCCTCCTTTTCCTCCATGTTTGATCAGGACAGAGAGCGCGGGGGGGGGGGGGGGGGGGGGGGGTAGACAAAAGGATGTGACAACACGGTGTGAAATGGGATTTAAACCCGTGTCATTGTGCGTGGACGGTAACGTGATGCGCTGATGGCAGCGTGGTGCAGCACCATGTGTTTGAGTCCGGCGGCGGCTCTCTGCTTTTGTTCTGTCTAAATCCAATTTGAGTGTTTCTGCTCTGTGGAGGCAACGTGCTCCTGCTTTTCCATTTAATCCCAGAGCAGCAGTGAATACACAACGAGTCAGAGTGAGAACCACTGAGCCAGAGAGGGAATCAAACTGGCAACCTCACACACAGAGCCACAAAGAGCCAGAATAAACAGATTTACGTGATCCATGATTCACATTCAAAGCACCACTGATCTCAGAGGTGACACATGGGCCTCAGTCAGGTCCAGTGAAGGTCTGTTCAAATCACCAGAGGTCCCATAATGCAATATTATCACCATACTTAGTCACTGGACTATATTTTAGTGGTTTAAAAAATGTTGTGATCTCCTGAATATTTCAGTAACATATTGTGTCACACTGTGATTAATCACCTTTTATGTCCTGAAAGGAAACTTTGTCATCATTTGCTTTATTTAATAAGATACAATTCTCAGTCTGTTCATCTTACTCTTCCTGAGTCCTAGTTTATATATCACAGACTTCAGACCTAAAAGCTGCAGGTGCTCCTGAATGGATGTCAATCATCCTGTTACCATAGAAAACCACAATCATCATTTTGTCCACCTGAAGCTGTTTCTGATGTTCGTATATTTTTTTTCTATGTGTGTGAGAAGCTCCTCTGTTGCCTTCAGTTTCCCGTTAAAAAAGGACATTTGAAAATCAGGGGCTTTTTGTTGAGGAGACCAAGGCCTGTCACACTTGTTAGATTATTATTGTTAGATTATGACCCCAATCATTTGAACTGACCACAATTATTTTGTGTAATTGTTAAAACTGTTTCCATTTATCTGTATAAAAAAAACTCGATGAAACAGAAATTTCATATTTACACTACTTCCCTGTTGTTTCCCACTGTTTAAGGTTTGACTGGTGCTCTTTTAATGACATCATTATGTTGCGCCCCCTTCTTCTGTCATGGTTCTATGACACATGAGTGGAGCACCACAAACTGTTTAAAAACCTGAGGCGCTTACTCTCTAATATTAGACAACTGCATTTCGATGAACATTTTATTTATATGTCCAATAAATGGCTCTTCTTCTTCATAAGGTGAAGGTTATGTGTATTATTAAAATCTGTTTAGGCTTGGACTGTAACAGTGGCATAAAATGATCAATAAAAGACAGTTACATTGTTAATCGCAATTATTTGTATGGCAACTAAATGTCAACTAAAGTGGAAGCTCTCACAAACTTAAGCTGCAGCAGTGATTTTTTTTCAATTTCTTTACAGTTAAAGGACATCGTTCTGCCTCATGACCTCGTCATCCTCCACCTCTTCCTCCTCCACCCCCCCCCCCCCCCCCCCCCACTGCAGCTTGTTAAAGTGTTCCTGGGCTGTTTTCAGCTCCAGCTGTGGGTTTCTATTGTGCTCTACTTTGCAGACTATTTCCGTGTGGATTTCTAGGCAGCGAGCTCTGGATGCTGTGACATTCAGGAAGCTTTGAGCAGCTATTAGTCAGGCTACCTGCTGCAGAGAGATAGCACTGAACTCCCTGAGAGACGGAGCAGCCACCGAGCATCAGAGCTGCAGTCCTGATCCCAGGCTGGCCCCGCTCTCTCATGGTGTATTTATGCTCACATGAACATGGAGCCATGCTGATGATTCCAGATCAGTGTTTATTCTTAGAGCCGTTATCACCCCCACCCTCTCTCTGAAGTGTGGACAGAAGGTCTACAAAGGGCTGTGAAAGTGCAAGTTGGTATTCAGGAAAAGTCTTTGTTTTTCCCAACAAGCTGAAGACTCCAAAATAACTTTCCATTTGTGGAGGTAATGAATGTTTCATCATTTCATATGGGCTGGAGTGGAGTGGCAGGATGGGAGAAGGGAGCAATGCATTAGTCATAACATCCTGGTTTATTGGAAAGTTATGGACAGGTTCACCTTTACTCACCTGTAATTCATAATTCACAAGTCACAGCCCCCCAACAACTAACATGACAGTGACTGACAACATGACTGACACCTCAGACACGGAGAACAATGAATATTATAGCACCTTTACTACTATATATAGAGCTTAGTATATACTGCATATGGTGATATATAGTCACATGTTGTCTCTGTTGCTCTGTATGTTGTTATTGAATAAATTCTAATTAAAAAACTCTCTAAACTCGAGCGTTTGCAGCAGCTCAGAGCTGCCTGAAACTGCCCCCGGGGATTACTTCATCATACACCTAACACATGATATGGCACTTTCACATCCTCTAAAGCAAGTATCCAACATTTTAAACATATTTATAAGTCTGAAAAGTTGGAAAAGCATAATAGGTCCCCTTTAAGATTCTGTTTCTATTCTTATTTTATTCCTTATTCCATTGTTGTGTGGTGTGGTGTCAAATTTTAGTTTGCCCCATAGAAATTACAATTTCAGTTACAAGTGCATGGCAAAACCCATGAACAAATCACTATATAAAATAAAATAAAACAGTGTAAAATGACATGGAATAAGAATAAAACATTAACATGAGAAAATAAATAAAGTATGAAACATCATTAAAAGAATATTCAGTGACATGAAGAGTTTGGTTAAAGGCGAAGAGGTAAATTTTAAGCTTTCACTCAAGAATAGTTCATTCTTATTTTCATTACTAAGTAGTGAGTCTCTGTCATTAACATTGCTAACATGTTACTGGAACCCTCAGTAAAGCAGCAGCAGATGATCTTGGAGGTTGACAGACAGTGAAGTAGCTCGTCCTCGTCCATCAACACCTTTGTACATAAGGAGAAGAAACTTGAAGCTGAAGTCTGTCGGTCTAACTGATGGAGGTGACTTGAAGGGCAGTAGATCTTCAAGAATCTTAAACATCACTTTCACTTGGTGGGTTCTCTGTTTGATGAGTGTCTGTTTGTGTTTGGTTCTTTTCTACCTGCAGATCAGACCTTGTGTATGGATAAATGTTCTTAAGTTTCCTAATCATGCTAATCTATTTGATTTGAGTGGTTTTATATATCACAGAGCACAGAGATGCACACAGGTATGAGCTGGATCAGAGTCCCGCACGGTTCAGTTTTGGAAACCCACACCCTCACCACCCGTCAATAAAGAGACCCATTACCCAACCCGTTACCCGAGCCACTAACGATGACGTTATTCTCCTGGTCTTGGAGGAGACCAAACTTCTCCCAAACGTCTGATTTAGCCCTCAACGATTTATTTTCTACAATTTCATATTTGCTGATCACCAACTTGGACTTTGTCTCGTCCATCATCTCCTCTCACTGGCGCGGGCGGCACAGCAAGTCAGTGACAGTGACACTGTGTGTTTTGTGTCTGCTTTTCAAAGAAAAACAATGAAAATAGTTACCCACCCGCATTACTTCAGTTCCGACTGTACCCGTACCTGTTAATTTATAAAAGTATAAATTTTACATCATCATACACATTTTTTGCAGTTAACCTGTTTCAGAACTGAGCTGGATGCTCACTGGTATTTGTTTGTTTCTGTTTCCAATGATTTCATGTGTTTTTTTAAGAGAAACAATGAGGAAGCAGCAGCTCTGTGTGGTGAATGGAAAGTCTGTTTTTCTGTGTTGTCTGGTTGGATGAATTAATTGTCCAGGTGGAACAAAACAGACAAGTGTTATTGTAGAAACAGAGGGGAAGCAGACACAGGAACTAACCATATGTGGAGGAAACTAAAAATTTGAAGCAATCCCTGCAAACTTAAATGTGGTTTTCACCTGCTTCCATGTTGAGCACTTGGTTTAGATCATGTTTCCTCACAGCAGGAAACATTATAATTAGACAAAGTGTTGTGAGGAGAATCCTTAGCTGAATGACTTGTGACTTAAAAAAGTCCAAACCATCATGGCAACAGCTGCAGACGTCTTCGTTATGACTCTGGTGCTTCAGCAGAGCTGTAATTATCACATCAGGGCTCAAACTGGTGGAGGATGTGTGACTGACTCCAGATGAGGAGGAGGATCAGTCACTGACCTGGTCTGACAGTAAGTGGACGGAGCTGGAGTCTCTTAATTGCTTAAATGGCCTTTTAGCTTGAGTTGTTGTTGTGGGAGGACGAGTGGAGAGAATCAGGGTGACCAAATAAGCTGGACCGTAGCCACGAAGTTAAGCCAGTGAAAACACTTTGCTGTGTGTGTGTGTGCATTAATGGCTGCTTGGGGCAGAAACTCCTCTGAAGGACAATAAATCACAGTAAAGTTAAAACCGTCCAAGTAGACAGACGCAAATTTTTCATTTCAGTCTGTTGGTTGAGTTGTTGAGTTCTCTGTCTGAATTTTGTCCCCTGTGAGTCTGGGAGCCCGAGACTCCAGGGACATCGCTCCTTGTGGCTGGCAGAGGGAGGTGTGGTGTGTTGTTCATACGAGAGGAGCAACAGTGTGACGGGGCATCACACATTAAACAGAGTCAACAGAAAACAGACAGCACCGTGGTGCAGAATGATGATGTTTATCAGCCTCCTAAATAAACACAGGTTCAGTTTATTTGTCAGTGTGATCTACAAAGATTGAATTAACTGAGTATTACAGGGTAGAGGAAATCTCACAGAATTAAAATTTAGTTTATTAAAAAAAAAAAAAAAATCAGGTAATCTCATTTACTAGATTACATTTAATTTTCCTGTGAGTATTTGTGTATTGGCACAAAAGCAGCAGGTGTTGTTGTTGTTGTAAGTCCTCATGTTGTCCTTTAGTTTGGCCCAAAGCAGCTTTGACCACTGCCTGAAATTGGTTTGTCATCAAACATTTCAGGTGTCTTGAAGCAACCATAAAACACTGTTAGCAGAGGATGGTTTTGATCCATCGACCTCTGGGTTATGGGCCCAGCACGCTTCCGCTGCGCCACTCTGCTGAACATCACCCCAGATGGGACAATCCCTGGCTTAGGAGGCCAGTGCCTTATCCATTAGGCCACTGGGGCTTCACGATCACCCTCTGGTAATGATGAGGTGGTTGCAGCTCTGCTCTGATTTATGGAGCTGTAGCCACTTCATTGAAATGATTGGCAGAGAGCTGAAAGATCGGTAAAAGTAAATTTTCTTTGCTGCCAAACATTATGTTTCTGCCCAGGAGCAGATGATAGTCACAGGCCAACAGCTTCAGTCATTACTATTAGTAGTACTACTTAAAATAAAGAGGTTGTGATATGTCCACTGTGAAGTGCTACTGCCTCAGGGTAGCCTAGCCACTGAGTGACTCACTACTGGAAAGTGATGAGATGGTCTGACTGGACTGGAGCTGGTTTGCATGCTAACTTCAGTAGAACGAAAGAAGAGATAGCAATAAACAAGACACTTGTGTTTCTGTGGGTGGAGACTTTAATGGTATTTACTAACACATAATGCAACATGCAGTTTTTCGTACCAGGTACTTATTGTTGCAGAGTGATGGTGCACAAAGCTCTGATAAAAGCTCACTTAGCAGAGGATGGTTTCGATCCATCGACCTCTGGGTTATGGGCCCAGCACGCTTCCGCTGCGCCACTCTGCTGTAAATCACCCCAGATGGGACTCAAACCCACAATCCCTGGCTTAGGAGGCCAGTGCCTCATGGAACCAGCTATATCAACATGCAGAAAGCCAATACGAGCTGCTGGTCTTTGCTGGAACTGGAGACTCTTGGCCAGTAATTTTTCACCACATGATTTTGAATCAACTTGCTTTTTGTACCTGGAAGTACTTTTTGTTCTGCCTGAGAAGATTAAATTTGGACTGGTGGTCTTCCAGGCATGTACAACTGGTAGGAGGCCTTGAGGTCGACCCATAGTAGCTCTGAGACTGTTGATGATGCTGTAAAACTCTGCTTTGAGCAGCAAGCTGTTAATAGAACACTGTTAGCAGAGGATGGTTTCAATCCATCGACCTCTGGGTTATGGGCCCAGCACGCTTCCGCTGCGCCACTCTGCTGTAAATCACCCCAGATGGGACTCGAACCCACAATCCCTGGCTTAGGAGGCCAGTGCCTTATCCATTAGGCCACTGGGGCGTTAAAAGTTGGATCTGGCAGTGCTAATGTGGTTGCTGCTCTGGTGGCCATTGACGCGAAAACCCTGTCTGTCCTGGAGAAGAACTTCTGGCTGTCCACCGCAGGTAGGGTCCCATTTCTGAATGCTGCAGTTTTAGGGCCGCAGTTTTAGGACATGATCTAACCTTAACCTCTCTTTTTCTCAAGCCCTAACCCTAACCTTCCTGTTGCCTAACCCTAACCCCTTAAACAAATGCACTCCTGAGACCATAGCCTCTGGGTCTGCAGAGACATACTACTGACTGCACTTGCTCTGAGATGGCCCTGCTGAACCAGTGCTAGCTGGTTGACTTAAGTAGAAGAAGAAAAAAGGTAGAAATAGAAGCTAAACAGGGTGCTGATGTTTTTACCGCCGGAGACTCTTTAGGGTTTTCAGGCACGTCTAACTGGTTGGAGGCCTTAAGGTCAACCCAAAGTAGCTTTGATTACTGTCTGAAATGGTTTTCCATTTCAAATAGCCCTGTTAATGATGCTGTAAACCCCTGTTAACAGGGGATGGTTTGTACCCCAGATGGGACTTGAATGCACAATCCGTGGCTGGAGGCTGGTGGGTACGATTGTTACCCATCCCTTAAAATATGAAACAGTCTCATATGTGAGGATTAAAGATTGTGGCCTGTCCCATTGTGAACCACTACAGGAGATTGAAGTTGTGTTGGTTTGGTTCAGTGAGAAGCAAGAGTCTCATATCAGAGATCTGTCACTGAATTAAAAGGAATATATGCATTTGTGTGTGTGTGTGTGTGTGTGTGACATGCAGTCCTACTCTGGCAGATTATCCAGCTCTTTTCATAGATCCTGTCTCATTTCAATGACAATGGGAGATCAGCGTCAATTAGTGCAGCGTCTCTACATCGTGATCCAGAGGTCGACAATAAAAGCGGCTTTTAACCCGAAGATGAGACGTTGTGTCTGACAGTCAGACTCACACTTTCGCATCTACCTGCTTCTTCTTCTTTTCATCCCTTCTTCATGTGCTTCCATTAAAATGTCCCTGGATGATTTTCCTCCTCAATCCCTTCATAACCCTCCCCACCCCTCCCGGCTGTTCATTTATGACGAAGGGCTCTGGATTGTAGTGTCTGTGTGTGTCTCTGTGTGTGTGTGTGTGTCTGTGTGGGTCAGTGGGGAGTGAGGCTCTTCATAATCCGGTAATCAAACCAGCTGCCACCAAACCCAACCCCCACCTCTCCAACCCTCCATCCCTCTATACCTCTCTCCTTCGTCCACCTCCACCACAAGATACATGCATGTGGACACTGAATACACTTGTCTCTCTCTCTCTCTCTCTCAATCTGAGGTCAAGCATTAACTGCTTAGATCAGCAACACAATCAATAGTCAATCAGTCGATCATTTTCAGTACTACCGAAATATCAAGTTATTTCCTTCTCTCTGTATAAGTTCACACCATTTTCTTCTTTTGTTCATCCGTGATTAAAAAACCTTCTCTCTTTCTCATATTTTCATTTTATATTTCTGTCTGCATCCTTCTTTCTTTCTTTCTTTTTTTTGTTTAAAATATTCTCTCACATATTCTGAATCGTTTCCACCCTGTGTGTTTTTCTTTGAGTGACCTCTTAGCTTCACACTGCACAGACAAATTCATTCATTTCATTTTAATCGCTGTCAAGGTTACAATTTAAATCAATTCTGTGAAAACATAATTTTAATATAAAGGTTAAAAAATCAGACTCAAACAGATCACCCAGGTTAGCATGGGTACATTTATTGGAGTTACTAAGATAAGATAAGAATTACTTTATTATGACCTGTAGCAGTGTTTTGTTGCTAGGCGACATTTAGTGGTGGTACTGATTATGACAGGAGCAAAGTGAAAAGTGTGGTGACAAAGTCACGTCAGGAGGAGGCAGTGGTGGATGGATGGGACACAGGGGAGCGGTGTTTGATTCCCATGCTGTTGCTGTCATCTATGATGATTGTTATTGCCGATGATGAAGAAAGGTGTGGTGTTGTTGGTACAGTCTGCGTATTAATTATTGTAACCATGACAACAAGGGGTTGGTACACCTGCTGCCGTAGGAGGCGCTGTTTCAGGTGGTGAAAGAGGGATGCAAAAATGAACTGTTGCTGGAGAAGGAGCTGCAATAATCAATAAATAATTATCAGTAATACCTGAACAGTGAGTTATCATCCCCTGTTCATGAGTCACCACAGTGTCTCATCTTTGTACATCCCTGATTAAAGGCCCACCACCCCCTCCTCCCTCCCTTCCTCTCTCTCTCTCTCTCTCTCTCTCTCTCTCCTACCCTCCACTGACTCTGTTCGTCATGTGTCATCGTTCTTCCTCTCTGTCTTTCACCTCTTGCCCTCCACCCGCTGTCGTGCTCCTTCCTTCCTCCTTTTGTTTTCTCTTTCTCTCTCCTCCTCTCCTCCTTTATTCTCTCTCTCTGTTATTCCTCACCTCGTTTCACCCTCTATCTGCCTCACTGGTGCTGCAGTGAATTGCTTCACCCTCCTCCTGCTGCTGGTCATGTGGTCGTTTGTGTTCTTACAGATGATTAACCTGCTTTTCCAATAAATCGCTTCAGATATAGCAGAGTTTGGAGCTGGTGCTCCTCTATCTCTCCATCTATCTATCTATTGATCTACTGATCTAGGGATCTTTCACAACTAGGGTTGAGTACTTTTACTGGTACCAACCGAATTCCTGCAGCAATCCTGAGTATTGATTCACGTAAAATTAAACGGTGCCACATTTCGGTACCTGAACGCACCCTCATACCTGTGAGATAGTGGAGGAATGTCTTGCTAGCATGCAGTGCAATAGAGAGTGGGGCAAATCTCTCACAAACACATTGACAACAGAGCTGATCAGACACACTGGTCTGGGACAAAAATATATACAAATTACTCGGGTCCTGTCAGGCCTCGGGTTTTCTCTTTTTTTGGCTGGTTTGGGCCAAGAATTAATGCTAGTGAATTGGACTGCGGCGGGTCTGGTGTTGAAGCCTTGTGGCTTTGGGTTTTAATTTTCAGGCCCGTTGAGAACTCTACTGTCTGTGAACAGCCCCTCCTCTCTCTACACACTCTGAAGTGTTGAACACAGAGCCCACTTATTGCCATTAAGGAAAACCCCTCATTATGCAGACAGTTTACACTGAACCATAACAATAAATATTCAACATTCAGAAGTTTGGACTAATCTTTTAGAGGCAAAATAACTTTATCACACATACACAAAAAAAAAAAAAAATACTGAAAACATGTACCGTTGCATAACAGTACTGATCCCCAGGAACTGGCAATCAGTACTAGATAGATTTAAATGTGAAAGGTACCCATATCCTGTTAGGTCACAGATCCACCACATTACTTCCTGTTGTCAGTAGGTGGCGCTATAGCTTTGATGTCATATAATTGTGCAGATGATTTAGTAATAATGACAACAGTATATGGGGGATCCTGCAGAATGAGGACAGAGATCAGACAGGACAGGACAGAACTCCTGAGACTCAAGTTTCTCCACAGGTTTGATTCCTGGTCAAGTCTCCGGCCCCTGGGCTCAGACCTGAGCTGGTTCCACAGAAGTGATTTGACTTCAGCATGTCACTTCTTTGCTCTCCAGCCTCATTTATCTTGGTCTCTTAACCTCCGTCTTTCTGCTGTTTATCCTTCCTGTCCCAGACCCCCCTCCAAGTCGGACCCCTCATCTATCCCTCTCCTCTCAATCCTCCTCACCTATATAGCCTATATGTTCATGTCAGTGTTCATGTCTCTTCCTGCCATCCCTTTCCCTTTCTTCTTTCTCTTTTTATATACTTCTATTAACCCAGCTTACCTTTCCCCTCTGCTGTCTTCTTCTCTTCTTCAGATGGCGTCCACAGTATCTCAGCCCAGTGCGTCCTCCGTGTCCTCATCATCACTGAGGACATGCTGGGAAGCAGTGTCACTGTGCGTCTCCAGAACATGTCCCAGGAGCACTTCCTGTCACCACTGCTGGGTAACTTCCTGGAGGGCGTATCAGCGGTGTTGTCGGTGCCAGTTGAGGATGTTTTCATCTTCAACATCCAGCCGGACCTGGACGCGGCGCCAGGAGGGATCCTTAATGTCAGCTTCTCTGCTGCACTGCCTGGAGGACACTTCTTCCCCTCTGAGGCTCTGGAGGAGCAGTTGTACCTAAACAGGCTGAGGCTGACGTCGCTCACACAGATGGAGGTGAGGCCAAATACACAGCACACACAGACACACGCACACATTCACACACTCACACTCACACAACACCAACCAGTGAAGCTACGGGAAACATAGTCACAGTTTCTCCTTCAGAGTTACAGTGTTAAATCAGGCCTGAGGTATTTTACAGAACATTATGTGCCACAGTGCCACAGTGACATTTGACTTTTTGTATATAAAATGTCAGCACTTGATTTTTTTCTCATGGATTCATGGAGTTAATTTTCTTTCATCACTTCATAGAGGATGAATTGGTGAATTATGGCTTAAAAATGTGGCCTTGTACTTGGACCATCATCTCTAATGAGTTCATCCTCAAGTGCAAGTGAGCATTTGTGCCAAATTTAAAGATGTTCGCAGAGATGTCACGTTCTGACTGTCACAGACTCAGAGGCTTTAAAATGTCAAGTGTCAACTTGCATGTGAATCACACTTAAATATATATAAATATTTACAAGCTAAACTCAGCAAACTCAACAGTTTTGAAAATCAGTGGAAGCTACATACTCATGATTTTCTAAACAAATATTTGTTTAATCATCAGTGACAAACAGGTCTCTGCGCAAACAGAACTCAGTTTGAGTTTGTGTTTAAAAAGAGCTGTCCATCATTTATGGAGATACAGCAACACAATGTTTGCATTTTTATTTTTGGTTTCAGGACTCTCTTTTTATCACTGAGGTTTTAGAATAGGCTTTTAATATGAACAGATACAAACATGTTTTCATTTTCTTTTCATATTCTTCTTTTTACTTTTGTTTTTAGAGACTTGGTATTGAACACAAGGGCAGAATCCAGAAATTTAATCCTGTAAAAATAAGATTTAAGATAAAATTAGAAGGAAAGTGGAAGAAAATAAACAAAACCACAATTGAAAATCCTGTCACACATCTTGAGTCATCCTGTAGGATCACCTGTTCACAGAGAAGGACAAATTAGACATTTTTTAAGTAAGTGTTCAATAAGAAAAGTTGACACATGGCCCTTCATATACACATGTGCTGCAGCTGGAAATCAGAGGTACATATAGTAACTGAGGTGAAGCAGAAAAAGTGAGACTCACTGTGTCAACATACAACTGATATGAACTGATAATAATACAGCAGCATCTCATCCATATGGCTTCATGCAAGGGTACACAGATATGACCACTATATGTTCTTATGCATGAGGTCACACACACCTGGACACAGTGTGAACATCATTGACGTTAATGTTAACACACCTCATGCATGTGCATGAGACAGCTGACCCCAAGGGGGTGAGGGGGGTGAGGGAGGCCACGGCCAAGTCAGGAGATACAGAGTTTAGAGCTGAGTGTGTGACCTTCTCTTAACGCTGTCACACACACACATTCAAACTGAATCTATAATAAGACACAATCGTACAAACATAGCACATGTGATGCAGTGGCCTGAACAGCAGGCGATAACTGTACATATATTGTATAATATATTGTATAATACACTCTATACCCATCTGTGGAGAACCACTGATTTCACACAGCTGGACAGGAGCAGATAAAAAAGAGCAATGATAATGTGAATCCAGGAGCCTGAAAGACAAGACCCAGGGCCTCAACACCCCACTCCGTCTGCTGAGAGCTGCAGGAATAAGTGAAGGTCTGAGATCATCAGCCTGTCAGCCCAGAGAGATGTCCTTATGGAAATGTGGCTTATAGTCGCTGCCAGGGGTGCAGCACTTAATGGCTGAGGACTGGCTGTTAGCTGTAGGCTGTTAGCTGTTAGCCACTGTTTGATGTTGAGCTGTTGGACACATTTTGTCATGTGACTTGCAGTGCGGCAATGACTTCAGAGAGGCTTTAAATCAAACTCACGTTTCTATAACTCATGTTTTAGCATTAGTGTGACAACATGTTAAATGCTACGGTGCTGAAGGTTAAACCAGTGTTTTGTATGTTTTCTGTTGTGTTTTTAACTGCAGCCACCTCCTGTTCTCTCTCCACCTGTATTATGCACACAGGCTTTTTAATGAGAGACATAATGATCTGTTATAGCAGGAGAAGCTTAGGTGCAGTTAATAACTTTAATTAAAGCTCTATTCAGGTTCTCCAGTTTCAGAGCCCTGATGCTGCTCATAAAGACTCTGACTCCAACTGCCAACTATTAACTCCACTGATATTTCAGCCTGTTTCTTTTTCTCTAAGATCAGTTTCAGCAGGATATTGTACCTTTTATTTTTATCTGAGAGCTACAGTTACCCGTTCCTGTTCAGCTTAAGACTTTACCAAAGTACATAAAACGAATACACATAACAGACGATGGATTGTAATAGACTAAACTACCTGAAGTAATAGTATATAATCTAGTTATATCAGTCAAATGCACCTTATGAATTAATGCATCACTAATAATAACCTGATACTGTCATTATTAAAAGTGTGTTAGAATTGTTTTTTATTTTATTTCTATTATCATTATTTATTTGGTTGAATGATTAGATTTAGTATATTTACAGTTTTTATGGGTAATTTATTGTAGTAGACTGAACAAACTTTCCCACTGGAACAGCTACAAACATGAATGTTGGTGTAGTTCTCACCTCGTGTCTGAGATGAAGCTTGTTGCATGTTTCCCTCTCCATGATGACACTGACCCTTCGCCTCCTCTTTCTCCTCTCCATCACTTCAGGTTCTCCCATTTGACGACAACGTGTGTCTTCGTGAGCCGTGTCAGAACTACATGAAGTGCATCTCAGTGCTGCGCTTCAACAGCTCCGCCCCCTTCATCTCCTCGCCCTCCATCTTGTTCCGGCCCATCCACCCCATCGCAGGTCTGCGCTGCCGCTGCCCCGTGGGCTTTACTGGCGACTACTGTGAGACCGAGATCAACCTGTGCTACTCCAACCCCTGCCTGAACGGAGGGGTGTGCGCCCGCAGGGAGGGCGGCTACACCTGCATCTGCCGAGAGGACTACACAGGTGAGTGGGAGGCGTGTGTGGAGTATGTGGAGTGTTTCTGTGATGCTGTGGTCAGTGTGCTATGTGTAAAGTAGAAAGACACCACACAGATTCTGTTGGTTGTTTATGGGCAGAATCAGAGCTCGAATCAGGTGTATGTGTGTGTGTTTAAGTCGATTTTGCACCATCAGTGTCTAAGGGAAAATGCATCATGTTCTACAATTTAATGTCTAAAATAAGACGTATTTAATATATTTCAATTTAAGGTTTTAATCTTTATAAATGAAACACCTGAGTTTGTAATGACAGATACACTGATGAAGGGAAAGATGCAGAAATGTATTAATTAAATGAATATTTGCTGATGGTTGAACAGTTTTGGTAATACTTTATAACTACACACTAATGCATTATTTATAAAACATCCTTCCTACCTAAACTCATCTGTATGTGTTTGTGATTCTGTTTTCATACTTAATAAATGATGGATTCAGCATTTATTCTATTATTATTAACTATTATATCAGTTACAAACCATTTATGTAGGACATGTCAATGGTTCATAAGTTTAGATGACCTTTTATGCAGCACTTATACATACAATGATTTAGACTTGTACTAATTAGTTAGTGTGTTCATAGAGTACTTACCTGAGTATTAATAAGTGTTTATACAACATCTAGTATCAATGTAGGAAGAATGCTTTATAAATTATGGGCTTAACTAATCCTTTAAAGTGTGTAGTTATTATAGAGCATTCCTGGTGATGGTTTCACCTGTAGCTGCTGACTCAGAGGAGACTGAGCAGTGTGTGAGTGAGTGTGTGCGTGTGTGTGTGTGTGTTTTCTTAAACTTGACTCTGCTAAACACAAAGTGACTGAGCTGCTGTGTCGGTGTCTCACACTCACTTCCTGTTTGATCTGCTCTGCTCTCACTCTTTCATCACGTTGAGCTGAACAACATGAAAACACACACTCAGCCTTCTGGGAGAGCTTAGCATCTACACACACACACACACACACACACACACACACACACACACACACACACACAGAAACAGATTTGTTTCAGAGCTGCCTCAGTCTTTGAGCCATTGAGTTGATGTGGGAGAGAATAGAAGCTGTGAATATTAGTGTGTGTGTGTGTGTATGCGCGTGTGTGTGTGCATGTGTGTGTCATGGGGATATTTCACATTGCCTTTTATTTCAAATCAAACGAAAGCTGGGGGAGTGAAGCAACACTTTTCTTTCAAGAGAGAGACGGAGTGTTTTCCAAACTCCCACTGAGACAGAGAGTGAGAGAGAAAGACATGAAGGGCGGGATAGAGAGAATGGGCAGGGGACACACTGAGACAATGAGTGGGAGGCAGAAAGACAGAGAATAGAGTTTGACAGAGGGATGGATATGGAGGTGGCGAGAGTCAGGAAAGTTTAAGAGAGATCAAAAGTAGAGAGAGAGAGAGAGAGACACTGAGGGAAGAGGAAATAAAGTTAAGAGCAGGAAGGAGGAGATGAATGAGAGAATTCTTGTTACTGCTGAATTCTGGGTAAAACCAGTGAACATCTGAGGGTCCAGATACAGCTGTGGTGAAATCATTGGTCATTAGTCCAGAGCAGACGTCAACACTGTGTCCTGATCCAGTGTTGCACCAGTTTACACTTAAAAAGAACAAGTTCATATATCACCTGTCTTCAATTGATTGTTCATAAAAGCAGACAGAGTTTATTGGACAAATCTCAGGTTGCAATGTTCAGGGGACCTGTAACATCCCCGCTATAACAGGTCTGAAGGGCGAGGACAGAGAGAGACAGAGAGAAACTGATACCAGGAGTAAAAGGAGAAGAAGAGTGAACGAGGGGAGGGAAGAACTGAGAAAGAAAAAGTGGAGAGAGGAGAAAGAGAAAACATGGAGCACATGACAGATGATGGAGAAGAGGCAAGTCTGACAGCAACACGAGAGGCGAGGGAGACGGCTGAATTCAGAGAGAACAACGGGGAAGAAAATGGGGCGAGCGACATCCAAGACCATAGAGAGAGAGGGAGAGGCAGAGAGGATGAGAGGTGAGGGGTAGAGTGAGAGAAATCAGAGGGGGTTCTGGGTAGTCGCTGTTGTGCATTTCCTGCGTAGGCGTCGGGTTTTTCGATGTCTTGTCAGTGCTTGGGGCAAAGGGGAGGGGGAGGGGGGTGAGGGGGGTGAATAAACAGGGACGAATTGATTCTGCATCACACAGAAATCTCCAGACATCTCTCCCTCCCTCTCTCTCTCTCTCTCTCTCTCTCTGTTTCGCTCTCTCTCATCGTGGCTTTGAATTTCTTCTCGTCTCTCAGGCAGCAGCTGAGCAGAGGCTTCGACCCAGAGCTAACACTGTCTGTTTTCACCTGAAAAGTATTTTTATATCCAGAACAGAAACAGACGTGAACCATCAGTGAATCTGTGAACATTCAGTCCTTTAGGGAAAACAAGGCAAATACATGAAATAGTATAGAAACTATAAATTGTGAATGAGTTGGAGAGAGAGAGAGAGAGAGAGTACATATCAGCACAAAATCAAACTAACAAGAATAAAAGCAAATAAATACAAGAAAATGGTAAAACTTTGATGTAAAATAAAGTAGAACTAAAAGAATTAAAGTGACGATTAATATAAACTCATGTTAAACACACATTCTCAATCAAATCAGTAAAAAGACATGTTATAGGTTGGTGCTGGCTCGTCCTCCTGTTCTCAGTCCGTCAGCTGGTCCTGCAGCAGCAGGTGAAGCTCGACTCACCTCAGCCTCCTCTACTGCGGTAAAGACACACTAAGTCTTTCCCACTACCTCTAACCTCGGGTTAACCTCCTCTAAAGCTCATATTTAACCCAGGATAAGTTGCGTTTGCAGCGGTTACCATGGAAACTCTAAACCTGCTGTGGAGGAGGGTTAAAATCAGTTGAAACTGTCCTTATGTATAAATTCTCCCACATTTAACATTGATTAAGATTTGAAATTCGTATTGTGTGGAGCCTTAAACTAGACTTTAATGTGAGTCGGAGTCGTCTCAGCACGGCTGAGTGAAGTCTGGGATAATCAGCTTCGCCTCTGTGTTTCCAGGGAGGGAGGTTGTTTCTATGATACTAAACTCAGCTAAGGTTCTTCACTTTTTTCTTTCATATTAAAATTTCAAACATGTCTTGCTCTCGTCTCTGACAAACTCATTCAGCTGCATCGTCGATGTTCAACACAAAACGACAAAACGAAAACAAAAAGACCTAAAGAAAAGAGGAGGTGAAGTTTAAAGATGGAGAGACTGAAGGAAAACATACTCAGGTGATACAGAGAGAGCCACATTATTCACATTATAGCAACATGATATGAGGAACTCCTCTGATGGAGCTGAGAGATGGTGGGAGGAGAGGAGACAGAGGGAGGTGTAGATGCAGAGTAAATGAGTTAGTGAGAAGATAAAAAAACTGGAGCAGCGAGGAGAAATGAAACAAGCAGGTTGTGTAGAAGTTTGAGTCTGAGACAGACAGAGGAAAGATTAGTTTAAGATCTGATGAAGGAGAGTCGAGAGATGGAGGTTGATAGAAACATATCACACACACTCGCACACAGATCGTGTGCAGAATAATGTTTCCTGTTTAACGTGTGTGCAGGAGTTTGTAGACTCAGCAGGACGCCACAGGTTTCTGAGGAAATCTTTCAAATGTGGTGACGAGTACAAATCCTGCTTTTACATTTAACATGTCAGACACTTAGAAATTCAAGATGGCTGACACGTCCTCTAAGGAAATGTCAGTCTTTCACCCTCAGTTTTCCCATGTGGCTGATCCGGGTGTCAAATCAAACACTTTAACAAACTGAAAGGGCAAAAGTAAGAAAATAAGTAAAAACTCAGTTCTCAGTGTAACAAGGTTCATTGTCTCATAAGATCATTGGTGATGATGTTGCAGATAAGTTTTAAACTCATCCCCTGACAGGATCAGGTGATGAGTTAAATAAGATGGCATGATGAAAATTAATGATAGAGCCATTAATCAGCTGATTAATGGCATTTTCCTTGATTGACATCAGCTGATTAAAAATGTCTGCAGACACCAGAGGCAGAGGCAGTCAGGCTTAAACTCGCAACATAGTTCATTTTTGCTGCTCTTCATAGTGTGTGCATGTTCCCAAATCTGAATATCTATCAGGAAACACATGAGGAATGATCATTATTCAGAAAATAAAGCAAAGCCCATTATGTTCTGTGCTTCCTTGATGCATGATGCTATTGTAGTGACAGTACATTAGTAGGCAGGTCCAAACACAGCCCCTGTTTGTTCATCTGTGATCACCATCAGTGAGTCTTCATCTCCACCTGCCTTGTTGATATATGATAATCAGTTATTGACCTCAGGTCTGACTGGTCATAATGTTAAACCGACCTCTCCTTCTCTGTCTGTGTCCACTGCTTCAATAGATTTAATAAAGCAAATCTGTCATTTACTCAGATCAGTGTTTAATGAGCTCAAATTTGATAAGTAAACGTTGTTCCTGAGTCGATGCTTCAGGCTGAAGTGGCTTTAAATCCTGAGCTCTGCAGTTTGTTATCAGCCTGATTCAACAGATTTTTACCTCTAAGACTCTAAGGCTGTCTGTGCTGCAGCTTCAGTGACGTCTCACAGTTTAAATCACTTTGGATTAAAGCGCCTGCACAGTGAATGTGAAGTGACAGTGTGTCCTGTCGTTGAACAGAGCAGAGGAGAGGCGTGACTGAGATGAATACAATACCTACTGCCCCACTGTGTGCCTTTTTATGCTCTGCGGGTCTCCCTGCTGTTGTAATTCCCTTACTGTACTGTCATTAAAGGCCAACTATGCAACTCTGGTTGCTTTTCTGCTGTTTTGCTAACCCTCCTCCGGGCCATGTGCATTTGTTTTCAATAAAGCCTGCGAGAAACCAATCAATAGAGCAGTGGATAACTTTATTTATCATATATGATGTTACAATATGTATATTTGTGTAGTCTTATCCGTCATAAACAAGAGATTATGGGTTACGGGGTGTGTTTGTGTCACAGTGCTGACGAACAAGTAAAAGCCAGTCCAAGACTGACCCTCTATGGTCCCTTATTCTCTTTGGTCAATTCAGCACCTCTGCCATAATAAACATATTGAGAATAGTGAGCTAGTAAGGCAGGGGATGTGTGACATGTTGATGTAAAGCGACACGAGGATGGATAATGGATAGATGGATGGATGGATGGATGGATGGATAATTAGATGGATGCCAGGCAGGCAACCGAATTACTTTGAGCAATACCAGGCCGGCTGGATGCTGTGTCAGTGGCAGGGGCCATTCTGCATGTTACGGGTCAGTGAAACATCGACATGATTTTGAAACTATGATTTTAAGGTAAAATATTTACATAATGTTGCTTTAACAGGTTAGGAGAGTCGACATCTACATCATCGTCTCCAAATGTCTCACGTTTCACCATCCAGATGACAACACCCCCAGTTTTTGAAATAAATAGTTTTTAAAATAAACCAGGCTCAGTGATCTAAACCTTTGGAGTCGTGTGAAATAAGGAGGAAGCATAGCAAAGAGACGAGTTCAAAAATGAAAACCTATCATCAGTGATTTCTACATCACTGTTTGACTCCATCACAACTGAAGTCAGACATGATGGATTATTCTCCCTCTACACAGAGTTGTCTGTGATGCAGCTGAACTGAGCCGTGAAGTCACTGTTGTACTAATCTGAACTAATGATGTTCTCAACATGTGCATCTGATCCTCAGCGTCTTTATTGATCTCTGTGGGACAAACAGGTTCCACAGTGTGAGAGCAGCAGAAAGACTTTTCTGACTTTGTTATTCTGAGTCATGTGATGAAAAATCTCACAAGGACAAGTTGAGAGAGAAGAAAGGCAGCTGGAGAGAGAGAGAGAGAGAGAGAGAGAGAGAGAGAGAGAGGGAGAGAGAGATAAAATAGTATGAGGATGAGAGGAGACTGAGAGATGAGTACGTGTAATAATGATATTTAAAAAAAAAAAACAGAAGATAAAAACAGATAAACCCAGACTGGGGGGTGGGGGAAGGTGAGAGATAATGGTGTAGGGTGGATTCAGAAATCTCAGTGACATTAATTTTAGAGGTCATTTATAGAATTAATGAATGTGTGTGAGTGTGTGAGTGTGTGTGTGTGTGTGTGAATAACTACTTTATTTGAGAGTGGATTAACAGAGTAAGGAATGTGTGAGTAAAAGTTGAGATAGATTAAATTACTTGGGGGAAATTAGAAATAGTGAAGTGTTGGGGCAGTTCAGAAAAGTGTGTGTGTGTGTGTGTGTGTGGCAGGACACACAGAGAGAATAAATGAGTTTGGTGAATCAGCCTCAGCAGTGAGACATTCAGGTCTGAGCTCATGGAGACTGAGCTGCAGCAAAAACAGGAAACAGCGTCGTGTGACCACAGAAACATGGAGTAACAGTCTCACTGCAGCAGCTGATGATCAGAGCTCAGAGGGATAAACACATGAAACAATGTGAGAGGAAGGAGCAGCAGAGAACATTAGTTTTATTTGGAGAGAGGAAGAGGAAGAGGAGGAACCTGGGGGCTCTTTAGTGGTGAATCAGGAGGAGATGCAGCTCTCATGGGTGTCATACTGTAGATCTATATCAACTTAGACTCAGAATTCTTCTGACTCTTATTTTTGCTAAATAAAAAAACTGACTGAGTTTATTTATATCTCACAAACCCTTGCCCAAACTTAGGATATATTCAAACCTGGCTCATTCGGAGCACTTTAACCTCAACAGTCAGTTGATCAGCAGATGTGAACACATCAATCTAAAACAAGCAGCCCGCAAGAAGGGGCGATCTCTCTCAAATGACACAACTGACTGTGAAAAACAAACTAGCCTCCAGGTAAGATTGTACTGTAGCCCCTGAATCGTAATAAAGCAAACCAGCCACTTGTCTGAATATACCCTTAGACACTTATATTTAGAGCAATCACTGAGTTATATAAAATGTTCAATTCTCTATTATCTGGCGAATCCTTTACTTTATGTGCTGTACTAACAGTGCTGTAGGATAATGTGGAGTGAGCAGAGGTCAGCAGGTCACTGTGAAAAGAGCTGAAGAGATTCTGTGTTTTCTCTCAAAGGTAATTAACTTTTAGCCTCAAGGAGAAATCCTGACGTCATCGACTGAAGAGCTGATGAGTTCAAGTACCTGTCTCTCTTTGTCTAATTTCAAGCCGGCAGGAAAATAGGAATAAAGGAAACAGAATAAAGTTCTGATGATGGTTTGCAAAGACAACAGAGTCATTCTGCTCAGTGTTTCCAGATCCACAGCAGATGTTTAAGATTCAGTTTCTGTTTTATTTGTTGAACTTTACACATGAAAATCCTAGGAAGCAGGAACAGAGTGAGGTGGAGTTTTTCCTTGTGCTCAGATGAAACATGATTATATATCAGAAAAGGAGAGAGAGAGAGAGAGAGAGGAAAGGCTGCAGGGTGAAAAGAGAATCAGAAATCTGTGTGGGTGACGATGGTGGTTATCAATATACAGGATCTGATCTTTTGAAACAGACCAAAAAAACCAGGCAGAGAGGATTGTGGATGAGATGAGGCAGATGAAAGAGGAAATGGAAACCGAGTAGGAAAGAGGACTTGAAAAAACAGGAGGGAGAAGAAGGGGAGATGGAGATTGAGAGAAGTGAAGCATTAAACCATAAACATAAAAAAGGTGAGAGAGGGAGAATGAAATGAAAGACAGAAGAACAAAGCAGAGGGAACATTAAAATGGTTAAAGAGAAAGCTCAAATACAAGTTAATAAGTAAAATGAAAAAGGTTTTTACCACATGATGCTCAGATGTTTCACATTGAGATTCTTTGTTCTCCACTGACACACGTCTTTACGCACTCTCTCCTCTTCTACTCGTTCAGTTTTAACGTGTTTTTATCTCATCGCTCATTAAAGTAAACTTCACAGTTTATCTTCAGGGAGTTTCCAGGTCTGAAGGGGTGAAAGTGCAGAGAGCTCTGAGTCAGGGTTCATCCTCTGGAGTTCACCTGTGGCCTCTGTTTCATTAAGCGTCAATAGGAAGCAGTGTGTGCTACAGTAGTGTGTGTACGAATAGTAATTCAATATTTATTCTATTAATATTTCCATTGATCATGACTAAAATTCTGAGCATTTACACAAGCACCAGTGTTACATTTCATACATCCTTGTTTCATAACAGTTTTATTATCTATCCACACAGGAGTTTGTGGTGGAAAAGGGAAACAGTGCATGTGAGCAAGTGACATTTTACAACATGCTGCACAAAGACTAAAATTAAAGTATGAACTAATAATAAAAATGGCTCCAGATGTTCATCAACAGTTATCAAAATAACACACGAAGGATTTTTCATCAGTTTGTAGAGAATTACTCTGTGACTCACCAGCAATTAGAATATATGGAAATATTGTTTGTTAGTGTCGTTCATCATCTCACCATCCAGAATCACCTGTTCTCTGTAGCTGTGGTAGAATAGAATAGAATAGAATAGAATAGAATAGAATAGAATAGAATAGAATAGAAAGCCTTTATTGTAATTAAGATGCACAACAACAAATTGAAAGTTTCAGTCTCATTGGTTGGTCTGTCAGATAAGATAAGATTCTTCACCATTACAATAAGTTTGAAACTGTTTTTGCTATAATTAACCATTAATTACGTAACAGTAATCATTTTTTTTCATTTGGTCTCTTTAATGTTAACCTGTGGTGTCACCTGTCAGTCAAACGACATGGACATGGGCGGGACTTCCTCCCTGTCATACCCTTTACTTCTGAAACCAGCTGCTCCACTTTGGCACAGAAAAACTGATTTGTCACTTCCTGTTCATCGAGGCTTTTTCCTTGGAAACAGTAAAGTGCACTGATGCAACCTGTGATGCGTAAAATGAATTGATGACTGAGCAGTAAAACAATATTTATGATTATGATGATTAATTATTAAAATGGAGAAATGACAGATTACAACTCCACTAAATCAGACTTTGGACCGAAATCAAATCTACTGAGTCCCTGAAGGAACCACAGAGAAGAAGAGGAGAGGAGGAGGAAGAGGAGAGCTGCTGGGAGTGTATTGGCCTCTGGGGATTTGCCATGTGTTGGGGGGGGGGGGGGGGGGGGGGGGCTCATTGGGTGGGAGGCAGGGTGGAGCAAGCTAAGATGCCAGGGGGGTGGATGAGATGAACAACAGTGGCTTTGATGAATAAAACATGGGGGTGAATGAAGGGAGGGATGAATGTATTAACTCAGGCTTAGAGGAAGAAAGGAAAAAAGAAAGGAAGACGGAAGAAGAAAGAAGAGAAAGTGTTTATATATATAGACGTGAAGTGGAGGTAGGAAGGAGGAGAGGTGGGGGGAGAACAGGAATGTTAGTCAGCTTTAAAACAGTGAAGAAAAGTTTTCAGTCTCAGGTTGTTCAGTTTGTTTGGAGTCGACTCGTAATGACATGTACAAACATCATGTTGTGAGAATCGACATTTTTGCTTTAGTTTCACTAAACAGTGAAAAGTTACTGACCTCAGCTCTGACTGGTCATAATGTTAAACATGAGGCCTCCTCCTCCTCTGTGTGTCAAAAATAATTCAAAAAATTAAAAATTTGATGATGTGCTCTTTGTTTGTCTTGTTCCAAACAAACATGTCTTTACACCCTTACTGTTAGTCTAAACTCTCAATCTTAATGATGGAGCTGTGTCATTGATCAGCTAATGAAGCAATTAATGATCAGTTATTACTGTATTTAGAACAGTTTTTTAATTTCACAGGTTCTGAAATGTAAAGTTTACCTATGAATTTTCATTTTTCTTTATTTGTCAACAAAAAACCAGAGACACTAATGAATATATTAACTGCTTCTTAATGTAGCACAATTATAAGTAAACATGAGCTTAAACATGTGTGTGTGTGTGTGTGTGTGTCTGTGTATGAGGGTGTCTCTGCATGTGTGATCATTAACAACCATCTGTGCATGTGTGCATCACTTTTGTGTCCATGTGATTCTGAACATGAGGACTCATGCATAAAAAAGTGTGTATGCCTGGTTCTGTGTGTGTGTGTGAGAGAGAGAGAGAGAGAGTGAAATATCCGCCTTCACACCATCTGGGCAAAAGACACCTAAAAGACGATCGTTGAGTCAGCCTGAGATCACGTTTGCTCTGCTCCCTCTAATTTGTGTGTGTGTGTGTGTGTTATATTTGATAATGTATATCTGCTTTGTGCTTTTTGTTTTTCTTTCTTTCTTCCGTTGTCAATTTATTTCCTCAGTCTGTCGACCTGCATAATGAAGCAGGATGTGTGTTTGTAGGTGTGTGTGTGTGTTTGTAGGTGTCTGTGTTTGTTTAAGTCTCAGCACACCCATAATTCATGAGCATTAATGTCTATTTATTTATTTTAATATTAATGAGAGGGTCTGTACGGATGAACGGGTGTAACAAACAACGACAGAAATCATACTGTATTAGACTGTGTGTGTGTGTGTGTGTGTGTGTTCCTTATTTAATTGGTTCCCTGTTGTGTTCACTTACACTGTAGTGTATGTTAAATGTGAGAGGATGAGAGGAAGCTAAACAAGGACGGACAGATGTGATAATCTGAGTGTCCTTGGGCTGTGTGTGTGTGTGTGTGTGTGTGTGTGTGTGTGTGTGTGTGTGTGTCACCCGGGGTGATATGGTGTGATGTGCGTATGAGAGTGTGTTTGTCAGCCAGGACTGTCAGACAGTGGTTGCCCATTGCCGTGAGGAGGGAGATGGTGGTGTGAGGATGGAGTGATGAATAGGAGGAGGGATGTGAGTGATGGATGAAACAAAGAAGAACAAGAGTAGATTCAAGAACAAGGTTGATCATTGACGAATGGATGACAGAAGTTTAGAATGTGTTTATTGACTGAATAAACCGGTTCAGAGACGAGTGTTTTCAGAAGGAGGAGAGATGATGAAGATGATGATTGAGAGAAAGGAGAGGATGAAGGATCAGTTCACACCTCAGGTTGTTAATGCAGCACCACATGATTTGTGTTACAGTGAGTCTGCATCAAACAGGCCTGTGTGTGTGTGTGTGTGTGTGTGTGTATGCGTGTGTGTGGGTGGGTGGTCAGCGCTCACCCTAGGGTATGTCTGTGTGTGGTTGTGTTTTGACTGTATTTGAGTGTGTGTGTTTGTGTGCACGTGTGCCCATGTCTTGTGTGTGTCAGACAACATTTGTATCCAAACGACGATGAGGAGGTGTAAGCTTCTATTGACTTACAACTGCTGTACGTCTTGTGTGTGTGTGTGTATGTGTGTGTGTGTGTAGATGTGAGGACTATGCCACTGGGCAGTTTGGCATCTAAAAGCGGCACCAACAAAGTGCCAACAGAGACAGTTACACCATAAAACCCAGCAGCCTTGAGGGCAGCATGATAATCTGTGTGTGTGTGTGTGTGTGAGAGAGAGAGAGAGGGAAAGAGAGAGAGGGATAAAAACTGAAAAACAACAGTCCCCTGCTTTTCACAAACTGACGCTTCGCTCCTTCTCTTGTTTTGAAAACTTTGGAGTTGTTTTGGGTTTGTGGTTGTGTTGTAGTGTGGACAGACACTGACGATGTAACATGACAGTGTCACAGTGTCACTGACCTCATCGTCTTTGCTGCAGAGGCATTCTACTTCCATTCTACTTTATAGCGGTTTATAGCACATGCTAAGGTCATGTGACCTGCATGTTCAGGTTTGTTAGTGTGGATGGAGCCCATGTGTCTGAAAAACAAAAAAGCATTTTGTATTCATTATTTAAGTGTAATTAGACTGCATGTGTATGTGTGTGTGTGTGTTAGCAGGTTTGAAGTGGGTCCTTGTGGAGCCTCTGTCTTCAGGCTGTTCCAGACCTGTCTGCTCTGGTTAAGTGGTGTGTGCGTGTGTGTGTGTGTGGTGGGGAGGGCTAAGTATGGTGTGTGTGTGGGCGTTTTCAGACAATGTGTCCAAATGTGCTGAGGGCAAGTTAAAATCAGAAACAGGGAGTGTGTTCTCAGCTACAGAGCCGTGTGTGTGTGTGTGTTTTCCTCAGAGACTCCTCTGACTGGCAGCCAAATCTCTTAGTTCTTGTCTGCAGGATTGTTTGTGTTTTTATTGTTTCTCAGTCGACAGGAAGAAGCTTCAGCCTCATCACTCTGACTGTGGTTCTGGTTCTGGTTCATGCTCTGTTGTGTTTATAGGAGATTTGTCCTCTTTTGTTTAATCAGTCTCATTCATTTGTCTGATAAAGCTGCAGCAGATAAAACATAAAGCTTTATAGACTGAGGTGACGTCAACACGACCTGTGATCAGTTGATATCTGAAAGACAATAGTCCAATAACTGAACACAGTCGACTGTGTGGCTGTGATCTTTGTTCCTAAACTGAATCATAGATTTGTATAATAATGCAAACCAGGTCTTTGTGGTGTTGGTACATCATGAATCCAATTTTCCCAGTGTTCAATATATTTCTCCAGTTTATGATTGACTGTTATTTTCTCCATCTTATAAATGGCTCCTGTGTTTCCTGGTGAGGTTCTTCTGATCCCGCAGCATCTAGCAGCAGAGTGATTAGATGTTTATCTCTCCTGACCAGTCCCTGGATTTTATTCTCTCACTTTAATGTCCAGAGGGATCAGGCATTGATGTAGTCGTCCCAGAAACTCTATGCTATACTATATTCCAGACTTCACATGTTTTGACTGGTTCACAGATTGATGCAGTGCAACTGGAGCTACATATTAATAAGTAAAAAAAACTCTTTGGTTATTGAATCAAAAAAGACTTTAACACTAACTTTGTTCATTAATATTTTCTTTTAGGTGACCGCTGTGAGTTCGACCGACGACAGGGCAGGTGTGTTCCAGGTGTGTGTCGTAACGGGGGGACGTGTCGGGAGCTGTCAGGAGGGGGTTTCCGCTGCGAGTGTCCGGCCGGAGGATACGAGCGTCCGTACTGCACTGTCACTGCCCGATCCTTCCCACCCAAATCCTTCGTCATGTTCCGAGGCCTCAGACAGAGGTTTCACCTCTCCATCTCTTTAACGTGAGTCTTCTTCTACTTGTCTCTGACTTGTTTCTAGATTTCATAATTCAAATGTCGTCATCCCTCCTTCCTTCCTCCCTCCTTCCCTCTGCATCTCGTCTCTCAGACAGATCTATAACCTCCACTCCTCTGAGTTTCTCTCCTCTTTACTTTAATCAATTTATTTCATCTCTGTCTCAGAGATCGATGTCGTTATTCATGGCTCCTCCACAGCCACTTCCTCCTCTCTCTCCTTTCATTTACTGGCCTCAGTAACATCTTCCTCTGCCCCCCGTCATCCCTCCCTCGCTCCTCTTATCTCCTCACATCTCATCTCCCTGAGTCTCAAAAGGCAAATACATCAGTGACCTCATGCTCTGTCTGTGAAGAGGTCATACCCATTGGCTACTGAGACACAGACACAGACAGACTGACAGTCACAGTCATGTGAATTAATTAAAGTCAGTGCTTTAATGTGAGCTCACATGAAGTCACTTTTTGAACCTTTTTAACTGAAAGAGCAGAGGTGGACACTCAGTCATTAAGAGCTGCTCTCAGAGCCACAGCATCTGAACTGAAACTGGTTTCATTGTTTTTGTTTGTTTCCCAGAGATTCAAATCAAAGCCCATAGAAACACAAGACTGAGATCAGATTCTTTTTAGATTCAGTCCCATAATCATATTTTAGCTCCACTTCAGCCTGGAGGAGTGGTTTATTACCTGGAACTGAAGGTTGATGTTGCTGCAGAGGTCAGAGGCCAAAGGTCATCTCCTGATTTCAGTTCCTTTGTCTTTGTCTCTCTCACCCTCCACCATCGTTCCTGCTGTTGCTCCTCACACTGAGTGCTTGTCTATGGGCGATCTGAAGTGGTCCTTAAGAGTGGTCAGACAGGGTTATGGGATGGTTGCCATGGGCAACAGCCATTGTGGAGCTGTTGCTATGAGCCTCTGTGGTCGTGGTCATCTTGCTAAATGAGCATTTGTCAGGAAGCAACATGTGACCTGAGACCAGCAGCAGAGAAAAGACTGAAGAAACAATCATGTCACTGGTTGTGTGTGAATATAACAGCTCTGATGGGTAATACTTTATGATAACTTCACACTATTTTGTATTAGTTTTGCATTATTAAATAATTAATAATTAATTCATAATTTATAAAGCATTGTTCCCAAATTGATTAGTAAGTAGTATGTAATTTATAAATACAGTTATAAATGTTTGGATAATGAGCTGTTCTGTTTACTCTCAACACCTACGTCTACAGTGTGTTTGAGGCAGATGGGGATTACAGGGCATTTGGAGCTGAACAGTTAAATGGGTCATATCTAAAAGTCTTCACATATTTCCTGTCAGGACAGTTACAGTTATGAAGAATTACAGTTAAGAACTGACTGTGCTCATCTGATATAACATATAAAAAACAACAGCTGTTCAGCAATGTCGTTTTCTATAGCTATTTAACTACACAGTGTATAACACTGTATCCCAGCATAGAGTAGCCATAGTTATGGAAATCAAAGATGGCTGAGCAACATTAACCTCAGAGAACAGCTGCTTCACTTCACTGCTTCATGAAACCGAAGCCTCTGTGTGTGTGTGTGTGTGTGACTTCAGCACCACGGACAGAGTCAGCGAGGACGGGGGAGGGTAACACCAGTCAGAGCTAACAAAACCCCCCACCCCACTGAGAGATGGGTCTATCTGGTGTATATGAATAAACTAGGAAATCAATCACATTAATTAGTTATCTTGAATAAATCGTAATCCATAGACGTACCAATGGCACACTCAAAACCTCACCACTGCCAGGGAGCCTCTACTAATTGTATAACTGAACATAAGAATGAATTAATTTGTCAAATATAAGAACAAAACAAGAATTACCTTCTGAGTCTGTAGTGTATCCTAGGCTGAGCTGCTGTTTCTCCTGTCGCAGACCGTTGGGCTGTTACAGTAGGGCGTGTGCTTGAGCTTCACATCAAACCTCTTCTCACTGTCACAGATATACTTCCAGTGTGAGAATAAAGAGGTTCAGGGGCGCTCCAGTAGCTCCGGACGCTGACCCTGCGGAGTGTGTACAACAAAGGCTCAGTCCCAACCGTCCCCGCTCTCTACCCTCAGTTCTTGTCTCTTCTTCACTGTCTGTCATAAAAAGCCAGAAAAACAATCTTTAAAAGAATAAGGAGTGTCATGTTTGAGCTGATGGTTAAACTGGATCAGTCAAGGGTGGTCGACTTAAACGTGACACACATCATTTAAACCATGACCCTGCTGCCGTTGTTGCTGGGCAGAGCTGCTCTCATCTTCTCTGACTGACTAACTGACTCAGTGGTGCATATGACTGTAACTGTGACTGTGACATACTGCCGCCCCCTGACGTCACTGTTTTATTTAGTGTCCAGTTGGCTCAGCTTCTTGGCCTGGTGTCCACATCAGGGCCAAACAGGACTTCATCATTATTCATGTCACTTGCTGCATTTCTCCACTGCAAATAATGTTTCTCCTGAAGCTATTGCATATGTTTATAGCTGGGTTGAAGCACTACAGGTCTGTACTGCAGGGCTGTGTACAGCCTGTTGGGCAGATTTTTATCTTCAAGGTTTGAAGTCTCAGTGAAGGAGATCTCTGGAGCCCAAGATGTCTTAATACTGAAGAAGTTAATTGAATCTAAATTGATTAAAGAGAACTGAGGAGTCACATATACGTCATATATGTCTAGTATAATGTCACCTCAGATTGTCTGGTCCAGTCTCTGAGAGTGGGAGTGGGGAACACAATCAGTTTTAACCTGCTCCTTATTTAATCATTTATGATGTGAGAGATGTCTTCTCACTGGACAATGTGGGGATTTACACAAGATGCCTGCCAGAGCCCCTACAATGTCTCTCTGCTGAGAGCATCGCAGTCCATGACCTCTGGCCTGTAGCCTTGGGGGCTGAAACTGATTTTACGAAGAGACAAGAGATGTTTCATGATCACCTTGCAAGACCTTATCTTAGTTATGACCCAGACTTAAATACATACAGTATATGCACATACATAAGTTTCTTATAGTCAGAGCTGTAGGTATGTGGAAGAATGAGACCTTTGTTTACATAGGTGTTTTAAAACCAGGTGTTTCTGACAGTTGTAGCTGCTGCTTTCTCAGCTGCATCTGAGTATAGGACTTCTATGGAAATAAGTCCTGATGTAAAGCTGATTTGCCTTCATCAGGTTTGTTGCTTTCAGCACAAACTCCCACTTCACATTATTATTTCTGTCATTTTCAGTTCTGTCGCTTCTTACAGTAAAAAATAATAAACAATAATAAGCAGACATATTGAACACACAGAAGTTTGATTTACAGCCTCTGCTTCACTGACTCGCTGTCTTCGTTCAGCTCAGGTGACTCGATGTCTCAGTTATTTGTGGCAGTGTGGAATCAGATCTGAACCGCAGCAGAACCGAGCATACAGCACTCACATCCAGGTCTTAATAACCCGTCTTCATTTTAGACAATAGCAATGTTCTCAGGTAACAGCGGTGTGAAGCTGTTGTCATAGAAACAGTGAAACGTCTTCTCTTCTCATTTTCGAGTTCGTATTAAATCCTTGAATGTTACAGCCGCATCGAGAAGGTAAGACACAGTTGCACCCAAAGGAATAAGCAAAAATAATTTTCTTCAAAGCTCCTCTGTGGCTGAGTCTACGGTGGCCCAGATGGGTCAACACAAGCGTAAAAGCCACATTAGAAGTAAGTTTTACCATCCTCAAAACAATAAATATGAAGAGATGAAGAGAAAGAGTATTAGAGTAAATTGCTAATTTGTGACAATCACACAAGAGGAAAAGAAAAAAGAAATCAATTTTGCGTTGTGTTGACCCTTTTGGGACACCATACCAGCTCTCTGTTTAGCCAGCAGGGTGAGGAACAAAACCCAGAGGGATGATTTACAGAAGCAAAATATTTTTATAGATGCACAAATTAGATGTTTATACCATCAGTATTAGATGTGTAATAATCTAAATTAGAAAAAAGGTTGTCCACTTGTTATGAGTGAATGACAACAAACATATTGAGAAGAGAAGAAATAAAAAACAGAGTTAAGATGCACTGGCAGGCTGGCAGCTGTTGCTCACTGCTGAGTGAGTGATTGAAATGCTTGAGTCTGCACAGATTTAATCTTTGTTACTTTTCTTCATTCCAGTTATATGGTAAAATATGTTTTTATTTTCAAAACACGAAGTCAGAGGAACTTTTTAAAGTGGTAGTTTGCTGCTGTGGGAACATTCGTCTCCTGACAGAGAGAAGATTTGTCGTCTGAGCTGCAGCATCAGAGAAATTAACAGTGCTTTTGATCAGGCTGTGTAAACACGGCCCGGACTCGGCTCAACTCCCCCCCCGGCCCTGCTGTAGAGCAATTATGTTATCATTATGAACATAAATATATATTTATGTGTGTGTTTATAAATATACATTAATGTATTATAAATGTATGACAGTGAACAGCTGGAGGGAGAAGAAGCTCCATCAGTCTTTTCATACTGGGAGTCTGTGTGAGTCACTAAGTCGGCTCCAGTGTTTTATAACTAATTAAAAAAATATCTGAACATGTCAAAGATTATAATCAGATACAGTTATTTCCACATTTCAGAGCACACACATTTAAAAATATGCAGTGGACACATAATTTTCACATTACATACAGTATGTTTATCAATTAACGACTCATTCTACCATGATGCACCATGGAGCGCCACAGGGAGTCACTCCTGCCTGTGGCCATCAAACTGTTCAGCCCCTCCCCTGAGAATCAATCTGTCAATCAGTTGCTCCCTGGACAGGTTCCACACATGTTCAATAACCTGATTAGAATATTCTACAAAATTTAACCAACACAATTCATTGTTTATAGCAAAGTCAGTGTTGAGTATCGAGTATCAAGTTTTTATAGTTTTTTTTTTTTTATTATATTCATACATTTGGAAAGGATAAATGAAGTATTTCTTGTTCTGATTCTGTGTGTGTTGTAGTTTTGCCACCCTGGAAAACACTGGTCTGCTCTTCTATAACGGACGCTTCAATGAGAAACACGACTTCATCGCCCTGGAGATTCAGGAAGGACAAGTGGTGCTCAAGTACTCCACAGGTACTGCACCTGTGTGTGTGTGTGTGTGTGTGTGTGTGTGTGAGAGAGAGAGAGAGAGATTGATAGAGACCATATACAACCACAAGGAGAGACCTGAAAGACTTTCCACTGCTGATATGAAGAAACCAGCGTTTTATACATTAGTAATTATGTTTTACAGTATGATGAATTATTATTACTATATATCTCATTTCTGTTTTATATCCTCCATTTCCAGTCTGCATGAACCAGACATATATAGATATAACTACTTCTAAATGATGCCTTCTCACTTCTTCTTCATTTCTTCATATGTGATTTAGCCCATGTTTTATGTATTTGTTTGATGCACAGGTGAAGATGGAAGTGAAAGACAAAAGAGTTTCATACACTTAATATTTTAATACACATCTAAAGTCATCTAAAGCAAATGTAAAGTACGATAAATAAAGCTGTTACCTGTTGATGCGTTGACGTGAACCTGATCCCTGCAGGTGAGTCGTCCACCCAGGTGAGTCCTTTCCTGCCCGGTGGTGTCAGCGATGGAAACTGGCACACAGTTCACATCCACTACTACAACAAGGTAGGTTTAACTCCTCTGTATGTGTGTGTATGTCTTCTGATCTCACGTTTAGTACTGCTGACATGTGTTTGATGAGCTTCCTGTGAAGTTCTTGTTGTGATGGTGGTTTTTAGTTGTGAGGTGTCGGCAGATTCAGTTTCTCCTCCTTCTCATCGACGGAGCTCTTTGAATCAATCAGTGTGAGCTGTTTGTGTGAGGTGTGTTTGTGTGTCTGTTCTGCTGTTTGACGTGTGTGTGTGTGTGTGTGTGTATGTGTTCTGTGGGCGTTCACTTGTCACCGTTTTATTCATGCTCATTCTCCACACATCTCCTTTAATTTTCTTCATGTTCTTTCATTTCCCTCAGCCAGCTACACGCTATGTGAGTATGAGTGTGTGTCAGGGCACATACACTTCCTTCTCTCTCCTTCCCTCCTTCCCTCGTTTTCTTTTGTTTTTTCTTTCTGTCTTTCTTTCTTTCTTTCTGTTCCCCTCTTTCTTTCTCATCAGCAGACAGTGAAGAGTGAGAGTGGTGTCGCTCTTTATTTTTGTACCCATCCACAGTGCAGAGATGAAATGGTAACAGCTTTTCATATCACGATCATAGCGACCACACTGATCACAGTTATCAATATTATTGTTGTTAAAATGTGCTGAAAATGATAAAGCAATGACTTTCACCAAGTTGTATAACATGAAGCATAAATAAATAATTAGCACTTTTGTTGCAGTTAAATTAGGGCTCTCAATGGATTAAAATATTTGTGATTAATTGAAAAATTCATCAATTCATTCTTCAAGTTGAAAAATTAGCTTTAAAGGCAAATTTTTACACTGTTTAAAAAAGGCTAGGTGTACTTGAAAAAAATTAAAGAGTGAAAACAGGAAAACCATTTAAGGCACACACACAAAAAATGTTTTCTTCTCATTGTTATTATTAGCAGTAGTGGTAGTAGTAGTAGTACCTGTAGCAGTAGTAGTACTACTAGTAGTATTAGTAGTACTATGATCCTGTCCATCTCTGTGATGTTAAACTGGAAATGCTCAACAACCTGAGGAAGAGATGTCACACTAAACCGAGTCAGGATGCTGCACATGCGTCTTGGAGACTGTTGCTGGGTGACGATAGCGTCTGAACATGCAACGTCAAAGCCCAGTTACAGTAATGACAACAATTTGAACATTGATCTGACCTTTCTGCTGTGGTCTACTGTGAGACCGTTTCCTCTCTGACACAGTGTCTGTTTCCTGTCGTACTAACTCAGTTTCCCTCTTTTCTCTCTAACTAAATGCTCTTCAGTCTCCTCAGTCTGCTGTGCTGTCTGAGCTTCTGTGGTGAACGGCTGCACTGATTCTTACTCTGCTGTTTCCTGCATGTCGCCTCCTGTCACGACCTCTTCACCTCTCTGTTCCCCTGAATCTGGATTCAATCTGTGTGTGTATGTGTGTGTGTGTGTTTGCAGCCTAAGCGCAGTATGAGTGGTGAGGCCCAAGGACCGTCAGATGAAAAGGTTGCCGTGGTGAGTGTTGACGACTGTGACACGGCGTTGTCACTTCGCTTTGGGACGCAGCTCGGAAACTACAGCTGTGCAGCCCAGGGCAAACAAACCAGCAGCAAAAAGTGAGTCTATGTTTTTCCTTTTCTTCTCCTCTTCTTCTTTATCATCTTCTTCTCCTTCCTTCCTCTTCTTCGTCTTCCTTCATCTTCATCGTCTTCGCCTTCATCTTCTTCTTCTACTCCTTCTGCTGAGGTGATGGGGAGGTTGTGTCTGTAGGGACCCGATGCTTTAATGAGACTCGACTGTCTGACGTCTTCTTCATCTTGTCAGTCTGCATCTCTCAGATGAGCTTGTTACTCGTTAGTCTCTCTCTCTCGTTCTCTGTCGCTCTCTCTCTCTCTCTTCATGTGTCTCACTCAGTTTATCACACACGACACTTTTAAATCCTCTGCTTTGCTGTTAAGTGTCTGTTGTGTTTGACCTTGAACCTCTCAGTTCACTCTGCTCCAACAAACTAATGTGTCTGTGTTACACATCACACGCATGCACACACACACAGCCTGTCAGTGCTGATGTGTGTGAGCTGTAATCTTGTTGGCTCTGTGGCGTCGGCTCTAAGTGAAGAGGAGACGGTTTACAGACGAAGGCCAACGCTCCACACTCCTCCTCCTCCTCCTCCTCTTCTTCTGTTGATCCTCCATTAGGAGCCCCTCTTCCCCCACCCCCTCCCCCCTCCCCTTCCTCTCTGTTGATATTTGCTGTGACTTAATCTCTTGTTTGTGTGACTCTGGCGACTTTTGTCTTTTTAGCTTGAGAAAAAAACCTTCATTGTCACTGGAGGGAAAAGAGCGAGCTGATGCTTTGAGTTACTCTGAGTCTTCATCTTTTCCCCGTCTCTCAGTCCCAGAGCTGTTATCTTCTGTCTTCTGCATCTTCTTACCCATTCTCCCTTCTCTGTTCTCGTCTTCCATCTGTCTTGTCGTCCGCCTGTTCAGTCCCTCTCTCCTGATATTTGCTGTAACTCATCGTTAATCTGTTGTTTGTTCATCTGTCTCCTCTTCTCCGTCTTCCTGCTGCTTTTTTCATGCTGCTGCTTTTTTTTTCATGTTTTTTCTCCTCTGCCGTTTGTTGACGTGCCCACACCTCCATCTCCTCCTTCTCCACCTCCTCTCCCTCCTACCGGTCCTCCACCTTCACCTCCTCTCCTCTGGGAGCTGATCTAACTCCTTTTTAATCTCTGTTTATTCATCTGCATCTCCGTCTGTCTCCTTTTCTTTCTTATCTTTTCGCTTTTCTCTACTCCTGCTGTTTCTCATTTTACCCGCATCATCATCATCATCATCATCATCATCATCATCATCATCATCATCATCATCATCATCATCATCATCATCATCATCATCATCATCATTGTCATCTAATTTCCCCTCTACATCCACTCTTATGCTCTAATTCTTGTTCCTCTTGACATTTACCCTGATGACATAGTTAATCTCTGCCTCTTTTTAATCTCTTTCCCTCTCGTTCCCTCTTTTCATGTTTTTCCTTCATCCCTCTCCTCCCTCCTCCCCTCCGTCACTGAGGGATAATCCTTCGCTCCTTCCTCATTCACTCCTCTTCTTCTTCCTTGTCTCTCCCCCTCAGGTCTCTGGACCTGACTGGTCCGTTGTTTCTGGGCGGAGTTCCCAACGTCCCTGACAACTTCCCATTTGGCAGCAGGGAGTTCATTGGCTGCATGAAGGAGTTGCACATTGACAACAAGCCGCTGGACTTGGCCGGATTCATCGCCAACAACGGAACAATTCCCGGTCAGAGCGAAATACGAGTCAAATTAATGCCATCAATGACCCATTTATGAAAGTTTATTCACCAAATGCTGCAGTAAAGATCACAGAGGTGGAGTGAAGACTTGTCGCCTGGAAAAAGAGACAGCAGTTTCTTAACTTTGATTCAACTTAATGTACTTTAGTGGAGTGAAAATACAATATTCACAAACATGAGCTTTTTCACTTTGAACCTTCACATCCAGTTATTATTATAGTTAAGTAGTAACATGCGGGAGTGGGTTTATGATGTACAAACTTGTGTGACACCTGTCTCACCTGCCTGAGCCACGTTGTTATGGTGACATCATCAATGATGTCATGCTCTCTGCTGCTCTCTATAGGCTGCAGTGCCAAGTTGCCATTCTGTAAGTCCAACCCCTGTCAGAACGGAGGGACGTGCAGAGTGAGCTGGGAGACGTTCTCCTGTGACTGTCCTCTGGGCTACGGAGGGAAGGACTGCAGCCACGGTGAGACAGAATCAGCTTACTGTCGGCCTACAGAGCAGACCTCGCACCTGTTGTCCTTCATTCATTTGTTTTTTTTTGTTTGTTTGGGGGGGTTTAAAAGTATTCACATGTGGGGCGTTGTATAGCTGCTGCATGTCATTCCCTCTCTGTCTCCCCATTTCCTGTCTCTCTCCGAGTGTCCTATCAATTAAAGGTATACAAAGCCCAAAAAATATTTGAAAGAAAGGTGTTCATTTGATTCTTTGTTTCAAACAAAAGAAAGATAAAAGGAAAACAAATTATTTTAAAGCAATACTATGTAGTTTCTCTAAAATAATGTTTCTAAACTCATTCAAGTGGTAGAAGAATGGTTAATAGGATGAATTGTGCCCTGCTGCAGCCTGAGCGGGGTTGTACTGGCTACAACTGCACTATGTAACCTTCCTGTGCAGGTAGGAACACAGTCCCCCCCATCTGCCGTGAAGGTGAAGCGTGCGACCAGCTTCATGAGCATCCAAGGGAAAGCACAATATGTGAATTTGAATTTAGCTGGTGGTGAAGGAAAGCAAAGAGGGTTTTGTCAGAAGAGGCGAAGAAAAAAAGGCAAGAAAGTGCTGGAACACAAGCCTAGTCATAGTTTCGTGTGTCGCTGGAGCTCTGGAGGGGAGGCTGGCCAGCCATGCGTCCTAGCACAGGGCTCTCTGTGCGGGTGAGAGGAGCAGGGAGACTCGGCTTGAGTTTGATGTTGAACAAAATCTGACTCCCCCGTAACTCTGGTGGGGTGTTGTAAAATTTTATACACCGCTCTGGTATTCAGGCTATCCATGTTCAGAAACTACATAATGTCGCTTAAATTTGCTTTTCATTTTTTGATTTGGACGAAACCACCAGTGTTTTTCTTCTTAATTACAAAGCCATGGTGGATTATGATTATTACATGATCATCCCAGACACTAATTAGTGATCCTGAGTGACGTTCGTTGGCTTCTCGCGTTTACTCACTTTCTCACCCCTCCCCCTCAGTGATGCCCCACCCCCACCGTTTCCTGGGAAACAGCGCCCTCTGGTGGGACCTGAAGAATGACGTCACCATCTCCACACCCTGGTACCTGGGTCTGGTGTTCAGGACCAGAGCCCGAGAGGGGACACTGCTGCAGGCTCAGGCCGGACAGTACACCAGTCTTCTGTTCCAGGTACACACTCACACACAATTATCGAACTTCTAAAAACAGTGTTTCCCAACAACCTATTGCTTCTGTCCTCACTCTCTCTTTAGTTCTTCTAGCTTTTATCTAACACCAGCTTCCCCCTCTGTGGAATAAAATCATTGTGTTTTAATTTAATGCTTCACATTTGTAGGTAAATCTCAACAGGTGTCACAAAGACGCTGCGTCGGTGGTGTCATGTTCATTCTGGGTTTTATGTCTCATGGTTGTTTAGTGTTTCAATACGCAATTATCTAAAACCTGTGTGAGACAAAATCATGTCTAATGCCACAACAGAGACAGCAGCCAAGAGACAGAGAGCAGCCAAGATACTGGATTACACACTCCCACACACACACACACACACACACACACACAGCAAGACACCAGGAAAGAGAGAAAACAGAAGGAACAGTGAAGGAATAAAACAACCTGGTTAGTGTACAACTGTGTGTGTCTCAGGTGATAAGCGGTCAGCTGGTGTTCTCGGTGACCCGTGGTGCAACCCGGCCGGTGCGGCTGCGGTTGGATCAGGTCCAGGTGGCCGATGGTCGGTGGCATGACCTCCAGCTGGAGCTGAGAGACGTTCGCAGCGGCCGTGAGACTCGATACGTGGCCACGCTGAGACTTGACTTCGGGCTCTATCAGGTGACGTCACGCTGAACCTATTGAACTAATGTTATTCATGAGTCATAAATATCAGCTGTGGATATTTATATTCCTTCATTAAGAAGGATTAAATAGTGTAAAGTAGTATTTTAGTCTGATTGACTTTCATTGACTTGAAAAGACAGACTAACAAGGTTTTGTATGAATTACTTAATTGCAAGGTGATTTTTTTTTTTTTTTAATAATGATTCACAGCCTTCATTAACCACGTTCATCTGGAAACAGGCTGTCTTTGTTTCTCACCTCTGATGGAACTTATTCAGTCTGATCAGCAGGGAGCTCTAATTACTGCTGTTAAACAATTAACAGCAACTAAAAAGAAATCCTGTTTAATATCCTGTAACACACAGACTTCTGCGGCTCCAAGGCAGTGACAACACATAGGCTACTGATAAGACATAATACTTAATCAAACATAAACAGCAAATAAGTAGAAAATTATCTCAGTTACTTACCAACTCATTTCAAGTGATGCTGCTTCTGAGGTGCAGAGACTTAATCTGGATGCAGTCAGAGAATAACCCTGATGTTTATTCATCCTGAACTCGACTCCACCAGTCTAATAATCATTAGTTTTCAACAGCTCTTTGTTTGTTTGTTTTTTTTCCTGATTACTGTTTCTTGCTCTGATGTGGGACAGTATCCAGTCACACGCTGAGTAAATGGAGCAGACAATTTTAAATATGAAATTATTAAACTTCATTGCTGCTAATTAAAGAGTAATCACCTCTGAGATTGTTTGCAGCTATTAATAATCTATGTCCTCTGCTGCTGAAAATGGAGATGGGCGGAGCTTAGTGATTTTATTGTCATAGATGTTGAGAGTAAAGTTTAATAATCTGACTCCTCAGTGATGGATCGCAGTGGAGATACTGAACAATCATCACTTATAGTGTGTGATCAGGAAATAAGTAAAAAAAACAATTATGTTCAGAAAAGTATTGTTGGTTGCACTGCACCAGCAGAGACAAAACTACAACCTTTACTGTCCCTGACTGACCAACTGAGGAGAGGGCTTTTAATTTGAAAGGTATACAGAGAGTGCTGTGGCTGTAGTAACATGTAATACAGTAAAGATGAGGCTTCATCATAGACAATATATGACTACAAGATGTGACCTCACATGCAAATAACATTCAGATCTGTTTTTCTCATTCAAAATAAAAGATTGAATCGTTTCTTTTTGATGATATAAACTAATAGAAAATGAAATTCTGATTCAGATGGTCTTCTCTACAACACATTTTTTCTACAGGCTCAAATACTGTCATGTTATCAGATGTGCTCTGTGTGTATCAGTTTGCAAACAGCTAACCCTTCCTTCTTCTCTTTATTAGGGAACGGTGATTGTGGGAAATGAGATTCATGGTCTGAAGGTGAAACATCTGCATGTGGGCGGGGTTCTGGGCTCAGGAGAGGTGCAGAACGGGATCAGAGGATGCATACAGGTGAGGGTGTTTGTAGGTGAGAAAGTTTACAGACGAGAGTGTGTACAGGTGGATGCACTGTTAGATGTTGACTGAAAGAGTTCAAGCGAAGCTGAGACACCATCCTCCCTCTGTCTCTCTGCAGGGTGTCCGGCTGGGCGTGCGGCCCGATGCCCCGCCCCTGCCCCGCCCATCGAAAGCACTCAAAGTGGAGACTGGCTGCAACGTCGGAAACCCCTGTGTCTCATCTCCCTGTCCCGCCCACAGCCGCTGTTCTGACCAATGGGAGCGACACACCTGTGTTTGTGAACCAGGTGAGTGAACAGAGCAATGAAGATGATGATGATGGTGATGATGGGTTTGTAGACAAGGTGGAAGGTGCTGTCACTGAGGGAGGGGCCAAGACATGCTCGCTCCAAGGTGTGAACTGTCATGTAGAAATATTTAATGTCTGATCAGTTATAGACGCCCGACAGAGTGAGAATGGAGCCACAGAGAGGAAGAGAACTCAGAAGAGGCTTCGGCCAATATTAACATGTTCGGGCTAATATTATTATATTTAGGTTAACTTTAGCTTGTTTAAGTTACACCAACGATCTAGCACAGTGTTAGTTTAAACTACTGCTGTACCCTCAGGGTGTGTAGATGTATGTAAGCTTGTTAGCATGTTAGCACACTGTGTGTAGCAGCAGCAGCTGTTGCTGTTGTTGTTGATTCTGATTTTTGCTTGTATCAAGAATTGATAAATATTAACAGCATTGGTGGCAACAGCTGAAACTGTGGCATCATTTCCTTCAGGAAAAATTCTTTCTAATCATATTAATAAAATCAGGTAGATGAATGATTTTCATCACCATGACAGGTGTTTGAAAAAACCTTCATTCAGGCCTGTTGTTGTTGTTAGCCTGTAATATGCTAGTTCCTGTAGTTTTCATCTCATCACAGTGAGAGAGTGAAATTTAAACTGAAAACGACCATAAACTCAGGTCAGAGAACAACGTTAGACACAATGTCACTCATGACAGTTAAATATTTACTGTTAAATGATGTATCTGTGATGACTCTGATGATCAGATCATGGTTTAGATCATTAATTATGCAGATTTATAAACATATGGGTTCCATCCAATAATCTGTAATAATCTGTGAAAACATGAAAGAAACAGTTAGGCAGCTCAGCCAGCAGCCATTTTCCTCTTCAGTCATTCGTGTTAATTTACATGTGTTCAAACCTCAGCGCCAGGAAAACACTCCTGCTGTGTTACACACTGGATATGACAGAAAATCTGTGTGATGAGAGAGAGAGAGAGAGAGAGAGAGAGAGAGTTTGAGAGAGAGAGAGACTGAATAATTATAATGTGGCCGTTTCTGTGTAGGTGTCTGCCAGTCCTCTAAATGGGTTAAACAGATATTTGGGAAAACATAATGAGTTCTCGTCCACCTGAGACAGGGGGTGAGGGAGAGAGAGAGGGAGAGGGGTGGGGGTGGGGTGGTGGTGGGGGGAGTGAGAGAGAGATAGACTGCAGGCTAATTTCCAAAATCTCCTTAGTCAGGTGAATATAATGAGGCAGGAGAAGAACCTGATTAAAGGAGGAAGAGGAGTGGAGAGACGGAGGGAAATGTATATGGAAAAAGAGAGAGGGAATAATAGAGAGATAAAAAAGAACAGAGAGAGTGAAAATATGAATCATTAATGGAAGGAAAGAGGCAGCAACAGAAATAGAGTAAAATAAACAGCAAAAGTTTCGAGGCAAGAGAAAAGAGTAGAAAGAAAGAAGAGAGGAAGTGAAATCAAACAGCCGGAGAGCACACGAGCACACACACACACACACACACAGACATAAGTGTGAGAGTTAAGGATGAAGGGATATTTGATATTTGTTTGGAGCTTTATTAGAAGACACTGCACAGCAGAGATGATTAAAGGAGATTATTTATATTTATGATGAAAGAGAGAGAGATAAGAAGGTGGCCACTTGTTCACATCAGGATATTGATCCTCTTCTTTTCTCTGCATCTCAAGCTCATTTTTACTCACTTGTTCCAAAAACGACACAGTTTCCTGTGAAACTTTCCAGCTCATTAACAGGAGCAGCATCACAGTCGTTCTCATTGTCATTCTGGTAAATTCCTGATACCCGGGCCCGTATTTATCAAGCTTCTAAGAATTACTCCAAAGACCAAGAGTTTACTTAAGAGTAAAAATCTTCTCTGAAAGCTGCACTTAAAAGTTGGTTATCAAGTCTCGTACTCACACTTTTAGTGAAGTGTAGGGCTGAATCTTAAGTGTCAGTCTCAGAGCTGAGTTAGTACTATGTGCTGTAAACAGACTTTTAGATGATGTGAAGTCCATAGGAATGACCAATCGCTGAATGGAATCATTTATCTAAGAATATATTAATGCCTTATATGAATATCTCAGTGAATAGTTAAGTGGCCAATGGGAGTGCATCTTCAACCATATTTGACAATGATTTACAAAATAATGCAATAGTCTATATATGGAATCAGGGACGGGCAATGATTTTTGAATATTCAAATAGTCAGTCAACAAAAAAAAAAAAAATCGAACAGTTCTGTCCTCTTGTCTGAAAAAATGTGAACATTACTGTCGCAGAAGACGGAGAAACATGGAGACTCCTGCAAGGCAAGGCAATTTTATTTGTATAGCCCATTTTTACAAACAGTTTGTCTCAAAGGGCTTTACATGCCCATCCCCACTGGGAATGAATCAAAAATAAATGTTTCCTAATCTTTCCAATTCATTAATTCAGCTTTACATTGTTGCATTTCTCCAGTGGCAAAAAAAATCAAAGCATTGTGATGATTTAACTCTGCAGTGAAAGCTCTGCTGCGTGAGGTTATTGGTGAGATGATGTCCCTTATAAAATCCGTGACACAGATAATGCCCGCTCTGTCCAAATAATGTTTGATCAACTGCTCGTCATCAATCAAAGCCACAACGTCCTTCTGCTCCCTGAATGTTCGCGCACATCTCTCAGGTCTCAGTGCCACCCCCCTACTGGCAACTCCTAACCACTTAGGACACCTCTGGAGGTCTCTAAATATCTAGAGTCAGACTAAATTCCACAAATTCTCTAAAATGGCACTCTAAGATGCTTGATAAATACAGTCTCAGGTCATTTATTAAAAAACTCTGTTGTTTCACACCTGCTAATTATTTCTCTGTAAAATCCCACAGGTAAAAAAGACAACATGAACAGCATGAAAGCTTTTAATTTGGAGGGTTGGCACTGGGGTAGGAAGTGTTCCTCGATTTCTTGGTCAAACAGTCTAATTAAATAGTAAAGAAGGATTACTTTTTCATTAATGTATCTGTTCGTGCTTCTTAATACAGATGCAGATGCAGGAGTTCAGTTAAACAAAATAAAAACTGGTGTGAGAGCGTTTCAGCATCTGATGCTGTGATGTTGTGTCAGTTCAGTTATTCCAGCAGAAAACAGTGGAGAGATCAATGAGTTATTGTTGCTAATGTCTGAAAAATGAGAAATAAATCATTGCAACACATCAAACTGAACAGATCATTAACAACACCACAGAGGAAGAAGGTGACAGCCCTCTGCCCGCTGACTCAGACTCTGCAGCTGAAACACTCAGAAAATGTCAAAAAGTTCTTGGTTTTATTTTTTATTATTGTTTAGCTGTGAAGTTGTTCTGTCATCTGAGTGAGCTGCAGATCAGTGTGTGTGTGTGTGTCTCACAGTGTGGTCACTTCCTGTATCTGTGTCACCTGGTGACTCCACCCCCTCCCTCCCTCCCTCGTCTGCTCACTGCACAGGGAGGAGAGAGCCAGATCGCAGATCATGGCTGATTCTTTGAATAAATCTGGAGCCATGTTTCAGTTAACCACAGATCCTCCAAATGGTCTGACACCAACATGAGTTTTTTTTTTTCAAGTGTTAAAGCTGCTTCTGCTTCAGCAGCAAACTCTGGAGAGATCTCACTGCACCTCCCCTCTCTCTGCTGTTTCTGGTTTCACTGCAGCAGATATTTTCCAAGCTCAAAAGTTTAGATGTCAAACTATGAATTGAAATGACATCAAACTGGTATTTCTCTGCTTGATAACACTGGTACTGTGTTATTACTCTGAGATTATCTCCTACTGGGTCAATCACATATTAACACTGTGGATAAAAACCAGCTGCAGATTCAAACTGGACCTAGTGTTGTGTTGTTATGTTGTTATGTTATGTGGCCAGGTCCACTCAGGAGGCAGGAAGTGTAAACCATCTCACACTTCCTCCCTATAGAGGATCGTTGCTGTAGCTCAGGAACAGACGGACAGGACCTGACCTCTGTCTCTGAGACCCCTGCGGTGGTTCAAGTCATTCACATGGTTCAGTCCAGAGACATCGTGTAAAAGCACGAGCAGTAAAATAATCTCAGCCCTTGAACAAGATTTACATGACGCCACTGATCCTGCAGCTCAGACTGATCAGAGAGGAGAGAAACAGGAAAGTTGTTCATGAAAGTGAAGTAGTTAAAGGAGAGCGTGAGATGAAAGTGGAGGTGGAGAAAGAGAGAGAGAGAGAGAGAGAGAGAGAGAGAGAGAGTGTTCTGTGATGGATACATTTGGTGGAAGTGAGAGAGCCTCGGGCTCTGCAGCATGGAGAGGAAGCAGAGAGGCACTGCTGCTCCCTGTAGCATCCTGCACCAGCCGCGAGCTAATGCTAACACCTTGACTTATTAACACGGCACGATGCGCACATACACACACACACCACACGCACTCAGAGCTTAACGGCATACTTACTGTGTGCGCCCTTATTTACTGTAAACACACACACACACACACTCATTATCATTATATTTCATCAGCACAATGAGCTTTAAATACAGTGAAAGCTGCTTGGAGACAAATCAAAGTTTAATACATGCAGAGAGAGAGAGAGAGAGAGAGAGAGAGAGAGAGAGAGAGAGAGAGAGAAAGAGAGAGAGAGGTGCTCTCTGAATAATTCTCTTTCATGTGTGTGTTTGTGTGTTTTCTGTTCACACACTGAAACAACCTAATGGGTCTCATGCAACTGACAGCAGCTCTAATTTGTGCTATACAGCATCCTTGAAAACACTCGCGCACACACACACACACACAGTCACTGTGAGACAAGGTTCTGCATGACAAAGCACAGAGACATCTGCTCTTTCAGCTCCTCACTGTGTATGTGTGTGTGTGTGTGTGTGTGTGTGTGTGTGACAGTTGCTTCCGGCTGATTTGCTGCAGTGAAAATCAGAGTTAAGTGTGATAAGTTTCTCCTTCAGTCTAAAACTTGTTCTCTTGTTCTTGTTCCTGGTTTGTTGCTCACCTGATGTTCATCAGTGGATGTTTTTTCCAGATGTTAAACCACAGAGTGTCAGTGTGTGGGGTTGATGATGGGTGTGGTGCAGCTGCAGAGACAGATACTGTAGAAACAGTCCTGTTCTGTTCCTGCAGCACATCTGAGCCCTGAGGCTGCTGGGCTCAGGTAAAGGTGTTCTCTGTTACGCCTCAGCTGAGAACATCACTCACCTGCTTTAGAGCAGTCGCCCCCTGGTATCTGCCCTCATCACTCAGTCATCAGGTCGCCACAACTGCAACGCCATTAAAAATAAAAGACAGGGAAATACATAAATAAATAAGTGAGTTGTAAAAGATGAGGAGCACATTTCTGAGTTTTCAAATTTAAGTCACAAACTTACAAGATAAAAAAAAGAGTTGAAAATAAGCATTTCTTTTTCACACCTCAACACTTTGCAAGGTTGGAGAGACATGACTTGTTTTGCATTCTGCCTGCAGAAAACTCTGCTCTTCAGGTGGATTTAGCAACAAGGAAATATTTTTTACTCTTTCATTTTAGCCCAGAATTGCCAGATCATCATGGAGCCTGAGCTCTAACAACCTTCAAGACGAGTTTCCTTCATTAATTTTTATGAGTTTTCTTTGTTGTTGGAGAATATTTTTTGACTTTGAACTTGAAAATTCTGAGTTTTAACTCCTGTAATTTACCCCCAGTCTGAATTTGTTTTTTTTGTTTGTTTGTTTTTTTTTTTATATACACTTCAGAGACCTAATACACCATTGGACCGCAATATCAGTACTGCACAGCAGGGACTTGAAACAGATTTGTCAGACATTGATGATTGATGTCAACCTGCCGAGAGTCAGAGCAGGTTTCACTCCATGTCAGGACGAGCTAAGAGTCAGTTCAGCTGCTTCTTCAATTTCAATTTACAGCAAGAACTTAGTGGGTTCAAACCCGGGCCTGGAGCCTTTCTGTGTGGGTTCCCTCCAGGTTCTCCAGCTTCCTCCCACAGTCCAAACCCCTGTAACAGAGTGGTGACCTCTCCACAACCCCACTCTCACCTCATGTCACCTGGTTCCCCCCATGACCCTGCACAGACGAGCAGTGTAGATGATGGATAGATGCTTCTTCAGATGTGGGTTTCTGACTCTGCCGATCTGACAGTTTGTGCTGCAGGTAGAACAAAGTGGTGTGTTTGTTTTGTTAGAGCTCGACTCCTGCAGCTGGAGATGTGGACAGACGTGAGTGAATCAGAGCTCTGAGGTAACTGATGTGGAGCTGCAGCCTCGACTCCACTGACACGTTTATATTGGGTGTTTCTAATGTTTGGTCTTCCCCCTGTCAGCGGCAAGAGCAGCTGATCAGCTGATCCACGGTTGCTGCTGCTGCTGCTGCTGCTGCAGCTGATGACGGTTCAGTGAACTCACAACTCATCTGGCTGCTGCTTCCACTCTGCTGCTGCAGTCTGAAGTTGTTCTGCAGTCAAGTGTGAGACGAGTGGACGTGGGTCAGTCTTATGTGTAAAAATGCACAACTTTCCCTGGACCCTGACTGTCACACACACACACACACACACAGATTACAGCTCTTTGTTCTCACAGCTTCTCTCCCTCTCGGCCGTATTGTTGTGACAAGGCCAGCGTCGTTATAAGAGCGTGAAAGGAGCCAAGGCCACCGCCGCCTCCCGCCTCTGTTGCCATGGTGAAAGTTCAAAGATGTATAAGGCTGATAGAAAAAGATTTAGTGTGTGTGGAGCATCTTGTGTCTTTTATTTGTGTGTTCCTGAAATACTTTCAAATGAGAAAAAGAGAGAAAAATGAAGCTATTTAAACTGTTGTAGTGTGTTTGTGTGTGTGTGTGTCTGTGTGTGTGTGTGTCTGTGTGTGTGACAGAGAGGGAGAGAGAGAAAGAAGGACGGGTCGACATTGGCGTTTCAGTCATTCAACATCATATTTGTTGAAGTCAAGGCCACAGGTCTGACAGCAGCAGAGTGGGTTCAGTGTTTTCTATAGATGAACACGTCTTTCTGCTGCCAAGGAAGGAATTCACACACACATACACATAAACACGACAGTCACCTCAAGTGCATGGAGATGTTCTTCTATTCAGAGCTGTGGGTGAAAGCAGGAGCTGCTTTGTGAAGGCAGCTGAGGAGATTGGATGTGAAGTCAGGGCAACATCATGAGATACGTGTGTGTAATGTTCTTACCTTTTTTAAATTCAGTTTTTTTCTTCTCACATGATCACTATATCACCACCTGATCACCTTGAGAAACAACTGAACTGAAAACAGTTTAAAAATCTGATGATGTGACCGTTGTAGAATCTGATCAACACTGAGACTCACTTACCTCCATCAGACAAACTGCTGCACCTCTGACCTGCATATTTACACTTGACCACATCCATTATAATTGGATGAAATGTACAGTTGCAGTTAAATTTAAACAGAGTGAAAACCCAAATTTGTATTTAAAACACATGTTGAAGGAACCTGAACACAAACACATATCTTCTCTTCTGACTGAGGCTCAGACTCAGAACTCAGGCAGGAGGATTAAAATGTTCACTAATTCATTAATCTGATCTTTAGTGACTTTGAAGAGGTATTATCTGTTTCATAATGTGTGTTTTTATATTGTTTTCATTATTGGTTATCTAAATGTGCTTTGAAGCCTGTTTTTATGCTTCTGTTATTACCATTAAGCTCAGTGAGGAACCTCTGTGTGATTCTGTTCAGGTAAATTTGCGGTGCCTAATGATGACACCATTTGACACTGGCATCATTATGTCCTGCAAAAAACGCTCCATTATTGAACACACAGTGATGAAGGAGGAGACTCAGATTTATCACATCGAGCAGCTGCAGCATCTGGATTCAGAGCTGAAACTAGAAGTTTTGTCATCCTCTTAGCTCCTAGTTGTTGTCGATGTGATTTATTGGCACTTCCTTTTTACAGTGAGCTGAGCCTGGTCCACTAATAATTAATTAGCACACGTTGCTTAATGAGTGAATCCAGACGTTATGCAATTGTTCAATGAGCATCAGGTTTGGTGAGAGTCATTCTGTGTTTGTACTAAACACCTAAGGAGAGAATGAGGAGCTTGTTAGATTAAAGAGGCTTTTATGAGCTGTGTGTGCGTGTGCGGTGTACACTGTTGTGTTTTTCTCATATATATATTACTCTATAAAGACAGACCTTTTTGTATTTTATGTTTATATTTATCTTAAGTTTTATCTCTATCTTTATAACCCGTTTCATATTCTAATTTACAGAGAAGAATTATCCATAAAATACAAAGACCTCAGCTGTTTAGCAAAACAGATGTTCTAATAATGGCTAAAATCAGATGTTTCCTCTTCAGTTTGGAGATGAGATGCCTTGTTGTTGATGTAGGTTGATGTTAGTTTGCAGCAGTAAATCTTCTCCCTGTGCACAGTTTTTCATCGATACTCAGTGTAATAACTAAGTTAAAAGACAGGAGTGATTTCCTGAACAGTGAAGTGCTGCTGGGAGAAGCAGGGTGTAAGTGGTGCTAATGGCTGGTTGAGATCTGAGATGTGCAGGTGAACTAACCAGATATTATGTCTGGATGGGAAACAGAGCTCAGTTCTGTTTATTCAGATTCCTGTAGCTCTTGTGTTGTGTTCACATGTTCTCGTTGTTTTCACTATGACCGTGTCTCTTAGCTTCTCGTGTTTCTAAATGAATCGTATGTGTGTATTTACTGCATCATCAGGTGAAACACTGAATATCAGACAGGTGATGATCCACTGACCTGAACCTGCAGGTCAAATTAACTCTCATCAACTTAAAGGCTCTGACGACCTCAGACTGGAATAATAAGTAAAAAACAAAAAAAAAAAAAGCACCAGGAGATTGAGCAGATTGAAGGACAACTGTATTTAATGTCAGTGTGCATCTCTCCACAGCGGTCTGTCAGGTTTTTACATGTTACATTGTGTAACAATACGTTTCATTACATTATGTTATTTTGTGTTACATTACATCATATTACTTCCTAGTATGTTACCTTAAATTGTGTTACATTACATTATGTTAAAGCTATGCTTATGACAAAGTGAAACCCTTCTTTATGAAGTTAATTTTAGCAGTTGCATATTCACTCAGTGTGTGTGTGTGTGTGTGATAGATGCAGCAGCTGTGTGAACCTGCTCACTGAGGTGTAAACTCTCCCCTCTGTGTCTCAGGTTACTATGGGCGGGGCTGCACCGACGCCTGCCACCTGAACCCATGTGAGAATGAAGCTCAGTGCCACAGGAAGCCGAGCTCCTCCCATGGATACACCTGTGACTGTGGAGACAACCACTACGGCCAGTACTGCCAGCACAGGTACACACACACACACACGGATGAACCACTATTGACTCAATGTTTCAACTTAAGATTGTGAGTTGTAAATGCAGTGTAAATCTCTTAAATGCTGCCCATAGCTAAGCTCTGTGTGTGTGTGTGTGTGTGTGTGTGTGTGTGTGTGTGTGTGTGTGTGTGTGTGTGTGTAGCTGTACTTCTGCCTTGTTGTCCCACATCTCCATTGTTGCATGTAATCCACTGTGGGATGAGTGTAGAGTTAATGTTGTAAAACACACACACACATTTTGAGGTTATCTGTTTGCTAACGTGACCCTGATCTGACCCCCCACCCCCACCCCCCGCCTCAATTCTTCCTGCCTGAAATCCTCACAGCTTTACTCTTATCTCATCATCTGTTCAGTGTGTGTGTATCACTGTCAGTCAGATCTTTGATCTGTGATCTAGTGTGTGTGTGATGCTGCCTATAGCTAAGCTAAACTGTGTGTGTGTGTTTCACATACATGATGAAACCTTCTCTTCCTCTCTGCTCAGTGATTGAACGTCTGTCTTCTTAAATGAACTTTGACTTATTAAAATCTTTGAGTTCTTATGTTATTTCATCTTCATCATCATCATCACCACAGATCAACAGAGAGATGAGATTACTGATATTCCTCTGGATTTGCGTATTTGAAGCATCTGTTTTTTTTCTACTAATTTTTCAGAAGTTTCAACTAAAAAACTTAACAAACTATCATCATTTATGTTAAAAATAGATTAAACTATCTGACTTTCTCTTATTCTACCTGTGTGTGTGTGTGTGTAGGATTGATCACCAGTGCCCCAGGGGGTGGTGGGGGTCTCCAACATGTGGACCATGTCATTGTGACACTAACAAAGGTTTTGACCCAGACTGTAACAAGACCAGTGGACACTGTCACTGCAAGGTAACACACACACACACACACACACACACACACACCAGCACACCAAGGACATTAAAAACAGTTAGACTCATACATGACAGTGATGAAGGCTGATCAAGATGTTGGATCATCACAGTGACAGTGAATGCAGCACCACATGCTGATAATATGAGATGTTAGAGGCCTGCTGGTTCAACGGTCATCACCTTATTCTGATGGTCTGACAGGCGCACACACACGCACAGTCTATACTAATGATCATGTCGTTAACCAGATTTATTTAATCTGATCTTTGACTTTAATCTTTAATCTGTGATACTGAGCTCATCTAAACCTAACACATATATGGACATATTCATGCACACACTTACACACACAGACACACACACAAACTACAGTAGCCTTTCCCTCTCTGTGTCTCTGTGATGATGTAATCGCTGACACTATTTTTGGCTCTGTGACATTTTATATTCATGTGACCGAGTTTGAGCGGCATCTACCCTCACCCCTCTGTGTGTGTGTGTGTGCTTGTGTAGGAGTTTCACTACCGGCCGAGGGGCTCTGACACCTGCCTGCCATGTGACTGTTACCCTGTTGGCTCCTTCTCGCGGTCATGTGATCCAGAGTCCGGTCAGTGTCAGTGTCGACCTGGTGTGATTGGTCGACAGTGCAACTCATGTGACAACCCGTTTGCAGAGGTCACAAATTCTGGCTGTGAAGGTGAGAACAACAGAGACCAGTGCATCACCACTCACTCACTCACTCACTCACTCACTCACTCACTCACTCACTCACTCACTCACTCACTCACTCACTCACTCACTCACTCACTCACTCACTCACTCACTCACTCACTCACTCACCTGTCACTGTGCTCATCAACTCATCATCACATCAGTATCTGAAATATTTTATTAACCCTCAGAGAGAAGTGATTTTGTTATAGTGCTTCATTCCAAACATATGAATATATTAAATACTATGATAATATATAGCTGCTCAGATAATATGAAATTATATATATACATATATCATAAAATAAATCATAATAACGTGTGGAAATAAAACATATCAAATGACAAAATCACTGCTTTATGTCATTTAAATTAATGAAAAATAATGAAGCCTAATCGTGGTGCTCATGTCTGCCAACATGTTAGTTTTAATTAAACCTGAAGTAACTGTAATAAACTGTAATTATGTTTCTTTATATTATATTTATCTCCCTTTATCTGCTCTCCCACTTCCTGTTTTTAATGACTTTCTTTAATTTGCTGCTGCTGTTTAATTTTCTGAGCTGAGAGAAAAACATATCCAATCTGTCAGCAGCTGTTTGTTGTTTTAATGGAGACGTTTATCAGCTGGATGAAGTGTTGGTCCTCTCTCTCTCTCTCTCTCTCTCTCTCTCTCTCTCTCTCTCTCTCTCTCTCTCTCTCTCTCTCTCAGTCATCTATGATGGGTGTCCAAAGACCATCACTCAGGGGATCTGGTGGCCTCGGACCAAGTTCAACCTTCCTGCTGCAGTGCCCTGCCCAAAAGGCTCAGTTGGTCTGTACACACTAGTCCACACTAACATGACTGTGATACACACACTGATGCTCCCTCTGACCTTACTGCCCTCCCCCCTGTAGGTGCAGCCATCAGACACTGTGATGTGGAGCGGGGGTGGCTGGAGCCTGATCTGTACAACTGCACCTCTCCTCCTTTTGTGGAGCTCAGTGCTGCTGTATGTGGAGTAACACACTAACACACACAACAACCTGTCTCTGAATCTATTACTCACGTGTCAGTCACACAAACAGGAGAAGAGCTCAGCACTTCCAGTTTGTGCTCAGTTCAGCTCTGAACTGTGTCCTGTAGCATGAACGAGAGGTGTTTTCTCCTGATCACTGCTTTTCTGTGTGTGTCTCAACACTCAACACACTTTTTACTGTGGGTTTCCAGGGTCTCATAATCAAACCAACATCTCTTAAACATTCTCTTGTCAGCAGGTGTAACTTTCCCCCAGTCATGTTAGTAACTGATGAACCTGCGTTGTCTTATTTTATTAGAGGACTTTAAACACATCGTCACTGCTCAGAGGCTCTTTGACTTTTAGTTTCGTCTGTGTGGGAGTGTGGGAGAAAATAAACCACAGTGGACTCAACGCAGTGATTTTTATTAGATGACAGATTGAAAAGTTCAGACCCTGTGTGTAAAGGTCATCCTTGTCTCTGGAGCAATACATTTATTTCCCTCAGACTCAGTTTCAATGGGCTCAGAGCTGCAGTAGAGGAGCAGGAAGACAGGAGATCCTCTGGCAGTAGTGATGTCAGAGCTCAAGTGCTCAGGTATTGAACATGTGATGATGTCACTAGGTGCGATTCCATTACCCTCAGAAATGCGCAAAATCTAAATATCGCAATAAAAAACTGGTAATGGAAACGGCTACATTTTGAAAAACCTCTCAAATATCGCTAAAACATTGTTACACTCTCGTGAGGTAATTTTTTAGACATATCAATATAAAAGTGTATTTCAAAAGTGCTACAGAGACACTTATAGAGTACTGAGTACTCTGTACTCAGCGCAGGTTGCCAGTTTTTAAAGGGCAATAGCCACTTGCTTCCGAGTGAGGACAGTCCCGGGGGCATGAGACGTCTGGTGCTACTAGAGGTTTGGGAACATAACACAGCTCATTGAACGTATCCCGAGTCATCCTGAAATTTTCTATCCATAGTTCGTCTGTGAACTCCTCATGAACAATCCTCTCCCAGAAATCCCTCATTCGTCGCCGCTGCCACAAATAAGGGCTTTGCCTTTGAGCAGTCAAGCACTGCCTTGGTCTTCTATTAAAAACAATAACAGCAACAGCTGTAGCAGCAGGTGAGAACACTCACCATGGGAACACAAGACGCTTACGTCCATCTTCCACAAAGTGATAATTTAAGAGAATTATGGGATATTGCGAGACTAGACTTTACAAGAGTCACCGCTCATTTGAAAAACACCCTTCAATGGAAACACCTGCAAATAGCAATTGTACTTTTTTGAAATTTCAGAAATATTGCTTTTATTTTGCAAAAGACCTGTAATGGAAACCCAACTACTGAGGCCGAGGTGCAGCAGCTCTGTTCACCTGTTCATCACTCTTGTTAACACAGTGACAGACTGTCTGCTGTTCTGTTGCTGTGTGTTTTTAGCTTGATTCCCTGGAGCGGAACGAGACGGAGCTCAACACCATCATGGAGAAGAAACTCGCCCACCAGCTCCGCGATGTCACTGAGGCTACCACTCGTCTCTATGGCAACGACCTGCAGATCGCCGAACGGCTGCTGTCCCGCCTTCTGACCTTTGAGACCCAGCAGAGCGGCTTTGGACTCACAGCCACTCAGGACGCACACTTCAACGAGGTAACAAGACAAGATAAACCAGTTTTATTTTCAATATTTGCTCATATTCATCAGGAGAAAACAGATCTTTACAGATGATTTACTCTGATGTTTGTATTTAGTCAAGTAGAAGCAACATTTCCGTCATTAACACAGGAAACAGCTGCAACGATTCACTTTGGTGCTTTAATTGAGAGTGAATGAAATCATTCTCATCAAACAGGAAACAAAGACTCATGGGAAAATTTGTTTCTATGTCTCCATTCTAGCAGCAGTCAGAGATGTTAGGTTCTCAGTGACGCCTTTAGATTCAGTACAAATATTCATCAAGACTCTAAGATGAACTGATAATATTTTGATGGTCAAAGGTCAAAGGTCACTGTGACCTCACACATTTTAACCACCTCACAAATTCATCTAGTAATTATGACACAATTTAACTTTAAGGTTAAAAGTGACATTTTATCCTTATGAAGTGAGAAGGAGACAGGAAAGTATACATTTAACATTTCACAATAAAAACACAAATACAGGTGATGCATGTTTGTGGCTGTTAAGCTGCAAAGAGTCAATAATCAGTTTGTTCTTTTGATCTTTATGTGTTAAAGTCTAAGGTAGTTAGTGTCACTCCGTTAGTCCAGAACAGTGAATTTGTGTGGTTGGACGACATGGAGAAGCTGAAGCGTCTTTTTCAGTTTGATATATCTGCATTTACTTTGTATCTCGAAAAGGCCTGGATAATGAGAAGAAGAGCTATATATAGATGAATGTTGTTAGTAGTTTGAAGTTGCTTGTATGTATGTGTGTTGTGTGGCAGGTACTGCCAACAGGAAGGATTATTTAGTTTTTGATGTTTTTAGTAAATGTGTCTTATAATCCCATATGGGATGGGCCACAATGGTGGCATGACACGGAAATAAAATATTCATTCATTCATTCATTCATATTCATTCATATAAAAACAAATAATTGAGGAAAATTAAAATGATTCAATACTCTACTCTATAGAGATTATAGATGAGATTATAGATTACTGTTGTATCTTTTTAACATCTGCTCATATGTGAAATAACTGCTGTGTTTAGACCATATAGTTGATATATGATGTGATGGGATTTATGCACCGTAGCATCATGGGAACAGACCCAGTGACTAGAGACAGTAGAAGAAGATGTCTTTTCTCTGAAATAGGTGGTGATGTTGCCATGGTGACGGAGGGACATCTGTACATGCATTAACTGACAGAGTGTCGTCATCTCACCTGATACAGAAACATTCATCTCTGCATCATCACACTGACAGGAAACACCGCAGGCCCTGCCCACCTGTTTACACTGCTCTGTCACTTCACCACTAATTGACAAATTGCTTGTTACCATGGAAACAGGGTGATTAAATTGATGCATCTCATCCTTTCTTCCCCATTTACTAAGCGATCACAAAACAAGTGAAGACAAGTGAAACAACAGATAAACAGACTGAACCAAACACAACAAGTGTCTGGGCAGTGGAGTGGGAGGCTGGACTGTGACTGTTTTTTTCTATTTTAATCTAGTTTATTTCATTTTTTAAATTTTATTTCATTCGCTCATCTTTCAACCTGATAAATCCATTCGTACTTTCCACAAAGGAATAACACTGACCCATATTAACTGTTGATCAGACACACATTGTTCCATATTACTGCAATCTGTTCCTCTGCATCACTACTTAAATTCTCTTCTTCTGTTTTCACTCCTCCCTCCTCTCTCTGTTGTGCTACATCACAAATGTGTGTGTGAGTGTGTGAGTGTGTGTGTCATTGCCACACCCTGCTCTGCTAATGTCATTATTATACAGCTGAGTTGCCATAGAAACTGAGTGGCTGTGATGATGTCACCTCTGACAACACATGAAAACACAATATGATATAAAATTAATCAGTGGACAGAAAATGTCATTATTTACTTCTTATTTTTAATCAGCTAATAATGACATTTTATTACAGACAGAGGAGGATACGGGTTGACTGTAAAATAAAAACAAATATAACATATGAACATGTAAATAAAATAAATGCACCTATGAAGTAAAGACCTATGTTCAGAGGTGTAGAAATTACATGCGGAATCTGTTCGAACTGGAATAATTTATTATATTGACATGTGCAGTATGTTAAGCTCAGACAAATTTGTTATAAAATATATCCCAAAGCCTTTCAATATATGTTGATATTATATTTTTGCACATTTAAGATAAAGACACATATTTTTGAAATCATTAAGACAAATTCATCAACAAATATGGTGGCAACATGTTATAAATCTAATTGTGGTTCAGGGTTAAATTCTCTCACATGGGTGACGTAAAGGTGACAGCATCACTCTAATATAGGGAAATCGTGTACTGTATGTCTTGTGCTGCATGTCGGTGGGAAATCCACACTTGTTGCTGAGGCTGGATGTCAGACAACACTCGGCTGCTGCAGCTTGGAGACGGAGGAGGATGAGGAGGATGAAGGTCTGAATCACTGCCTCCTCTAACCCATTAAATAAAAACTAGTTCATAACCAATCTGAACCAACATGAGGCTTTCAACTGGACGATAGTACACTGCTTTACGTTGCCATAGCAACACAGCAGCAGCATCCTACAATGAGTGAAGAGCTTCACCTGCCTCTATCAGTCTGTGAATCAGAATCAGGATGCTACAGCAGCAGGTTTTATCTGATGATTCACCTTCTGAAGTGAAAACAAAAACATCAACTCATCAACCACCGACCCATGACCTCCACCTCCACCTCAGACTCCACCTCCTCCTCAAAAAGCAAATGTGTACAGTTTAATGCATAATTTGATACTGAAAATAAAAAACAAGTCATGAGGTGGTTTTCTGAGATTAATTAGTTGAAAATCCAAAGCTGATTTCTTGTTGAGGCTCCTGTTCTATTAAGTCCAGAGAACCAGACTCACCTGAGAGAAGACTGATCTCTTTCATCCATTTTCTCTTCCTGTCTCCGAATTATCCACAATCCCTTTTTCTCATTCCCTTTACAATTCCTCTACTGCACCATATATATATGTCAGTGTGTGTGTGTGTGTGTGTGGTTTTCTTGTGTATTTTTCTCTCCAGAGATTCATGAGACTCTGCAGAGTTTTATTGGCTCTGGTGCAGAGTCTGACTGCAAGAATTATATTGAGCAACCCCTCCCCTCTCTCCCACTCTCAACACCCCCCCCCCCTTTCTCTACCTCTTACCCTCTCTTCCTCTCTCTCCACCCTCTCTATCTCTGTTATTACTCTGTGTTTGTTCAGAGTATTTTCCTGCCTCTGTAATTCAGAGCACCTTTTTCCATCTGCAGTCACAAACACTTGAACAGAAGAGTTGTGGAGATGTAGATGCTGAGAGTCTGTGTTAGTCGTCATATCACTGAGGTGGAGTTTGTTATTTATTACATTTTTTTCTGCTCAGAGGAAACAGTGAGGGCTTCAGATTCTGGACCTCAGTCTGTCTCACTGCTCAGTGAATTCTCAGCCTGGCTCAGTCTCTCCTCCTCCTCCTTCTCCTCTTCTTCTTTAATGCCCTGATGCTCTTTGCTTTTGTTGACATGCTGCACAAATCTGTACAGCATGTCAGAGGTATGAAATATTAAAAGACAAGAATCAGACCAGAGTCACAATCTCAGTGTTTGCAGGGAACACAGACACCTCTTTGGGATGCAAATGTTTCAAATCATATAGAGATGGTTTTATTATATAGAGGTGGTTTCAGTTTCCATTGAACTGAGCTGCTTCTCAAAGAGTCAAAGAATATGGTTAAAGGTCATTATATTTTCATTTTTGTGTGATCCTGAAATGAGGTTAAAATGTGAAGAAACTGCATAAAAAGAATACATAATAAGTGTTGTAATAAATAAATGTATACACAGTTCGAGCCTGCCTTTTGTCATGAACTGTTAGCTTTGCCTCCTTCTCCTGCTTCTTCACTTTCTCTGCTCTGCTTTTTCTCACTACCTGCTCTTCTTGTCGTCTCCACCTCTTCTTCTTCATTTAATCTCCTCCTCCTCCTTCTCTCCTCCTCCTCCTGGACTTCTCTGTAATAACTTCTCCTGTGTCTCCTGGTCCAGAACGTCCTGCGAGGCTCCAGTGTTCTGTTGGGTCCCAGCTCCTCAGGACTGTGGCGGGCTCTGGCCCACAGTCAGAACCACGTCCCAGGTGGAGGTCCAGCCGTGCTGACAGAGCTGCTGGACCAGTATGCTCAGACTCTGGCCCAGAACATGAAGCTCACCTACCTCAACCCTGTGGCGCTGGTCGCCCCCAACATTGGTTAGTTCACGCACACACACACACACAACACCCCAGCTGACCACTTTGTGTGGTCACCTGTGTGTCACCTGGAAAGGCCCCACTCCTTAACTCCAACTGTCTGATACTGTTTTGTCTAACATGAGGTCAAAGGTCACTCAGCTGGTGTTTCACCATGTTGTCCAACGAGTCAAAAAACAGAACTAGTCCTGCCCCTTCCCCCTGTCGCAGCTGATTATCCTCTGATAATCACAGTAGACCACAGAGCCAAAGATCTATCCAGAGTGATCACTTCAAATCTTCATTCAAATTATAACTTAGAAGAATGTAAATCAGTTCAATGATTGGGTTTGTGAAAATATAATTTACAGTAAATACAGATGACGGCTCTTACATCCTCATTTCTTAGAACAGAACAACAACAATATAATTACATGATAATACAATAATATAATCATTATCATATATTTAATTTTTAACATAACAGATAACGTAATGAGAGTTAGCTTCCACACAGTCTGTGGGTGGAGCTCCCCCTGGAGGGCTAAAGGGTCTTCAGAGCTTTGATTCATGGGTTTTTTACTATTGCATCATGTCTGAATTTGCAGCTCATTTCTCCTAATGGGAAGTTTGGCCCCTGTTGGCCACAGTAGTTCTGACATTAATAAAGAGGATCAGACAGAAAGAAAATGATCGTCTCTCATGAAGCAGTGAAATCAGACAGAACAACTCAATGTAAAGCAGCAGATGAGCAGTGCTAATGCAAATAATGATGGTTAAGCCTGAGAGCTGGCAGCCACATACAGACATGAATTTCACACTCCCACACACACACACACATACACACACACACACACTGAGCAGCTGATGCTTCCAACACAAACACACACACAAAAACCCTAAAGCGCTGCAGCATAGGCCAACACACAACATGTTGAGATACAGCTGCCAAACACACACATTAGGGATGGGCATTTTCAGTCATTTCAATATTCAAGTTGAGACTTTGAATTACCCAATGATTGAGTAATAATGCTGTCACATTTATGTAAATAAACATCCAACAGTGGAAACCAAGTGCAATTTTAAAACCACTTACTGAACGACAATAAGAGACACTTCATCATTTCATTTATGTTGCTGAAATGTTGTGTTGTTGTGTCAAACATCAAAGCGATTGCAACTGTGTGGTCTCTGTGCTGAGCTGCTCAACACCCCTAACCCCTAAACTAACCCTCTGTCAGAAATTCACTGTGAAAATAAACATTTTTGGCTGCCATGGTGCAGATACACACAGTGGATACAGGATCATATTCGATAATGGCTCATAATGTCGATTTGGTTTGTGTCCTTTAGTTTGTGACGTCAGCTTTTCTTCAGTGTTAAAAATTCAGTCAATTGATTCAGTACCAATGTTACAGCAGCAGCTGCTCCTGCCGCAGGATCAAGAACCACAATCAATTTCACACTCAGTTAAAACTCTCAGACACATAGACACGCGCACACACACACACACTGTGAATTTCTGTAAAATACCAAACACACAAAATTCACCAGAGTCACAGCCTCCTCCACTGCAGTCTGCTCACACAGCTCATCACAGACTTGCATCTAAAAACAGGCCAGTGTGTGTGTGTGTGTTAGACAGGAGCTGCTGTCTCTGTCTGTTCCACTGTGTCTGAAACTCATCCAGGTTCCTGTTAAATGACCTCAAACTGACAGAGAACAGAATCAGCAGCAATAACACACACAGCCAGTGCTGGGTTTCACACTCCTACACACACACACGCACGCACACACACACACAAACACACACGCTTAGTGCTCTCAGCCAAATGGAACAGGCTGAATAACATGGGGAGGGAAACAGACCTGACACAAACAGATCAGTCACTTCCAACACATGAGCTCATTTTTAAATTTCTACTGCTGCTGCTCATCAGAATCTCATCTCTGTTTTATTTCAGTAATAAAATTGCTGGTGTCATCAGTATTCAGTCATGTTCACCCCATATTCATTTGTTTGCCATGTCAGTCTCTCTGCTGTTGTGTGTGTGTGTGTGTGTGTGGGGTGGGGGGGGGCACCATCAGTCTGACTCACACACTGTAAATAAAGATGTGTGTCGCCTCTGTGACTCCACTCACAGGTTTCGTCATCATTTTGGCAGTGTGTGACTCGCCCCCTAAACTCCCAACTAATCCAAATAAAAAGGGTGGTTTAATACCATTTGCTCATCCACCTGTCACTCAGAGAGACCACGCCCCCGGTTGTCCATAACTTTAGTGGTCAATAAATAATAAAGATGGTAGAGATAAATGCATAAATATTATTTATGCATTTGTCTATATTTGTATTATCGTGTGTCCTTCACTCAGACTGACACTCAGATCTGGTCTAAACAAGTTTGTGTATTTGTCTGTGTGTGTGTGTGTATGTCTTCAGTCATGAACCTGGACCGTGTGGAGAATCACACCCATGTGCGGCGCCGTTTTCCTCGTTACCACACCATGCTCTTCCGTGGGCAGGCTCTGTGGGACCCCTACACCCATGTCATACTGCCCCCTGCTGCCCTGGTGCCGCAGCGACAGCAGCAGCAGCACATCTGGAAAGAGAAGGAGAGAGAGGGTAAGACACACACACACACACACACACACACAAATAGACAGGTAACAACAGAAGCTGGAAGAACATTCTCACTCTAATCCTCTGTTGCAGCCCCGCCCTCTCAGAGCGGCGCCCCACCCCCTGTCAGCATCTCAGCCAATCAGACGGGAGAATACACAGCAGCCAGACGCACTGTTTCCCTGCCGGAGCCGCCCATCACCATCGTCATCATGCTCATCTATCGCAGTCTGGGGCCGCCCTCCCCCCAAGTACCACACAGACCGCCGTGGTGTGAGGTGGGGATCAAACTCACAGAGCAATAAAAATATTTTACTACAGTATGTGTTGAAATCTAGAGCTCATTCAAACAGCCTGAGCTGCCCAAACAACAGTTAGAATAAATTAAAGCAGGTTTCTCAGTGAAATACTGAGAGGATACATAAAGTATTTATGTATCTAAACATGAAAACAAGCTGAGATTTAAAATAGAGCAACAGCTCATGTGGTTTCATCTGAACCTTCACACTGTATTTGTTTTATGCTTTAAATGCTGAGAAAATATCTGATCTTCATCCAAGTCACACGTCCAGACAAACACACTGTGCAAAGAATAATAACACTATGACAATAAGGGTGTCTGGTGTTAGTGGTTCAGACCACAGCAGCTCCACTGGGCTCTTGAGGGTCAGTTTTTTTGACTGATCCAGGATCTGTGCTGTGTAATCGTTCAGGCTGCCCAGACACCCGGTGATGAACTCCCCAGTCGTCTCTGTCTCCGTCTACAACAACCAGACGTTTGTGTCCGGACACCTGGACCAGCCCATCCTGCTGGAGTTCAAGTTGCTGGAGACGGCCAATCGCAGCAAGCCGCTGTGTGTGCAGTGGAACCACAGCAGCCCGTCAGTACACACATACACACATCCACACACATCTGGTGAAATTACATGACCCTTGATGCAATTAAGATTAAATGAGTTTATCCGTGTGTGCAGGTATGAGAGTGGAGGCTGCTGGACAGTCAGGGACTGTATAGTCGTCTACAGGAACACGTCTCATGTTCGCTGTCAGTGTCAGAGACTGGGGACATTTGGTGTGTTGATGGACAGTTCACACAGAGAGGTCAGTGACACACACACACACACACAGTCATTACATTTAGTTCTGTTTTCATGCTTATCATTCATTTCACTTCATTTGTTTTCTGTTTTTTTTTTTTTAATTACAGTATTTGTTCTTCCAGTGACAGTCATGACAAAGGCCATGTTGATTTGAGGTCGTTTTATTCTCATGGCCACAACATCTTAGTTATATCTCCACTTCTTTCCTCACATGGGTGACAAGGATGAATTGATGAGAATTTCATGGTCTAAGGTCAAAGGTCACTGTGATCTCACAAACACACATTTTAGCCATGACTCACATTCAATCATTCACTAACTACAAAACAATTTCATGCAGGTGTCTGTGAGGATCCAATGATTGATTTTTATCCCAAACGTTCAACTTCATTGTGACATCATAATGTTCTGTTAAAACATAATTCAGGTCCAGAGCTTGTGTGGTTGTTGGAGGAGGTGATTCTAGTTTTCTCTTTACAGTGAGTTGTTTTTAAAACCAACCATCAAATCTGTTCTGCTACATTATGGCCTCTGATCTGTAAATACTGATGTTGATATTGATTTATTGAGGTTGGCTACTTGGTCTGCAGATAATTTAACATGTTTATTTCAATGTGATGAGTGAGTGAAGCAAGTGATATACATAAACTAATACTCCACCCCGTCTCCTCCACCCTGTTGCCCTCACACTCATGAGCAGCAGCTGGAGGGTGATCTGGAGACCCTGGCTCTGGTCACCTACTCCTCCCTGTGCATCTCCATGCTGGCGCTTCTCCTCACCGTCCTCGTGCTGTCTTGCCTCCGAGGCCTCAAGTCCAACACCAGGAGCATCCATTCCAATACAGCAGCAGCCATGTTTCTGTCAGAGCTGGTGTTTCTACTTGGGGTCAATCAGACCGAACAACAGGTGAGTGTTTGTGAAGCCTCTCACTGACCTTACACTCTGGACATGTATCTGCCTTTACCTCCACTGTGGAACATGACACATCTCCCCCTGCTGCAGCAGGGGGAGAACATTTACTTGAGTGCTGGCATCAAGTATCTTTTCTTTATTTGAGTTTTATTCTGGCTGCAAACTTGTGACTTTTCGTCCTCTACACTTAAAGAAAAATATTGTCCCTCAGTGACTCCACTGCATTTCTTTGAAGGACTGTTACTTTGAAGCAGCTTTTACTCAGTGGATGAATTTTCTTTTATTTTGAAAATGTGATACACCATGCCCTGTGAACGAACTCATCCACCGTCTGTCACTGTTCCCAACGAGGCTTCGTTAGATAAAGATGAGAAAGAGGATTTCTCGCAGATACCATGATCTAAACTGAGGTCTGTGTTTGAACGGATGGAGATAATGATTCATTTAGTTTTAGTGTTTGTTGAATTAAACAAAACCTAACTTCTCATTGACTAAAGATATGTAAACAGCTTAAAAAAAATTCATTTTAGTTTTGACATTTTAGTATTTTTTGATCCAGTTTTGCTGAATGTTTAACTGCAGTTTAATCTGACTGCTTCAGTATCAGCTGCATCAGAGTCACATCGGGCAGAGGATCTGACCTCTGACCCCAGCGACCCCAGTGCATCTGGGTATAATAACTGATTTTCAGAGCAAGATTATAAAATGTTTCCTATTTCCCTGCATGCTTTGTGTTTTCATCTCTCCCTCCTCACTCTGTTCCTCTGCATCACATCTTATTATCTCACTACTTGAATTCTCCTCTGTTTTCACTCCTCCCTCCTCTCTCCGTCATGCTACATCACAAATGTGTGTGTGTGTGTGTGCACGTGTGTGTGTGCGTGCACATGTGTGTGTGTGTTTAAAGAGCAGTCAGTGCTGTTGTAAATATGTGCTCACTCAGCATGAAATCTAATTAATGAAGTTGTTTCCTCCTCACAGTCGACTCCGGCAGTAACCAGCCACTGAACAATATGTTCTAACTCATGTGCATCATGGACGTTGAGCTCGCAGCACTTCACACCATTGTTTACACGCTTCTGCAGATTGTAGTGTGTGAGTGTGTGTGTCTTTCTGTGTGAAACTCAGCGTTTGCCTGTTTCTGTGCCGAGGCTGCAGCTATTTCTGTGATGTTAGGAAGCTGCGCTGAGCTTCTTTTAACCTTGAAAACTAGGACGTTCCTCAACTTGAAGATGACAAACGAACACGAATGCACACACACACACACACACACACACACACACGGGTCATGTATTCCCTCTGCTCTCCTGCTACAGCAGTTCAGTAATGGAGCAGCTCAGATTTATTACATTTAGAAAAGTTTGAAAATATTGATTACATTGCCTGATCTTAACCAATCTGATATCAATATACTCAAACAGCTGTAACACTGACCCTGCTGGTTGTGTTGTCTGTTGTAGCTTCTAATGGGCAAAAAGGTTAGCACAGTTAGCATCTTGTAATTAGCACAGTTAGCATCTTTTATCAGAGTTTTAGCCATTGTGCTAATGCTAAGTCTGTGCTAACAGGATTTCAGGTGTATTTAGCCCCGCCCCTTGTCCTCATGGGTTGACGGGATTGGTTCCCCGGGTTTGTGATGTATGAAACCCTGGCTGTGTGAATTTGTGTTGATGAGACTGTCATTGGCTCAATGTGGAAACACTCAGTCATTGTGCTGATGATTATTTCACTCATCATTTAAAAACATCATGTGGATGTTAATGAGGTGTAACACTGGGTCTTTATCAAAGCGTCTGGAGTGAACTGTCGTCCATCTTTCCCGCTGGTTGTAATAAATGAGTCGTCAGCTACAGATCACAGCTGCTGTTTTGTTCTCTTGATTTTGTAAAACGTATTATTTGGACATGGACTCTGGACATCATCATTCCTCTGTTCTCATCTTGTCTCCTGTGGGTTCAGGCTTTGACAGACAGCTCTATATTAAACCCACTCTCTCTCAGATGTGGAGCTGCTATAATATGTGACATATCTCTCATCTGGCCAAACAGAACAAATACACCAAACCAAATATCTCACTGACTGCAGGCAGATTCACAGATGGCTTAAACGCTAAAGCTCAGCATCAAACAGCAGCTCCATGCTGCGAGAAGCAGTGGAGGAGAGGTGGATTCATCCTGATGACAGTCAGTCAGTCTCCGGGGTACGGTGGCCCTGAGGGCTCAACTCACTGAAGCTTAGGAAAACTCGTGCAAAGACACAAATGTGCTACAAATTCAGAAAAAAGAACACATGCACCGCAAAAACTGTCAACACAACATAAGTGATTTTGGGGCTTACAGAAAAGTGAAGGACCCGGCAGGCGCACTTTAATTCAATACCTATTGGCTTAAGAAGTTTTGAAGTTAGTGGTGTTTGAAAACCTTAGTGTTTGGACAGGTCTGTCACTTTCTTGATGAGTTTTCTCAAGCTGCAGTGTGGTGAGTCGGTGACCCTTAAGGGCCACCATACCTGGGTGTTTTCACTATAACTTAATTACAGGTAATTACAGTCAGTGTGTTTCCTTAGCTGCTGGAACTCATTTCCTCTGTGTATTAGTCATATTGCTAATTAAATCATGAGCATGTTACTTAAGTGCTGAGCTGGCTGCTCCCTAACCAACGCATCTGATCCACAGCATCAGGATGAAGAATCATCAGAGTTTCTCTCTCTCCTCCACCTGTGTCTTCTCCGTCCTCTCATCCCTCTCTTCTTGTCTTCCTGTAGTTTCTGTGCACTGTGGTAGCCATCCTGCTTCACTACTTCTTCATGTCCACATTTGCTTGGATGTTTGTGGAGGGACTTCATATCTACCGCATGCAGACAGAGCAGCGTAACATAAACTATGGAGCCATGAGGTTCTACTACGCCATTGGCTGGGGTGTCCCTGCCATCATCACAGGTAACACACACACACACACACACACACACACACACACACACACACTGAAACAGTCACAGATATGTAGTTTGCAGACACATGAGGTGCCTTTGAAATGTTGGTTTTTGTGCATCAACATCCACACACACATTCACAACTCATACACACTGTCATATGTAAATACACACTCACACACATACACAATGAATCTGGCTGTGTAGATAAGAGGTCCCTTATTGACACTTGAATTAAACAGGTTTCAGTGACATTTTAATGTGGAGATAGTCACACACATACACACTCTCACAAGCAATTTCTTTCTTGACACAGAATATAGAAAGTAATATCAGTCTGCTTTTTCCCTCTTTACTGCGTTTATACACACACACACACACACACACACACACACAAAAAAAAACACTCTAGCTCCAAGGTGTGTTTATCTGTCTCTTCGTCTTTTTCACTTCAGTTCAGTTTAAAATCAGTTTAAATTCTCACCCGTCACAATCTTGACAGTTTTTGTCCAAACAAGGACACAAGGATGTGACAGCTCACGTCACAGGTCTCCCAGCAACCATGTCTGGATCCATTATGGAGGTCTAGGTCTGGAGATGATGTGACCTAAAATGTTTGTTTTTAAAAGCTAATAAACTTTATTAATTAAGATATAAATGATTAATTAATTAATCAGTTGGCTTTCTCTGGTTTTCTCTGGCATGTTGTCATGTGCTGTAATGTTTCTCGCAGCTGACAGTAGAGATCTGAGACCTGGATCCTCTGGTCTGATCTGATCTGCCCTGTCTCCTTCTTGCAGGTCTGGCCGTGGGCCTGGACCCAGAGGGCTACGGAAACCCAGACTTCTGCTGGATCTCCATCTACGACAAACTCATCTGGAGCTTCGCTGGTCCCATTGCCATTGTCATCCTGGTAACTGCCTGTCTGTTGTCCATGATACATCAGTCATGAGGCAAAGAGCTGCACAGAGATACATTCAAATACAATATTAAAAAAATAATTTAGCTTAAGCTCAACCTCAGCTTCCCTGTCACTTTAATTTCTCCTCACACTGAACCAGCACCATGAGCTCAGATTCAACATGTGCCAGGTTTAAATCCTCACGAGTAACTGTAACATGAGAAGATTTATTCATATTTATTCACAGTATAAGTACATATACAGTATTTATATAGAGTGTTATTTTACACGGTCTCTTAGAGACATTAGTAAATTTACTTTTTGACTGTTTCATCCTCATTTATTCAATTTCATCTTCATCTGCATGTTGCTCCCAGTAATGTCAATGCAGGATCATCTGAGGAGCCTTGGAGATGTTACCTCACTGTCTGTATTAATCTGTTCTTCTGTGCAGATGAACGGAGGGATCTTCATGATTGTAGCCAAGATGTCCTGCAACCCATCGCAGAAGGAAACCAAGAAGCTTCCTGTCATGTGAGTGTCTGATGGTTGTGTCAGCTGTTCCCAGGCACCACGGTTTAAACACCTTCATCACTGCAGGAAAAATATTAGCATGTAGTCAGACCTTATAACAACCCTGACTTCAAAGGCCTCAGAAATTTAATATTATATAATATAGTATGATATAATAAATTGTCTGCAGCAGAGATTTATTGCCTGTGGTTTAATGAACATTTCATTACACTTGGAATTCAATTTTATTGATCCATCTCAGAGGAACTGAAGTGTCACCATCGGAGAATACCCCATAATAACTACATTTGGAGGCTGCAGTTACATTCTGATGAGAAAATTGAAATAATTTGTACATGAAAAGAAACAAACACAGAAATAAAGTTAAAATGTTTATAATATACAATAAACCTCTAACTTTAACCCTTTATTCATTATAATACTGGTAAATGGTCTGTGATTGACAGTGATGATTATGTTATTGATCAAATCATTTATCCATAAAAACAAAAGACACTATGAAGTCTCTCTCCTCGTCTGTGTCACTTTCTGCCAGCTGTTTCACACTACCAGGAAGTTTGTGACATCACCAACTCATCAAGGTCTAACTTGTCTTTTGCTTTCTCTCTGTCTCTCCATCTCCAGAGCGACAATCCGTGATTCCTTCCTGTTGCTGTTGGTGGCCACCTCCACCTGGCTCTGTGGCCTCATGGCTGTCAACAACAGCATCCTGGCCTTCTATTATATATTTGACGTCCTGTGTCTTGTGCAGGTGTGAACAGCTGATCTACACTGAATAAACACCCAAACAGTGTCCAGTTGATTGATGCTTTAACTTGAGACGGATCATAAATTCCATCATTAAACATAACAGTAAATAAAGCAGCAGCAAATAATTTGACATGTTGATGTGACTCACTGTTTACTTCATCTACAGCCTATAGAGGAATTCGGTCATGTTAAGATCCTGTTGAATAAAACCCCAAACTCTGTCTCTCTCTCTCTGTCTGTCTCTCTCGCCCGCCCTCTTCCAGGGTCTGTCGGTGATGCTGGTCTTCACTGTGTTTAACTCTGAGGTGCAGGAGGCCTGGAGAGTGGCCTGTCTGGGTAAAAAGAGCCCCGGAGAAGATCCACCAAGACCTCCACAGAGCACAGTGAGTCCACACACACACACACAGCTTGGTTGAATAGCCTATGTAGATAGATCATGTAGAACACACAGGTTAAATTTGGTTTTCATCATGAGGACTTGGACTCAGGGTCACAGGGTGAATCTGAGACTCTGATGTGATTCTTCTCTCTGTCTGCTCCTCAGGGCATTTACTATGTTTTATTCTGCTCCACAGCCTCCTCACTGTGTCCATTACTACACACCACAAAGCCCCCCACCCCCCTCTCCCTCTATCCATCCATCTTTCCTCTCTTCCTGCCTCAAGCATTTGTTTCTGACCCAGTTAGAACAATATACAACCAGTGCAGCCAACTTCTACCAGAGGAGACAGAGAGAGAGAGTGCGTGTGTGTTTGCGCGTGTGTGTGCATGTGTGTGTGTACTGCTCTCTAACCCCTTGTTTTCTTTAGCTTCCTTTTTTAAAAACACTCATTACCTACTCTGCACTCGTGCCAGTGTGTGTGTGTGCATGTTCACAGTTCCATATCTCCCCTAATCCTCTTCTTTCCAGTGAACTTCACATATAACCTGGATGTGTGTGTGTATATGTGTGTGTGTGTATGTGTATGTATGTACGTGTGTTTCATATGTAGCTGTTTCCAGCCTTTTAACCTCCATTTCCTCTGAAGCTCTTCATCCATCACTGAGTCAACTTGGCCAAAGTGACTGAAAAACACCAGAACTATTATTAGGCACACACACACTGATGGACTGTATGTAGAGTGACTGCCTATTTGATTCTTACTCACACTGTATAATTATTTATTTATGATTCTGTTGAAAACTTAAGTCACCCCCAGGTTACAGTACACTACACAATATTATATTATATTATATTATATAACCAACCATTCTCTTCTGAATGTTTATGTTTATATATTATACCGCCCTGACTCTCCGTATTATTATTTGTATTGTACTTACTGAGTTTGTCATGACAGATGAGCTGTTCTTCTCACTGCTAAAGAAAGATTTATTTTTAAATGTTGATTATATTAATAATCTGCATGTATTTGTGTGTTGAGGCTCAGAATCCATATCACAATGCATCTCTGCTAGAGCAGAGCGGGCTGCACCGCATCACCCTGGGAACCTCCACCATCTCCTCTGTGAGCTCCGCCAGGTAAACACACACACAAAAAAACACACACAATAATGACTGATTGATAAAAAACCAATCACTCATCATTCAAAGTGAATTTGTCTTGATTCTCTCTGATGAGAGACCTAGTTGCCTCAGGCAGGAAACTCCCTTCAAAATAAAAGCATGTTGCGTGAGTAGTGGGTCAGTGGGATAAAGATGAAGAAGATGTGATGGAACAATAATGTGACCTGGAGGAAACAGAGCAACACTAATGTCTGTCAGAGGCTGCTGGTGGTGTGTGTGTGTGTGTGTGTGTGTATGTGCATGTGTGTACTCAACATTCTCTTCTCTCGTCTGTAGAGAAAATCTTCTGGCTCGTCAAACTCTGGAACAAAACATCGTCCACACAGGAGCCACGGACCTGGACGTTGCCATGTTTCACAGAGATGGAGGTACACACACACACTTAGGCACACACACATCGGACAGCAAAAGAAAATCTGTATTTTTGTCATTGTGACACAACACAACTCTGTCTCCTCCAGGTGAGGACTCAGACTCAGACTCAGACCTCTCCATGGAGGAGGAGCGCAGTCTCTCCATCCCATCCTCAGAGAGCGAGGACAACGTCCGTCTCCGTGGACGCATCCAACGACGATTCAAACGATCCAATCACAGTGAGCGTCTGCTTACAGAGCCTGCCCACAACGGTACCAAAGGTTAGAAAGACAGCGGCACTTCAAGAGAGAGCATGCTGGGCAATAAACCTGGGAGTTATGGGATGGTCCCAATAGAGGTCACGTGTTAAATATGTCACAGGGACACACACTGCTTTACACACAGACAATTTCCTGTTGTAGAAAACAGTCACTCGCAGATCTTAGACATGTAGAAATGTCAAGTATAGACACAACACATGGGTGATTGATCAATACCATCTTTGATACATCATATACACTGTGTGATGTGTGATGTAAATGTCATGTGAAAGGTTTCCACACATGTAAATCTATGAATCCATATTTATGAAGGAAACATGTTTGTGTGTGTGTGTCAGATCTGGATGGAAATGACCTTCTGTCCTACTGGCCAGCGCTGGAGGAGTGTGACACACACACCCTGCAGAAGTGGGGCTCAGAGCGCCCCCTGGGGGCTGACTACAGCAAAGACGCAGCCAACAACAACCAGCCTGACGCAGCGCTGACCAGTGGGGACGAGAATGGCCTGACACAACCACACAGACACCGCAAGGGTGAGACACACACAGACAGATTTTAACTAGTATTCTAGTTGTTCAGTGTTTAGTCTCAATGCTGAAAAGTGTCCTTTTCCTTCTGATAATAAATCAGCAGATGGACGATGTCACACGATGTGGAGAGAGGAAGTGAATTGAGCTTCAGTCTGTTCACACAGCATTGATTCTGTTTATTTGAAAATGGACAAGGACAGATATTAAACTGAATTAATTCTAGTTTTTAGTTGGTTCTTATTACTGCAGGACAGGAGCCTACTAGTTACTGCACATGTAGTATACACACACACACACATTATTGTTCTTACCTTGGTAAGAACCTTGGTAAGAACAAAATGACAATAAAGTTTGATTTGATCTGACACACACACACACACACACACCAAAGACAACAGTGTGGAGACCCAGTTCTAATTCTGGCCCTAAAAGCATGACACATTTATATACACATAATTTACTCAGAATACATGTATATAGAATTGCTACGAACACACACACAGGAAGAGATAAAGATCACTCATGTAGCCTGGAAGCAGAGGAACATATCAAAACACAAAAATACACAGAACATGTGTTTGTGCTTCTACATACACACAAAATACAAATACACACACCAGTGTTTGTGTGGGGCTGTGTGTGTGTCCCACAGGACGTCGCTTTTACTCTGATGGAGTTGATTCATAAAATGTTAAACAGTGAACACAGAACGACCTAAAAATGTCATTAATGACAAAACATCGCTCTCTCTCCTGCCCCCCTCCCCCCTCCTATTCCCTCTCCTCTCTTGTTTCTCCTCTGATGGACTCCCTCTCTCCCTCCTGCTCTCTCTCCCCTCTTCGGGTCCAGGGATCCTGAAGAACCGCCTTGGCTGTCCCCCAGCTCTGCAGGGTCTCTCCACCATGGGCAGAGTACCAAGTGAGCTGAACTGGTACAGAACCTCCACCCTGGGTCACCGGGGCGTACCTGCTGCCTCTTATGGCCGGATGTACTCTGCCACAGCGGGGGCTGGGGCAGGAACTGGGTCACTGTCTCAACCGGCATCACGGTATTCGTCAAGGGAGCACCTGGACTCTCTGGCCCGGAGACAGCTGTCCCGTGATCCACTGGGCAGGCAGACGGTGGGGGGGTCCAGGGACCGGCTGGACTCCCGGGGCTCCAGGGATAACCTCGACCTCCTGCCCAGGAGGAGAGAGCTTGGACTGGGACAGGGGGCGGGGCTGGGGGCCCTTGGGCTGGACCGGGTCTCATCATCCAGGGAGAACTTGACCGGGTCCAGGGACAGACTGGACAACCACCATACTGGCAGCGTCCATGCCTCAAGGGAGGACTTGACTGGTGCTGTGGGGGCGGGGCTGGAGGGAGGGTACCTCAGCGGGTCCAGGTCTCAGCTCAACACGCTGACCCGGCGCCACGCCTCATCCCGAGAGCACCTTGGAGGGGCGATGATGAGCAGCAGGTCAAGGGAGCAGCTGGACACCAATGGGGTGGGGGCGCAGGCTCAGCCATGTCGGGAGTGGCTCCGCACGCTGCCCCCCCGCCAGCCCTCACACCCCGACCAGCCCCCCTCCGCCTCTCCTCCCCCTCCCATTTCGGAAGAGCCCCAGCAGGACCAGGTCCCTCCCCCAGCTCACGTCAGAGGACGACTAGACTCGGCCCCCCCATGTAGGTACCCAGGTCAGACTGCCCCACCCCTGGGGAGACAGCCATCCAGTGAACACCTGGACATTCTGTCCTCCATCCTTGCATCCTTCAACTCCTCCCACCTCACTCCTCCGCCTGCCACCTCTAATCCTGGGCCTAATGGCTCCGCCCACGGGCCCTCCCCCTCCCCACCCCAGTCTGCCACTTCCCAAAGCATCTCTGAGGTCTCCCCAGACTCTGAGTAAGTCTCACCTCCTCCTCTCCCTTCCTGTATTCCTCCTTTCTTATTGGTCCTTTAATTGTAAAGTGAGAGTTGTGGTTCTGTGATGTGTGTCAGTGTGTTACCTGCTAGAGCAAAGTGATGAGATGCTGTGGGCGGAGCCACAGGAACACCAGTTTCAGACACATTTTTAAAAGACAGAACAATCTGACAGTTTAAACCATCACTTCCTGTAGCAGACGTTCAGGGAGTTCAGCTCTCTGATTGGCTGAGCTGACCTGAACCTGCAGCGTGATACAGTGCAGCTGTAGGTGTGCGGCTGGGAAAATGTAGAAGCAGAGGAGAGAGAGCAGCTCCAACAGAGGAAGCTGTACATGTTCTATAGGAAGAGAACGTTTAAACTGATGTGTCGTTGTTTTGTCTGGAAAAGGTGTTTCTTTGGCTCCGCCCACAGCAGCTCAGTCCTATATCCTGCTCTTCTCTTCTTCATCTTCTTCTGTGTGTTTTCTCTCTCTGTCTCACATTTATGTGAAACTTTTCACCTCAATAACAACTGATTCTCCTCATTTCCCTCAGAGCCAACAGAAGTGAGGGACAGTCTTGATGACAGCCTCCGTTTCCCTTTATGCATTGTGACAGTGCTCGGTGCACCGGGGATAAGGTCAAAGGTCATGGATGACCCTGAGCCATCGGAGGACTGGAGACAAAGCGAGGAGACACAGGGTGAGAGAGGACATCTGTCTGTTCAGGTTGAACTGTATAAATAAAGTTTTTTGGAGCCTGCAGCGACCTGTCACCTTTCTCTGGACAATGAGTCATCACCTCGACTACCTACAAACACAACATAAACAGCAACGAGCGTCTCAAAGAAAAAAAGACTGTAAATAACATTTTTATACATTTTGTATCTTTTTCATTGGAGATGAAGAAGAAATCTCTTGTGATGTTTCCTTTTTTTTAACAATTGTGTCCATGTGAGGTCGTGAGTGAGGTCAGTGTGAGTGCAGTCCTGTCTGTTACTGAGGGAGACCCCCCCCAATCCTCCCTACCTCCACCCCCACTCCCTCCACCCCTCATAAAGAGAAAAAAACAGTGAATCCTGACCCAATGTTCCTCAGACTGTACAGCTTCAGGGGCTCGGCAGCAATAGATCCTAATGAGATTAAACTGAGACGTGTTGAGACTGATTGTAAATAGAGGGAGGTTATAGAGAGCAGGTGGAGGGCGGAGCCATGAATGCTGTGGGAGGAGCTTGTGCTGTGCTGTGACCCTCTGTATGTGAATGTGACTCGTCCATGTGTGTGTGTGTGTCTTTGTACCTGGTGTCGTCCCAAACGCAACATATCAGTCCACTGATGTCACAGCGACACGTCCGCACTGCTGTGGGGGTGGGTGTGGTTCTGAGAGGTGGGCATGGCTCTGTATCCTGAACCACCGGCGCTGACCCCCATGCCCCACAGCATCCAGGAGACTCGTTTCTACAACTCAAGCCAAAGGGACCAAAGGGACAGCTGCTGCAAACCAGTGTGAGACACCACGTCCTCTGTGATGAGGTTGTGCAGAGTGTGAACACATAGATGTAACTTCATTTTTTTTCTCTTTAATTTATTCCTTCGCCAGTGACAGCAGCAGCCATCTTGTCTTCAGTTCATCCATCCATCTCATTCTCTTGTCTCAGTAACACTTTCAGTGTGCTCCTTCAAATTTGGTACAAACATTCACTAGGACTCAAATATGAAGTGATTATATTTTAAGTTCACAGTGAGAAAAAAAAGTGCTTGTACACTGACAAATTCTCCTCCAAATTTAATGAGAACAGAGCTGTATAGTCAATGTTTAGATCTTTACAGACCATTTTCAGGACTAGTCCTCACTCCTGAAGGCTTACTCTGCTTTTTGTTCTGCACCAGGGCACACCTGGATGTGCATGCAAATTCACACTAAGCCATAACTCCAGACTTCACACAGAAATTATGACAGAATATGACCCAAACAGTTACAAATGTCTCTCATCTGCAGCACCTGAACCAGAGGCTTTGACCTGTTTGTCTGAACTCGGTCACTACATCGGAATATTCCTCACACATGAGACTTTTCTGAGTGAGGGGGCTGCAAGCTGTTAGTCTGTCTGAGTCCACGCTATTAACACACATTCATTCTCACTGTGTGGATTCCTGCACAAAGATTGAAGTGTCAGTGTGTCGGCGCTAAAAGCCTCATAAGTGGCTCTGAGATGCAGGTCGATGTCTTTAAGTAGTGACACAGAGGAGGAGGCAGTGGCATCAGTACCTGCCTTCACATAGGACAGATGATTTAGTGTCGACTCTGTCCTCATTCCAAGAGACAGAGAAAACACTGAAACAAACCAGCACCAGATGAAATCATGAATCATGAGTAGAGCTGCACATTATCATAGAAAATAACTCTGTGATCTCAGTTTGAACAACCGTTTCTTAATTTTTACTGGAAGCAGTCTAAAATGCTGCTCATGTGACTGTTGTTGGAGAACCTGATCTGTAGCTGCAGCGTCTCCGTAGCAACACAACACTGATGGTCATCAGACAAGCTGCAGCTGCCGTGTTGATATTTACACTGTGTCATGTTGAGATTTAAATTATATCTGGATGAATTGTTCAGCTCTACTCATGAGGAAGGAGAGAGGAGACGTTAGTTACACGCATCACACACACACCTCACTCTGACACTGCTGTCGTTCTGTGACCTGAGGACCTGACAAATGAACCAATTCGTGACAGTATTGTTGCCAAATTGTGGTCGTGCTGGGTAATGCTGCTCTTTTAATGGAGCAGTCCACCTTAAAAATCCACCGCCTCCCTCTCACCCTTTCTGTTCCATTGAGTTTGTTCACAGAACCATTTTTTCTTCAACCGACAAAACCTTTAACTTGGACAGACATGAGATTTATTTTCTCTGTTGATTATTTATTGACATTGTATTGATTATTTATGTTGCCATTTTGTATGAGAGGCTGTTGTTAAAGAAGTATTTGTATTTTTTTTTTTTTTTGTTCATATGTTCCTTTTGTTAAAACGTGATATCTCCGATTATCTCAAGTCTCTCACTGCAGCCAACTCATAGACAGAGGAGAAGAAGAAGAAAAATGTGAAGGTGAGCTGATGCAGATTAAAGAACATGGACTGGACACTGAGCTCTCACATGTAAACACAGGCCGGTTGTTAAAGTGCTTTTCTGGAATAATCTTCATCTGGTCCACTGATGCTCTCCAGACTGAACCTCCACACATGTAAACATACAGTATATGTGCTACAGGAAGGGTCCTGGGTGTTATAGTACAGTTATATAACAAATTAAAGCTTTTTCCTCCCAATCTACATTTATCCATCAAGGCTGAAGCTTCACAAGCACAAGATCCGATTCTTCAACAGTATTTTAGCTTCAGCTGCAGGAGCCACACGGCAGAGACTCAGACACTGTGATGAGCTCAGAGAAACAGTGAGAGAGAGCGAGACGGAGGAGAAGGAGGAGGAGGGAGACTGTCTTTGTTAGCTTGTGTGTTCATTATGGGATGCCTTCTATCCCGCCGTTGGCAAGGGGACGGTGGCATGGAAACAGCTGTTCCCCTGTTACCGCTAAAACAAGAGAAATGTTGGACATTAAAAAAAAGACTTATTCCTATGAGACTAGTGTGTGTTCCTATTTATTGTGTGTCTAAATGACATTTTGATGGTTAGGACTCAGATTTAGGGTTTTTGATCAATGGTGATAATATATAACAGTAATATTTAACATTGATGTGTATAATAGTGATATAACAAATTCTCATGTTTTTATAATGGTAATGAACCAGCATTAAGGACAGAATTGAAATTAAACAAACAACAAAAAAAAGTTAAACAAAGTCAAACAACAAAAACACCTCTTTTCATCAAAATTAAACTGTTTCACTGTTTGCTACTGATTAGTTGACTCACTGCGTCACCTCCAGGGGCTTCAGCCCACAGGTTGGCAACCTCTGGATCAGGACATTTAACTTGTGTCAGTGATGAGTCCCCATAAATAAAGGTGTAGAGGTGTGTTTCCAGAGGAAGCTGACAGAATGACACACTTGTCTGAAGGTTCTGAGTTTGACTCAGCTGGATACAGATGTTGAGCTGTCTCCTTGTTCCCCAGCAGCACTTGTCGGCTCCTGACAGCCGCTCCCATCTGAGACTGAAGATAACTCAGCTCTAAACACAACTGAGGTTAGAATCAGAGGCTGAGACAGATTTACATGGATAGACATCGGAGTGAAGGTTTAAAACGCTCAGACGACAGCGGGAGGTCTGACATCCAATGAGTACATCAATAATACTCTCAGCTAGAGCAAACAGGTGGTAGCTTACCTTAGCATAAACACTGACAGCAGGTGGGAACAGTTGACCTGACTATCCAGTTCAAGTGCATCTACCAACACCTATACTTCAGACACTTCACTCACTAGACCACAGGTGTGGACCAGGCGAGCTCTCCGGCTAACTCCCAGTCTTTATGCTCAGCTAGTCTTTTACCCCAGAAAGCTGAACTTTGAGCTGTGAATGATGTACATCTTAGTTGACCATGTTCCAGTTATGAGCTGGTAACAAGTGGGAAAATCAACCCTTTAATTTCCCAATACTAGTCCGTAACAACACACTGTGTGGTAAGATACCCATTTGATAAGATACTAAAAGATAAGAATTACTACTTATGGAAATTCATTAGTTTCATTTGAATCATTTCATTAACCAGGCATTTGCTTTGATTTGTATCAAATGCAAATTTATTGACAAAGCAATAACATGTACACTCAAGTGAAGATACAGAATAAGCTTCACCACTTCGATCAGGTTTTAAACAGCTTCAGAGAAACTTCTTCTCACATGAGCGAACATCCTGTGATTCTGTGACAAATAACTGATCAAACTAAACATGATTTTGATTGAACCCTGAAACAGCTCATCATTTCTAGAACATGTGCAAAGTAACTGACTGATTGAAGTACCTGTATTTTGTAGTGATTCCAACTACATTTAATTAACCAGAGATCTTCAGTGGGAGTGCTCACCTGTGCCTGTTGGCTTGTTTGATTCTCAGCATTTTTACACAAATTATACTAAACCAGTTTGCACCAAACCTGGGGGAGGGGGGTCCATTACCTTCATCACGGAGGTGTAAATCCATGATTTTCTAAATCACTTTCTTAAACATTGTGAGATTAAGATTTTTTTGATTTTGATCTGTCTCTCAGGAACAATGTTTGAATCATGGTGTAAACAGTACTCATGGTGTTGATGTGAGTTTGTACAGTTTGGTGCAGATTCAGATCAAAATCTGGATCTGCATAATAATCCAGATAATAATCTTGATCTGGTGGAAGAAAATGCAATGTTATAATCTCAGGTGAAAAGTCATCTGAAATTCTGATGGTCTGACAGACATCACATTGGAGAGTAACCATTAACAATGAAGTAACTGCTTTTTATTGTAGTTCTATTGATTATTAATAGATGTGATCTTAGGTCATCAGGTCAATTATTCAGTCTCGTGTTCTGTGTAAAAACAGATGATTTAAAGCAGCTAAGAAAGTTACGCTACATTCACATAGAAAACTGTATAAAAATGAGAACTGTTCAGTGACAAGTAGATAAAAGACACAGTGAAACAAACACCAGTCATCATCAGTTCATCCTGTGGCATCAGCTGCTTTCTCCTCTTCATCGCTGCTGCTGGATGAAGATGGCGGCACGTTCTCACCCATCTTCTTCAGCTTGGCTTTGTAGTAGGCCTTCTTCATCCTGAAGGCCTTCTCCTTCTGCCGTGCCGCCCTACTCTTCTCCCTCACCAGCTCCTGCTCCCAGGCCAGAACCTTCATTCTGTTCTCCCACTCCAGGATCTTCATCTGCTGCTGCTGCTGCTCCAGAACTTGGCTCCTCTGGAGCTCCACAGTCGACAGCTCCACAGACTCATGCTGGACTGAGCGGCGCCCAGTTTCCTCGGCTCCGCTGCCTGGTGGGTGGAGCCGCTGGCTAATGAGCCGGGAAGTGCCTGTGAACTCAAAGGTCAAAGAGGTGAGTAAGGGAATCTCAAACTTGAAAGCAGTTTTTTTCCTTTAATCTGAACAAACGCTGAGATCAACTGGTCACATGACAGGGTCTAAATTCCAAGTGATGTCATGAGTGACATTGGTAAATTTCACTGTGTTTCTAGGCAACAAACACTGAAACAGTTTGTCTGTGTGTACCTGCTGCTGTAATGTAGGAGGAAGGAAGTGCCACATCCTGTATCTCAGCATTCTGGGAAGTGGAGTTTGAGGTGGGGCTGTGGTGCAGATCTGACCAGTCGCTGCCTGATATTCTGTCCAGGGCATCTCGCTGCATGCAGATGGCCACCTGCTCCTTGTTGTCTTCAGTCTGAGGAGAATCAGAGTCAGAGTCAGATCATGCTGCTGAAAGATTTCTCACATTTATGTTGAGTTCTGAAGCTTCTCTCTCGCTAACAAGCTGTCACAGCTTCATCAGGTTTACATTAAACATCGATCAGGTGAATACTTACCTCAGTGACGCTGCCGTTCACCGGCTCAGCAGCACTGATCATCATCAGGTTTCCTGCTGAGAGGACACAGACACAGGGAGGGTCTGCAGCTACATGTAGTTTCAGAAACTGGACAGAGTGCGCCTCCCTCTGGTGGAGACTGGTACAACATCAACTGCACAGATGCTGTTCATTGTTGAGAGTATTTTCTAGATAGATGACACCAAGTGGATAAAATACAGTACGGTCAGTGTTAGCAGCCAAAACAACAGACTTCATAATTAGTAAGATTTCCATCTGACTGAGGCAGACGTGTCTATGTCCTAACATAAACAATGACAAATTCACTGCCCACCTCAGATTTACCATCAGTGAAGAAATCTTAGGTTGAGTAATGAAAAAGCCTTCATTTTACATTTAGATTTGACTGTCTGAAACTGGATAACAATGATTTAATCTTTTCCAAAAGTTTGAAGCAAACCTGCTTTGGTGCAGCAGAAGAGACAGTGATTACTTGGCATGGCAGCAGGTGAAGCTGCTGAAGTTACTATAAATGTTATTTGTATTTACATAGTTCACTCAATCATTTAGAGTCTGAAGTTTTTTTTATTGTTTTTCAGATGCTATAATTGGGTTCTGCTTTGTATCTGTAGACGCACAGATTGAGTGACAATGAAGAAATCTTGAATTTTTTTGTTCTCAAAACTGCAGATTTTTTGGAGCACATTAAAAAAAATAATATTTTAATAGATAATAAATACTACATAAGTATTACATATATATACTATTATATTTTGATTTGGGCGATAATACAGAAAAAAATAGTTTTGTGTGACTGCGTTCTTTCACATGTCAGGTACATTTAGAGTTTAAGAGTTCAGACTTCCACATGATATTTTTCTTATCTCTTCGACATGTTTTGGTGTATTTGATGTTGTATTTCTTTATGTGATGTGTTGTTCCTCTCCTACACAATTCAAAAAGTGTTTTACTGTCTGACTGTAACTTCAATGCAACTAAATTTTCCCAGTTGTGACTGCTGAGTTTTAAAGGTCTATTAATATCATGTAAACAAAGAAGTGAGTGATATGACACTGAGTTACTGATCACAGCTCCAAACACTGACTGCTGCTGGCTGCTCAACACTACAAGGTGGGTTTACTGCCATGCAGAAAAATGTGCATGTGAAACACATGCGGGGAAGGAGTGGTCGAGAACCTGGGACAGATGTGTGGAACAGCTGTTGAAGGTAAATCAGCTGCAGCATCACGATCGGCAGATTTAACAGCTGTTTAGTGTTTCATGCACTCAGACCGTGGACGCGGTCCACCTCCCACTCGTGCATAGTTACCTTCCAATAGCTTGGTCACCGCCGCTTTGTGACCAGCTCCCCCTGCATGGCTGGTGAGCGCAGCCTCGCCCATGGTCTGGAGTTTGATGGTTTTGCAACAGGCCCTGCAGCGCGCGAAGTGGATGTCATTCACGTCCTTCAGCAGCCAGTCCTTGTAAATGTCTTTGGAGAGCCACGAGTCCTGAAATTTACATTTCCCAGGCATAGTTAGCTGTGAAGTTAGCAATACCGCCACTTAATGGACAGCCCCTTACCTTCTCCAGACTTCAGACACGTTCATGACCAATTCGGAAAATCCAGATAAAGCGTGTTCCACTGGGCATTTTGTTGGAAACTGTTTTGTATTTTCTCATGAAGTACTGAGATACTAACAACGCAACACTGGTGTATTTACTTCAACGAACGTCTATTAAATTTACAAATAAAAAAACTATAATAATAAAATTAATAATAAATAGAACAAGCAACTGTACTATTGTTGCCACGAACAAAAGAAGAGCAAAACATATGTTTCTTCAAAAACAGTTGAAGCATACAGGGTGCAGGCATAAAAATAGCACACAGAAAAAACTCTAACATTATGTAAATAACGTCCTATAAAATCCCATTCCCATTTGTCTTACTGGGGCCCTAATACTTCACCGTAGAGTGCGCTGTGAGTTCTGTTAAAATGGAGCTTGATTTTTCCAGAAAACACTGAAGGCAGCACAACTCAACGGCACTCGGTCACATGTGTCTTTTTCTCCAATAAAATCGCGGCTTCCCCTGATTCGAACCAATCAGCATGAGAGCGGTACCGGAGCTGTCTGATTGGTCCATGTGCGGCACGGCAGGAACACATGGCTCCTGGGGACAGCGGCAGCGGCAGCAGCTGTCTGTGGCTCCTGGAGCTGGAACAAACCTGATTTTACCTCAGTTTTGAACCCGTTTCTTCAGCCCCTTAGTTTTTGTGTGAGTGAACAAAGTAGCGATACCGACACCTACCCGAAAATTAGATTTTTCTTTTTGTGTAGTCAGCGAAAAACCAAAGAGGTGCCACTGTTACTTGGTTGTTTTGCTAACTGGTGCTAACAGTAACTGTACACTACCAACACATTGCCTGTTGTACCTTTACCTGTTTTAGTGTTTCCGTCTGTAACAGTTGCTTGTTGTAACTCGAGTGAACGTGTCGTAGAGTGTCTGAGGTCCACAGATGGAGGCAGCGGCTCTGGTGGCTCCAGTCACAGCGCTGGAGTTTCTGCAGGACGAGTTTCTCCTGACAGGTTGCGCACACATACACACATCTGCTTTGGTTTATGCAGATATTTATGTTAACCTACGCCTGTTTGAAGTCATTATGGAGGATTGTTCATTAGTATCCATCTACTTATGTCTTCTTGCAGGCGAGGGTCCAGTCCTGACTGTGTTCAGCCTGCAGTCTCACCCTAAAGCCACCACCTCACTGAGCCTCCTCCATCATCACAGGATCCATGGAGTCAGAGCCAGATATCAGGCCGCTGTCCCAGGACGGAGCTGCATCACGAAGCCCAGTGTCTATGATCTGGCAGTGTTTGGAGGCAAAGCTGTGAGGCTGGTGAGGCTCCATGTGCAGCATCAGAATGGGGACCATCTGCACCTGGAGACCCTGGGTCCCCTGATGGAGGTGGGTGACTGGATCCTGGATGTGCGCTGGCTCTCTGGAGACCAACAGTCACTGCTCTGTGTGGCTGTGGCCCACAACAGTGCTCTGCTCCTGGATGTCAGCACAGGAAGTGTCCTGGTTCAGCGTTACTGTCTGGAGGGGTGTCTGCTCTATTCTGCCCTGCTGCTAGTGCATGACTCCTGGGAGGATGCTGTTGTGGTCGGAGGGACAGTGTTCAACCAGCTGGTTTTATGGAAGACTGGAGGAGGAGGGGAGGATGACTCTGACTGTAAAGCTCCAGTTGAAAGGCGTTTGCTGGGGCACAGTGGGGTCATCTTCAGCATCTTTTACCTCCAGGAGAAAGGCTGGCTGGCTTCAGCCTCTGATGACCGCAGTGTGAGGGTGTGGGGGGTCGGTGCATTAGGGGGACCTGGGGGTTGCTGTGGGGACCTGAACCCGGTGTGTTTGAGGGTCCTGTATGGACACCAGGCCCGGGTGTTCTCGGTACATCTCTCACCAGGGAGAGTGTTTAGTGCTGGGGAGGATGGGGCCTGTTTGGTCTGGGACTGGGCCGGAGGTGGGAAGGTGGTTCAGACATTGAAGGGACACCGGGCAGGGGGGGTACGGGCGCTGGCAGTCAGTGAGGGAGTAGGGGATGAAGAGAGATGGGTGGCTACAGGGGGGGCGGATGGCGGGGTGAGGCTTTGGAGATTGAAGGAGAGTGAGGGAAGGAAGGACGAGATGGAGGAGGCACTAAAGGAGAAGATAACAGACCTGAAGTTCCATGGTGTGGGCATCCCCAAAGTGATCTGTGCAGCAGAGGTTGGAGCCACCAGCTGGAGGAAGAGCAGGTTTGTGGTTTGTACTGACCAGGGAAGAATTTATCAGTTCAGTGATGGGTGGTGGGAGGAGGTGTGGCAGGGGGCATCTGAGTTTCAGTCCTACTGTGTGATGGAAACAACTTCAGTCAAAGCCAAAGACTCTGTAGCCTCCATTAGTTTGTGTGCAGTGGGAAACCTCAGCGGCTCCATCTACGTCTTCCCTATCTCCCAACCTCAGAGCGGAATCCTCTTGTCAGCTGGATCGGGGAAGATCCACAGTCTAATCTGGCAGCCGAGAGGGGGTGGAGCCTGTCTGTTGGCATCAGGTGCTGAAGGACTTGTCTGTCGCTGGACTGTGGAAGTTGAGTCAAATGAAAACTCGTTTTTCTTCAGGGTAGATCCTCTTCCTCCCTTCCTCCTCCCCCCTTGTGCCAAACGCTGGCTGCTGGCTGCAGTGTGCCTCCCCCATGGGCCTCAGGGGTGCTGTGGGTGTGTGGGGACAGGAGGGGGTCCCTGCTCCTGTTCCAGGAAGCACAAGAAGGTGACGACAAGGAGGCGCTGCAGCCAATGAGCTGCCTGTTTGGTGTTCACGGAAAACAGGGCGTGACTTCGTTGTGTGAACATGGTGGTCTGCTGTACAGCAGTGGTAGGGACGGCTGTGTTAGAGTTGTCACCGTGACAATGACCCCTCCTGAGCGAAACACAAAGAGTAATGCTGAGGGTGAGAGGGAGCAGCTGCAGCTGGAAGTGCTGCGGGTGCAGCGAGCCTGCAGAGGGATGGAGTGGCTCCAGAAGGTTCTGATCGTCGACACTGAGGAGGTGGAACTTAGACAGGAAGCAGAGAACTGTAACTCACCGCAGAGCTTTGACAGAGTGACCATGAGAGAGGCCAGGTTTGTCATTGCTGGTTTCCATGGCGACCACTTTGTGGTTTGGGACCCAGTGAAGCAGGAGAGGCTACTTTCAGTGCTCTGCGGTGGGGGGCATCGCTCCTGGGCTCTCTGGCCAACTAGTGGGGCGGTGTGGCCTGGACATGGATCTCTGGTCTTCATCAAGCATGGGGCCGTCCTGGCCTCAGCCCCCCCTGAGGAGGAACTAAGTCAAACCGGTGGGACTGGAAGTAATAGGGGGTGGGCCCTGAGAGATGGGATCCATGGGAGGGGGATAGGGTGTGTATGCAGGCTGGGGGCGATAGAGGGTGAGGGAGGTGGAGGGCAGTGGGAGGTGGTGGTTACCGGGGGGGAGGACACCACTGTGAATGTCCTGTCTGTTCACCTGAGCTCCGGCAGCATCAGAGTCCTGTCAGTCATCACCGACCACATCTCCAGTGTCCGCACCGTCACCGCAGTAACAGAGGGGCGGAGTGTGAACAAATCACAGTCCCTCTCTGCACTACTGGTGTCAGCCGGGGGGCGGGCTCAACTGCAGTGTTACAGGCTGCTGATTGGCTGGGACCAGCAGAGACGGGCCCCCTCCTGCCAGGTAATCCAGGTAGCCGGGCACCGATTGGACAAAGAGTGGGAGAGGAGGCGGAACCGACACAAGACAGTGAAGATGGACCCAGAGACCAGGTGAGTGTTTTTCATGATGGAAACACAGAGGTCAGAGGTCAAAGGTTTGATTTACAGACCTCATATTCAGGATGTAAGGACCCATTGCTTTTCTTCTGCTCTTCTTCTCTTGCCTTCACCCCCCCCCACCCCCACCACCCTTCATTAGGACCCTTAGACTCTATGATTGTCCTGCAGCCTGCTGAGATGAAACCTCTCCTTCTCTGTGTTTTCAGGTATATGTGTGTGGAGGTTCTGGGTCAGAGGTCGGACTCGGTCGTTCTCCTGGCTCTGGGCTGCAGTGACGGAGCCGTCAGGTTGGTTCCTCACAGCTCAGTGAAGGTTCTGCAAATCTGAGGAGACGAGCAGAGAACTGATAGAACGAGGCTCAAATATTGTACAGAGATAATCAGACAGACACTGTGACCTCAGTGTGAACAGTTGTTCAGTTAAAAAGCTGCTGATGTGACTGATGTTGAAGAGGCTGATCTGTAGCTGCAGTGTTAGGAATTAGTCATTTTATTTCATTTTTATAGCAGCTTACCTTTACATTTATATTTAGTATTTAATATTTGAAAGTGGTTGAAAATTTGTTTCAGTTTGTTATGATGTCTAGTTTTTGTTATTTTATTAGTTCTAATTCACATGAATAACTTTGCTTCTAAGACTTCAAATCGGCAGTGATGCTATTAAGTGTTAGATACAGTTAGATGTATTGCTACAGTCACTGTGTGTCAGATCTGTGATGTCTTTCAGTTTATACATCATGTGTTGACACCCCACCACTCTATCTCCTAAGACTGTTCTCTGTCAGTGAAGTCCGACGTCACATTGATCTGTTGTGGGAGACGTTTCACCACCAGCGCTGTGTGCTCAGTGTCGCCTCTTGCAGCCTGAAGGACGGAAGAGGAAACAGGTGAAAGCTCACCTGAACCAAAGCACTGACTGTTATCTAATGTTATTTTAAATCACACTGGTGTATTGTATATTGAGACATGTAGGGACATATAGAGACATGATTGTGTGTGTGTGTGTGTACTTCTCTGCCTCCTATGTAGATGTAAGTTGATATGATCTTTTCCTGTTGTCAGGTTCCAGCTTCTCTTCTCTGCTGCCACTGATGGGAAAATCTCTGTGTGGGATTTGACTGATGCTTCATCCTCGAATGACACTTCTCCACCAATCCCCTGCCTTGAAGTTCCCGCCCACCAGAGTGGTATTAACTCATTGGCTGTATGGGCTGAGGAACAGGGACAACAAGAGCACAGTTGCCTGGTAACAGTTGCCAGTGGAGGGGATGATGGGCAGCTGATGGTGTCCACAGTGAAGGTACGCTACCCAGATGATGGAAAGGACATGCTTCATCGGCTTCAGCTCCATCTCCACAGCAGCACCCACATCCCACTGGCCCATGCCGCCCCTCTGACCGCCCTGAGGTTGCTGACCCCCAGCCTCCTGGTCTCCACCTCTGCAGACCAGAGGGTTTGTCTGTGGACGGTCTGCAGTACCAGTATCAGCCACAGGGGGACACTGTGCTGCCACATAGCAGACACTGCAGGACTAGCAGTGTGGAAGGGGGAGAGGTTCTGTGAAGGAACAGAGGAGAAAGAGGCTGATGGAAGAGGGAAGGAGACAGGTGAGACAGAGAGGGAGACCGGTGAGGAGAGAAGAAGTCCAACAGAGAGTGAGACAGATTGTGAACAGAGGAGGGGGTGGGTGCTGGTTTGTGGGCAGGGCCTTCAGCTGCTCAGAGTCAGAGAGTTAAAGTGACTTTATATCTGAAATCATCATGAAATCAGAAAATACCTCTCACTTTGTAAATGAAAACGTATTATTTATGAATGTATCTGTAAAATCACAAGATGCAGGGGCATTGAAACCAGAAAGTCATTTTTAAATACATTTTTTTAACCCAGAAATGAAGTTAGTTTTTATTAAAGGTTGTTAGTTTAATTTCATTAAATTCATATTCATGTGACAATAATTAATGTAAATCTTGGATCATTTTAATGCAGCTGTGTTTCCTTCGATACAGCCGTTCATCAGACATTCATCCTGTTAGCCTGTTAGCTAGCCTACAGAGGACAGGAGCCGCTGTTAGCATGCTAGTTAGCATGCTAGCTAAGTACGGTATGCTAAGGTGATGTTTGATTTTTCTCACATGGCATGAGCCCTCATAATCTGTTTTCAGCCATTCAGATGCCAGCAGTCTTAAATCAGTTGTCAGGGACGCAGAGTCTCTTCAGACTTATCTAAGATGAATTCACTCTAAACAGTGAGAAAGAGTTCAGTTCACTCAAATACTGTTAGAGACTTGTTACCACAAACCATATGTGAACCTACACACTTGAACTTTATGAAGAGATCAAACTTCACAGAAACATCTGCCTGTCATTATCATCTGCAGACTGAAAAAAATCCAACCCATATAATAAATGAGATATAGGCATGGACTCAACTGGATGTGATGCTGAAAACATTTGGAGCTCATCAAGGAAAAATAAAATTTCTGGTTATTTGAGGAGAGCATTAAAAGCATGTCTGATGTGTTTGGACCATCTGTAGCTCCACACGCCACAGAGAGGACCAGAGTTATTTTTAATTATGTCTCATCTCAGCCAGGAAATAAATAAAAGCCTGTACATGAAGAACAACAACACATCTCCCCTGCTCCACAGTCCACAGACGATGTCAGATATTTTCATTCCTTCGTCAGTATTTAAATAATCATGTTTAAAAAATATCAGATCAAATTTATGATGTATGATATTAACTTGTATCCAAAAATATAAGGCACTTCATGATCCTTAAATCATGATCAACACAAAACTAGTAGACAGCACTCAATGGTTTACTGCACATCAGAAAATACATTACATACACATTGTGTATGTAAGTGGGCGGAGTCTGAGTGACACCTGACAGGTCTGTGGAGCCAGTTTCTGCTCAGATGAAATAATCTACTGTGTTTATGTTGAAGGAGTCCAAGCTTCACCAAAGCGAAGTGATGATGTGATTGGTCAGATGTTCTGCCGATGAGTGGACCTCACTGGTTCACACTCTGAGGATCGGAGCTGACAGTGTGTTGAATGGACTCTTCAAGGTGGATGTGTAGTTGTATGCTAATGTGTCAGTGTAGAAACAGTATGTGTTGCTGTATGAAATGCTAATGCTGATCCTGTCTAAGTGGTAGGTTGGTCTGCACAGTCATTAGCGTGTGTGTGTGTGTCTTGTTATGCAAATATAGTCGTGTCAAATGAAGTGTATGAGTCGCAGCATGTTCACCTGTTCATCATGTTAATGTCACACAGAGCAAGTGTGTGTCAGTGGATGTAGCTGCTGCCTGGATGATGAGTGTACCTGTGTGTGTGTGTGTGTGTGTGTGTGTGTGTGGGTCCAGGGGGTCCAAGTGTGAAGGGGTCGACTGCAGGTTCCATGAATATTTTAATATTTGAGCTTTGTCTCACGTTTCCTTTTGTTGAGCAACGTCTCAGCACCTGGCGCTCATAGGAGAGGAGAAGGGAGGAAGGCTAACATTGCCATCTAAATCAACGGTAGAGGGGGAGGATGGGGAGGACAGGGAGGAGAGGGGGTGAAAGCTCCTGCCACTCAAACAGAGAGAGGGATGAAAACAATGAGCACTCCCCTCATCTTTGTTCCAGAGGAGGGAGAGAGAGGGAGAGAACAGTGAAACCACCGCTATCACTTACAGGAGGAGGGGGGGGGGGGGGGGGGGGGGTAGGAGGGTAGTGAAAGCACCTGACAAAGTAAAGTTAAGGGAGAAAAGAAAGAGGGGACAAGGAGGCTGATGTGACAGGAGAACATGAAGTGTTTGCTGGAAAAGTAGATTTTGAAGAGATGTTCAATGACAAGGTTTAATCATCATTTGATTACGTCCTAAAACATATGGAGACACTGATGGAGTTCAGCCTGCGGAATCATCAGCATCAACTTTATCTGCATCTTCTCCATGACCCCTGAGTGTGTGTGTGTGTGTGTGTGTGTGTGTGTGTGAGTGAGAGAGAGAGACAGGAAAACGAGGACTGAAAGGGAAAACAAGTGCTGTTGTCAAAGAGCAGATATTTCACACTCATCAAACAGGTAAGTAAAGTTTATTTATCATCTTTCACAGATAAAAACCACAAAACGCTTCACAATCAATTGTTTAAGTCCTGTTCTGTGGAGCTTCGCAGCCAAGAGCCAGGATTAAACAAGGTCAAGGTTCAAGCTGCTCGATTTGTCACAATTGAAACATGCAGTGAAACGTGATGCTCAGCTCTGTAAACTCAATAAAAGCATAGTAATAAACATCTGACTGTCATGGAGGTGTTAACTTCACCCTGACAATAAAACAAAGATGTTAATGTTTCATGATGTTTCTATGAGAAGCTGGTGACTGTCTTTTTTTTTCTTATTTTTTCTTCTCTCAGTGTGTTTCTATGTGAACAGTGTGTGTTTCATTGTTGTTGAACAGTTGGTTTCTGGCTCATGGCTCTGGTTCTAGCAGGATTAGATACTTGCCAATTAACTATATGACATACTCTGCAGCTGGGGCTGATGGGAAAGGTCAGTGCTCATAAAACAGTGTTTAACATCTGACAGTGGAGCTGGCTACAAAGTTTATGGATGATCAAAGTTTTTCTTCCTTTGGTGACTTGTCCTCATGGGAGCATGAAAATGATATATGTTGGGTTTTGTTATTTTGTTTTGTGTTATTTACAGTTTTATCTTGTCACACCCTCAGAGCAAACATTTATGAATCACATTCATTATATCTGTCCAGTGTCAGTTCTTTTTTCTCCACCTCATGAATTTTAACCCTGGCGACACAGAGATTATATGTTCGTCCCAGTTCCTGTTGATTTATCCTTTGAAACAGAACCAGGGTCATTTCAGTTCAGTCTGAGGAATGTGAACGTGTCTCAAATGATCCAGCTGTTTTCACTCTGAACCAAAAACTAAAAACTGATCTGACACCCTGATTTCTGATCTCAGGTTTCTGCATTGGTGATGTCACGAGAACGGCTGCCTCTGATTGGTTCATCTGGGAGTAAAACAACAGGTGATCCACCCATGGCATTTACTGATGGTTTCCTGGATGACATTCTGATTTATTCACTTATTTCTTACTATAAGTGGACCATGTTCTATTAAAACAAAATACTGAATAATGAATGTTTCCATTCTCATCCTGCCAGAAAAACAGTCAGTCGCTGTTATTTTCTAATGAATCAGCTGAAGCAGCCTTTTTTTTTGCCAAGCAAATAGTGTGTGTGTTTGTGTGTTTGTTGTTGTTGTTGTTGTTGTTGTGTTTGTGCAGAGTGCGCTTTTATTTGATCAATGAACATTATTGATTTCCTGCATTTCCTGTTTCTGATGGAGCAGCAGAGAAGAAGATCCACTCTCTCACATACATTGATCATACACTGTTATAGTGTGTATGTGTAGAATACTACAGTATTAATCCAGTGACAGTGAGTTTTAAATATGAAGCAGTTTCTCACACAAAATACTGAACACCTGCTGAAACTACTCAGGCGGAAATTCATATCCCATAATGCAATGGAAATGGAGATAAGCAGCTGCTCAAACATAAACTGTGAACTTGAGCTGTATGAAAACTTCTCTGTCACTGCTGACACAAAGCTGCTGTAGCATGAGCTGTTAACAACCCACTTTGAAAAGTATTTCCTCGTGTCATTGTTCTTAATGAAAACCTGCTGTTGTCACAATGATCACCTCCTGAGAGCACCACTCCTTCACCCTCTCTACATCAGGACAGATGTTTGTTTTACCTCAGATCATGTCACGTTTTGTATATCTTGTCTTTTCATCATCATCTATGTCTCCTCCCCCAGCCAAGCCTCCTCCCTCCTCTTCAGCTTCTCAGCGCCCCCTCCAGGCCTCCCACCAGAAACGCAGCCAGCAGCAGCAGGCTTCCTCCTCCTCCTCCTCCTCCTGCTCTCATCCTCCTCCTCCCTCCCTCCTCCTCGTGGACATCACCATGGCGCCTTGGGGAGGCTTGGCTCTCTCTGAATCCTCCTTTACCTCAATCCCTCCTCCTCCTCCTCCTCCTCCTCCTCCTTCACGCCCTCCTCCCCCTCCCCCTCCACCTCCTGCTCCTCGGCCCACCCCCTCCAGTCCGTATCCTGGCAACAAGGAGGACAAAGCTTCAAGTTCTAGTTTAAACTCTGAGGCTCCATCTCCAGCTGTGGCCGAGTGTCAGGATGCAGCAGGTATCACTGTTCTCACCTTCAGAGCCCCCATGGCCTCTGAGGGCCCTAAGTAAAATCTGATCTGCCCCCAGCACCTCAACACAGCAAATACTGTTGGCTATTGTCAGTACATGACCATTGTTCAACTGCAGATAAAATCAAATAACTTGAGATAAATATAATTATCAAATAAATAAATTTGATAGATGTAGATGTGAGCGTGTGCACCAGGCCAGTTAAAATATTTCTATTACGTTGTGCATTATTTTTATTGTGCAATGTGTTAGTTAGAATACAGATTTGTAGCATTTTTGTTTTTCAGCTCTGTAGCCCAGAGAAAGCAGCACTAAATAAATCAATGAATCATATAATGACATGGAAAACTGTTAATTGACCTGCTATCATTACTAACCCTCCTCTGAAGTGTCTGGTGTAATTTCACTAGAGTTTTCTGACAGTATATAAACAACTTACTACCACAAATTGTCAGATCAAGTAATTTCAGTAATTTTTTGGCCACTTAGAGAACAGCTCAAGAGCGTATATAAAGATCTAGTGCTGCATTTCATTCTTAGGGCCCCTGGGAGCCATGGGGACTATAAACACCTGCAGAGCTTGTTTATGCCATGATCATGTTTATAGACACCTGTGATAAACAAATGTGATTTATAAGGTCACACTGACCTTTGACCTTTGAACGCCGACATTAATCAGTTGATTTTTGAGGCACATTGTTTGTGTCAGATCTGAAGAAGCTTCTCTGAGATGTCAGAGCTGAGCATGGACCAATCAGAGCTCTCCCTGTGTGTGTCTACAGGTGTGGGGGGGAGGGGGCTGCGGACGAGGCGAAAGGTGCTACCACAGCGACGGGCGCCTCGTCCCCCCCGCCTGCCGCCACTGCGTCCAATCACCAACCTGAGCTTCTCCCGCAGCTTCACCTTCTCCTTCTTTGAGCTGCCGCTGCATCAGTCGCCACGGTGCCGTGCCGAGCGAATCAGGAACCTCACACTGCTGCTGAGACAGATTCACTACTGACCATTCAGCTACAGGGACTGATGATAGGTGATATTATCGGTCAGGTTATCAGTAGTGGAGTTTGTGTATTCACCATGAAAAAAGCATACCACTGGGAATTTTATTTTATTGGTGCATTTTTGGTTTGAACTTTCAAGTTTCAAAGTCTAATTGTATTTCATTGAGAAATGTTAATTTCCCCTTTACACTGTAAAACCTAAACATTAACCTGTGAGTCTGAAACCTGAAGCTGCAGTTCCTCTACTGACCACTAGAGCGTGTCTTCAACAGTCAGTCATTCCCCATAGTCTCCCATCTTTAAATGTCCAAATTTACAGCAGAAATAAACTTGTTTACAGCCTGATAGAAAAATAGTTTTGGTCTCTACAGTTCATTTCCTCCTCCATGACAACTGTTTATAAATTTCACCTGTTTACACTTCATTAACCACCGGGGCGCTCTCTGTTTAACAACCTGAGGTCTCTGAAGGACCTGTGTCCCTCTGATAGTCTTAGCTGGCTCAGAATCAGACTGAGCTCAGGTTATAAATGAGTTTCTGTTCAGAGATTTTTTGTGTTTCTCTCTGTTCAGTTGTTTCAGTCTTTCAGCAGCAGCTTCACCGTCTAAGTTTGGATGTTTAAAAAAAAATGAAAGAATTAAAAACAACAGGAAAGACTTTACTCTCTCTCTCTCTCTCTCTCTCACACACACACACACACACACGCGCGCGCACACACACACATTCAGACCATGACTGTGTGACAGCTGAGGTTTGATAATAGAGGCATTCAGAAGAATGAATGGGGGGGGCCTCGTGAGGGGGTGGAGTCAGGGGCTGAAAACTCTGTAATGTGCAGAGTTCAAGGCTGATCCACCTTCACCAGCTCGTGTGTGTGTGTGTGTTTGCGTGTGTGTGTTACCCTTGTTCATGTGAACTGATACAGGGCTCCCTCTTTCCCTCACTGTGTTGGTTTGTTTTGGTTTTCAATTGTTACCTCTACTCACACATTCACATTTACACACACACTGGAAATTTGTGCATGAGACACATAAAACACACATGCACACGCACTCAGCACTGAGAACTGAACAAAGTGAAAGCTGGAAGTGTCTGTGACTTCAGATGAACAACTCCGAGTCCGATATCTGCCCTGTGGCTCTGGACGAAGGCCAGCTCCATGTCCTAGGGGAGCGCAGAGACAAACAGCCCCCGTCCTGTGTGGAAAGCCTGAAGGTGGAGAGTGGGTGAGTCCAAGGACAGATCAGGGAGGGGGCTCACGCCGGGTTTACTACTGACTAATATGTAAGGCCTTAATCTGTGTGTCTGTGTGTGACCAGGTGCTCTGCTCAAAGGCTTAGGCACTTCATGTTGGGCTTCTTCCCTGTCCTGTCGTGGCTGCCTCGTTACTCTCTCAGAGAGAATGCAGTGGGAGACCTGGTGTCTGGAGTTAGTGTGGGGATCATGCAGCTGCCACAGGGTGAGGACTGAGGACTACGGTGGCCCTAGAGGGACAAGTAACAACTTCAACTTCAGAAAACAAATGCAAAGACACACATGTGCTAAAATTCAGAAAACAACTTCATCAATTTGACAATACATGTGCTGAAAAACTACAACTGAAGTGTTTCTGGGGACACAAAAAAGTGACAGAGCTGGCTCAAGACTAATATGCTAAGCTAAAAGTACGTATTAGCAATAATATCAGAAACGTGTAATAATTTCATCATAATTAACTGAACAAACTCACCTTATTGTCAAACACTGCTAACAGGTAGCCATCTTCACATCTTCTACAGTCAAGAAGCATTAAACTAAAGTGTCCCACAGTCCGTTGCTTTTTTATGTGCTCCAGAAACACTTCTGTTGTGTGTGTTGTCAAATTGACGAAGATGTTTTCTGAATTGTATCATGTTTGAGTGTTTTCTGAGGTTGTAGTGAATTAAACTCTCAGGGATCATATGTCACACATTGTACACTATACAGAGCCTTTGTACACATACACACCTTCCTGCAGGTGCTACTCCACCTGTCTTAGGTCATATTGATCTTTGTTTTTTTCATCTCTCATTAGTGTGAATGTTGAAAGCATGAGAGCAATCTTCAACAATTCAAGTAATTCCCAACCATTTCATGTAAATCAACCTACTTCCCACAATTTCTACTTCTACAGTTCTACATCTATTCTCAGCTATTGCTTCAGCTACGTTGGCTTTACTTCATCTGTTTTCTCTAACTGTTAAGTTTCAGTGTATTGCAGCAGACTTCAACTCTACTACTGTTATACTTAAATGTACATTGTATTCTACATTTTATTTTGCCTCTATAACTTTTCAGCTACTTTTGCATGTCATTTCCCCAGTTGCTCTCTTTAGCAGTTTCTTCCGCTAATTCAGCATGGCTTCAGCAATGGTGTTCAGCTTTCAGCATTCACATGCATTTTCCTTTTGGAAATGCTTTTTCCAGTTGAGATTTAGAATATCATTTCATGATGAACAAACATTTACACACATACAATATACATTTTAAAATAAAACCTGAGGTAATTCATATAATATCAGAAAGTTGTTTGCAGCTTTAGGCATCACATAGTTCAACATGAAGAACAGACCAGCTGAAGAGAGTTGGTGTTTCCAGGATGTTCAGATTACAAAGGTCAAGAAGTCAAGAATATGGAAGAAAACCACAGGATAAAAACATGTTGTGATGATGATGATGATGATGATGATGATGATGATGATGATGATGATGATGATGATTATTAGCACTGTCACTGTCTTCCTAGAGAAAACAATTATATGAAGAATTTTCCTGCCTTCAGCCATCAATGTTCCTCCGTTTCACCTCGTGCCTCCTCCTTTATCTGACGGTTCTTTACAAAGAGACGAGGAACAACAGGACATCAAACTGAGAGACTGTTTCATGTCAAGTCATTCTGAAAATCAAACACCTGTCCTCCTCTCTTCAAGGTATGGCCAATGCCATGTTGGTGGGAGTTCCTCCAGTGTTTGGTCTTTATACCTCCTTCTATCCTCTGGTCATCTACTTCATTTTCGGCACCTCCAGGCACCTGTCCATCGGTAACTGTCATGCTTCACATGGGTCCAGTCACGTTACAAATGTTACTTTATTCAGACTAACAACAATTTAGAGAAGACATTTTCACCTTTAGCACTGAATCAAAGTTACTGTGTTTGTGTGTGTGTTTGAGACAGGCACCTTTGCTGTTCTGGCCATCATGATTGGCTCTGTGACAGCTAATGTGGAGTTGCTTAGCAACGGCGATGAAGAGAGTCAAATTGATGTGGAGGCAGTTAAAGTGAATGTGGCCATACAGCTCACCTTCCTGTGTGGCCTGATACAGGTACACACACACACACACACACACACACACACACACATTGGACAATAAAGCGGAAAATTTCTCCTCACATTTAAAACTGGGGAGAAGTCACAAATCAGGAGACTGTCATTGTAACCTGGTCCATGCTGCAGACAGGACCAAACCTTCAAGGTATGCCTCAGGGCCAGTGGAGGTTGTCCTTCTTATATCTGTGGACTCCATGTCTCAGTAACACCTTGAACATCTTCAATTAATGTGCACACATTCACCTGGACTCAAGGGTTAGCTCAGAGTTAGGGGGCGGAGTCAGGCCCCGTCAAGATGGTGGTGGAGCAGTGGCTCTTGGATCAGCCACTCTAGGTGATTTCTCACCTGTTCCTGATGGTCCTGGGCGTTTTATTTGTTGCAACTGAGCAGACATTGAGCAGATGTTGAGCAGGTGCTGTCAGGGCAGTTTGATAACAGAACAATTTGTAGTGATGTAAAACATCAGCTGTCATGATTGATAATGTCACAAATTATCAGGATGTTTCTGATGGCGCATTCTGTGTGTGTGTCTACAGCTTCTGCTGTACCTGCTGGGTGGAGGCCATGTGTGTCGCTGGCTGTCCAATCCTGTAGTCAGAGGCTACACCACAGCAGCAGCTCTGCACGTCATTGTCCTGCAGCTGCCACTCATGATGGGGATCCAGACACAGAGACACACGGGCCTGCTGGCTCCAGTCTGGGTCAGCACACACACACACACACACACACACACACTGCTGAAGTTCCATTGGGTGGAACTTTGAAGCCACATGAGCTCCTGTAGCATGGTTACTGGAATGTGGCTGGCCTCGGTGACCTCTGAAGCTGATATACATACCGTGTTTCATTTACCTCAAAAATCTGAATTCAGTGCTGGAAATGATGTCATATCGGAGTCGACCATGTTCCTGTCATGTCATGACTAGTAATGACAAAAAAACAAGTCTAAGTGGCTGATAAACTGTGTAATATATGGCATGGAAATATCAGGATCATCAGGAATAAATCAGCTTTAAATCAAGGGCAGAAATCAAACTGCATCGTTCAGAAAATCAATCATCATCATTTTTCACAGATGATGCTGGAGAGCTGCAGATAATCTGAGATTCAGAGGTTCAAACTTGTTTTCTCCTGATTACCTCATTATTTTAGGATAATTAGATGTGTTATCTGGAGCTAATTTGATAAAATAGATTTGAGTTTGGGTTCTCAGTGTCTGTACTGGGCAGTGAAACAGTGAAGCTTAAAAGCTTTGACAGTTAGTCATGGCGGCGTGTGACTGTCATATGCTAATGCTGTGTGTGTGTGTGTGTGTGTGCGCACGTGCGTGTCCAGACTTTCAAGGATGTGCTGTTTGGTGTAACCACTTCTGTACCAGGAGCTCTGTCAGTCTCTGCGGTTTCCATGGTAACGCTCATCAGCGGCAAGATGCTGAATGAGTGTTTTAAAAACAAGCTGCCTGTCGCAATACCCTGGGAACTTATACTGGTGAGACACACACACACACACACACACACACACATGCACGTGCACCCAGATGGACAGATGCCACAGAGATGAAGTGATGAGTGACTCATAATTATATAAAGATCTGTTTTTATCAGCACACACACCTGGTCACTGACTCATCTCCACTCTGTCCTCTGATGAAGCTCCTGAGTGTTTACTGTACTTCACTAATGTTTTCTCAGTAATTGTGATAACATAGCCTCCAATGAACACCCATGACTGTTGGATAATAAGCTCATGTCATAAACAACATATGAAATAGCATATATAAATATTAAAGTCTTCAACCTTTTACATCATAACAGATTTTAGTTGACTGAACAGACTGAACAAATGGAGACACACAAAAATGATGCATCAATTTTGATGTGATATTTATATCACATCATTCAGTCATTTATCTTCCCCTGTGATGTGTGATGTTTCCTTACAGGTCATCCTGGGCACCGTCTTGTCGGTGCAGCTGGACCTGAGTGGACAACACAGTGTCCAGGTGGTGGGTCATATACCCAGTGGGTCAGTAGAGACATCCCTGCCACCTCTTCCTTCTCATTTAATCAGCTGGTTATACATGTATATTTATGATTTTGACAAATTGTCCATCTCTTAGATAAAATATGTGAAATGAATGTTTTTTTATCATCATATTTTATTCTAGTCACTTATCGATTTGACTGTGTCGCAGCTTTAAGACAATTCAATGTGAGACAACCTCAGATTATAGCTCATGGTTCTTTATGATACTGTTACTGTATATTTCATTTAAATGTTCAGTTAGTTATTCACTCAGCCACCCTGAACTTTCTCTTCTCCTGCTGTTCCTCCTCCCCTCCAGGTTGTCTCCCCCCGTCCTCCCCTCTCTCTCTCAGGTCAGGCAGCTCTTCCTCCCCTCTCTCTCCGTGGCTTTGGTCAGCTTCAGTTTTCTATCAGCCTTGGGCTCAGTGTTCGCCAACAAACATGGCTACCATGTGGATCCCAGTCAGGTTTGTCCACAGCAGTTTTAACTGTGATGTTTTTTGAGATGGAGCTTTGGGAAAATAGAGAAAACAGTTAGAAATGAATCACTTCCAACAGAAACACTAGAAAACAGAGCAACAACATGAATAACCCCGTGTAAATATTGGTATGACTCTTTTATCCACATGTTCCTCTGTAGAGAAAGATGCTTCAGAGCCAGTATTATTATTCATGCAATTTACAGTGACTCATGTCTGATTGTTTAAACACTACACAGTCGGTCTAACAATATCAGTCTGTTTTGTTCTTGTTGAAATGAAACTTCAAATCTCTCTCATTTTACACACAAAGTGTCGACACCCATTTTTCTCAGCATGGTCACGTTAGTTAGCAGTAGATTTGTCTCGTACAGATGCATGTAACTGTGAAGTTTACAAGGTGGAGGAGGGGATGACATGCAGAAAAAGGGCTACAGGTCAGACTCAAACCTGTGGCTGATGCAGTCAGGACAAAGTCTATAGGCGCACCTGCACACAGGTTTAAAGTAGAGAGTAACATCATGGGCTTGTTGTTGCTGATCCACTCTGAGGACATGTTCATGATCCTGAGGCAGAAAGATCACACTGCTCTGAAGGTGTCAGAGCAGTGGAGGCTGTAAAAGCTTCAGTCAAACACTGTTGTAAAAGATTAAAATAATGAAATAAGTTGTTTTGCAGATGTGTGGAGTCTGACAGCTGTAGCTACAGTCAGGAGAAACTTCACTCATTTTCATGTCATGTGCTGAACAAGAGGAGAAGTGAGAAGTAATGAGACTTTCACTGACCCTTGAGTTTCAGACTCTTCCTGATCGAGGTTGATGAGGTCGACAGATTGCTGTTGATTAACAGATTAACACAACAGCAACCTGGTTCTGACCTGGTACCTACAGTTTGGACAGAGACAGTGTCTTCACTTTGTGAAAAAGCTGCTGTGTCATCTCCTTCAGGAGCTGCTGGCTCTGGGTCTGTGTAACTCCATTGGAGGAGTGTTTCAGTGCTTCGCTGTCAGCTGCTCCTTCTCTCGCAGCATGGTCCAGGACTCCATCGGAGTCAAAACACAGGTGGGAACAAAAAACACAAAACACCTTCACTGCAGTATTTATTCTTTAAACTACAGGTGGTCTGCAGCTTCATGTGAAGGACCTGTGTTCTTCTCCACCAACAGCCTCTCTTCTTATTAGAGACTGTGTATGAAAATACTGATAACTGATGTTCTGCCTTGCACAGCTCATTATCTGAATCTTTAGTCTTTTTGTATTTCTACCTCTCTTCCTTTTCCTCCGGTTGTTTTTCCCTCCTCTCTCAGATGGCAGGTTTGGTGTCGGCACTGATGATCCTGACAATCCTGCTGAAGATCGGTCATCTCTTCCAGCAGCTGCCAAAGGTAAAGAACAAAGAGAGAAGACGGAAACACCGAGACAGACATGTGGTGGTGGATCCATTAGATCTGTGCAGAAGAATCTAAAGTTGTTGGAAATATCAGGACGTCCGCAGGAAGAGACTCGTTGTGTCTCTCTGTCTGTGTCTTCTTCTCTGTTTTTGTCTCTAAGTCTCTGTCTTTATCTCTGTGTCCCTGTCTCTGTCTCAGGCGGTGTTGGCTGTGATCATTGTTGTGAACCTTCAGGGGATCTTAACTCAGTTCAGAGACATGTGTGTGCTCTGGAAGTCTGACAGATTAGACCTGGTAACACACACACACACACCATAGAGGCCTGGTCACAAACAGGACCACTCCCACTCTGATCACATCCTCCCCCCACTCTCCCTTTAGCTGGTCTGGGTGACATCACTGGTTTCCACATTGATCTTTAACCTGGACCTGGGTCTGGCCGTGGCCGTCGTCTTCTCTCTGCTCACGCTCATCTACAGGACACAACAGTCAGTACTGTTTACGTCAATCGATTAATCACTCACTGTTGGTGCTTTAAGTTTCAGACATTGCTTTAATAATTCAATACACATGAAAAGTACACTGTCTCTTTATATGCTGCTGTTTTACCTAATTTCTTCTTCCTTATTTTTAATATTAACATTAATATCTATTTCTATCTGCAGTTTTCTGCCTGTGCTTTCACTTTGCTGCTGTGGCACTTTTCTCAGAAAGAAAGAAAATTATTATTTCACCCTGGAGCACAAATCGGGCTTCAAGGGTGAAATGAAAACTTGTCCTAACTCTGACTCAACAATGCTCCAGTTTTCAGGGAGAAACATTTGGGTGTCAGTTAATATATCTATAGTTTGCATGACAGCAGCCATCCTTAGTGATCATTAAACATTCTCTGTATTTACTGATTTAAAGAGATGATAAGTGTAGCAGTATGAATGATTTATGAATGCATATATGTGTGTTGGTTTGTATTCATTTGTTCACTCATCTCAGTCTTTAGTTTTTCCTCCTCTAAATCGTCTTCTCTCAGACCTGCTCTCAGTAATTTGTAGTTCTCTTGTCTTTCATCTCCTCGTCTCTCAGATCCAACACTGCTGTTCTGGGTCGAGTTCCTGGAACAGACTGTTACAAAGATGTGACACTCTACGCTCAGGTAACTAACTCCCCATCTCACAGGCAGGTAAACTTTGTCTCTCACAACACAAATCTATAACTCTAATGGTTCACTGATGGTAAAATTGATAAATGTCACAGGTTGACTTTGTATCTGTACTGAATACTGAGCTAAAAATTAGGAGATTTGTTGAACAAACCATCAGCCTGGGAGACTGAAACCTGAAGCTGCAGTTCCTCTACTGACCACTAAAGTGTGTCTCCAACAGCGAGTCAGTCCCTTCAACTCCCATGTTATATGTTCAGATTTAAAGCAGAAATAAACATTTATAGAGTCTGATACAAACATAGTTTTGGTCTGTTTATAGAACTTACCTGTTTACATCATACCACTCAAGCTATGGAGGACTGAGGGCGGAGCCTCTTTGACTGACAGCTGGGTGAACATATACCCATCACCAATTTCAGCTCCAGATAGACCCCTCCTCTTTGATCATATGCAGATTATCCATCAATTAGGGGGCGGAGTCAGACATTGCCAAGATGATGATGGTGGAGCAGCTCACTCTGAGCTACGCTGAGAGCTACAGTCTATGTTTGGAATCAGATTCAAGTGGCCATGAGTGGAACTGCAGCTAAAGACGCTCCCATCATTAAAACCTGTGCAGTTACCACCATCAGTGCTTTGTTTGCTTTCCGATCAGATTGGATCAATATCAGTTTCTTTGTGAACAGGCAGGAGATGATCTGAACTCTGAAGTTGCTCCGAGCTCTGTCACGAATCCAAACCTGCGACTCCTTGAGTCCATCTGTCCTACAATGCTCATTAATGCACCACCGCCACAACAAAAGCAAAAATAAATCCTGGGCTGAGGCCGATCTGTTGCTGCTATTTTTACCTCTGGCCTCCTCACTATGAAAGTCCCCACCGGCTCATTATTTCTTCCTGCAGCACAGTCTTCCTTTTTAATAAATTGAATAAAAGATAAAAACGTTTCAATACAAATTTCAGTCAGACGTCAGACAGGAGTCAGAGAAACTGCTAAGAGTCACAGCAGTCACAGTCACAGCAGGGTCCAACCTTACACCACTATGCTACTGAACTAATGACCTAACACCATTTCACTACATCAGCACATCAACATACACACACACATACACACACACAAGTCAATCACTGAGCTAAACACAAAAGAAGCAGAAACAGTAAAGTGAAAAGCAGAATAAACTTGATTTACCTCCTTGTGGTTGTATCTCTCCACCACTCAGATCAGTCCCAGTTATCACCTGTTCACCCACAGTCTGAGGAAACTCTATGCATCTTATTATTACTGAATTATGGCTAAAACTAAACCTGTTGTGTGAGGTCACAGTGAGCTTTGACCTTTGATTCCCCCAAGTAGCCAGTTTATCCTTGTATCAGCTGTGTCCACATGTCTTTTTTGTCTATGTCTCTGATCTCCACAGGCTGAACCCATCCGGGAGTCACTGTCCTCTCCTGCTCTGGTCCAATCTACTTCGCCAATTGTGAACTGGTCTTCACAGAGATCAGAGAGGTACACACACACACACACACACACACACACACACACAGGTGATGTAGAGGTTGTAGGGTTCTAATAAGGAGAATAGCTGACTCCAGATCAGCAGCCACATTTAACACCTGTAATTGTGTCCCTTTGAGCTTAGATGATATCAGTAAAATTCATCACAAGGATGTTTTTCTGTCTTCTCTCTGTTTCTTCTACACATCCTCCAGAGATTGAGTGAACGTCAGAACCACCCAGCTTCCTCCTCCTCATCCACCCCCCCCTCCTCCCCATCCTCAGCCCAGACACCAACACACACCCACTGCTTGGTTCTAGATCTCAGTTCAGTGAACTTCATGGACTCTTCAGCCACAGCAGCCTTTTGCAAGGTGAGAGTTCAGCTCAGTCAGTGTGCTGCTTCTGTTACTGTGGTGTCATATTTACTGCCTGCAGGTGGCGTCTGTCTTATTCATCTGCTCCCCTCTGTTCTCTTTCTCTGTTGTCCACCAGGAATCAAATTTACAATGCAACTGCTTTAAATTAGAAAGTCCAAATTCACATTTTTTGTAATTCATATCTTTTTATGTATTTTTGTCTTTCCCGGGCGGAAATGACCTTCTATAAGAGAGTGAACTACAGTGGTGTTGTCAGAGCTGAAGCTGCAGACTTTGCACTTTTCTTCACTCATTGACTCCAGATCAGTGATCAGCTCCTGACATGTCAGCAAACACACTCATTAGAAGTTATTATGTAAGACTCCATGTCCTGATATTACACGATAACATGCACATGCACACACATGCACGCACACACACACACCTACACACTCCCTTTGTTGTCAGCTAATAGATGAGTGAGTCAAACTGATACAACTCTGATAGGTTCTTCAGCTTTGACCTCAATCATAAAAGAAGAAAGATATTCATTCATCAACTCAAGAGCGTGTGTGTGTGTCATTCATCAGGTTGTAGACGACTTTGAAGTCCAGGGGGTTGGTGTGTTTCTGGTAGCATGCACAGGTCAGCTTCATGCTTATCTCTCATAGAAATGACTTCTACACATGAACTCAGACAGGTTGAATGTGCTGACAGTATGTGATGTCTGTGTGTGGAAAGAGAGGGTTTTATCTCAGCTCCAGGATCAGGGCTGTGTTCCCGACCATCTGTCCAGCTCCCGGCTCCACCCGTCGATCCATCACGCCGTCCAGCGCTGCCTCAGCTCCTACCCCCGGCCTCTAGAGGTCTGCATGTTACTTCATCTGACAACACGAGGAGAAAAATGTTCTCAACCATCAGTTTTTAAACAGTTTAATCATCATCATGATCAATAATGTTCTATTTTGTAATTTATCAGACAATTAGGTTTTTATGTGTCCATTTTGCTGAACTCACCCAGCAGTTTTCCACAAATTTATACATCATACGTTAGTACAGCTTTTTCGAAAACCATCACAGTGAATCTATGGATTCAAGTGTCATCATGAGTCACTGTTGTTTGAACCCTTAAACAGATTTCAAATACAGTAGAAAAGATTAAAAAAAAATTACAGAGGAAAGTCATTAAAGCTAGTCCCCCTGTATCCTGCTCCTCATTACTAGTATTTATGATAACTCAGCTCTGCTGCATCAGTTTTATTTAACTGCTGACGGCAGTGGAATATTCAATGGAGAGTTTAAGACAGATTTTTCAATATCTTTTTAATGTTTATTGGCATTGTCTCTTTTCAGGAAATCAACTTGAACCAGAGTGAATGTTGAAGCTCAGGTGACAATCACGTCAGAGAAAAGACAGACAGGACACCTGCGACGGTGACGGTTTAGACTCTAATGTGGCAACAGATCAATCACAGTCTGGTTTTACCTGTTTAAACAGTGACCTTTAAGATAGTAAAACACCTGTATACATTACATGAACTGTACTGTACACACTATTATGGCAGTCTAACCTGCTAGCCTGCTAACAGTCACACCAAGTGGGAACTGAACCTACAAACCTTGGGTTCAAGTTTCAGGAAACTGGTTCCTTACCCATGATCCACTGGGGTCTCAGTGTTACAACCCTATGGTTACAACTGATAGAGACATGAAGACATAAGCATGCAGTGATCAGACACCCCACTGGTCAGGACACATGTCCTCATCACCCTCAGCTGTGTGTTGTATGTTGTTCAGTGATTGGATGTGAAGCAGAACTGCTGCATCACCACAGCGACACTTGACCAGAAGTTACACAATAACATCGTAAAATAAAAATAAATCAGGTGATGGACACAGATGAATGGGGTAGCCACGCCTTCAGCAGGTTCTCACTGTGCTCTTCAGTGACTGCAAAGCAAATAGAGAGATTAGGCTTTTGACTGTTTAATAGCACAAATGCAATTATTTCTAACTTGATTCAGTATTTTTTGAAGGACTATCAAACCATACTAATTGACACAATGTGATGAGGCTGATTGTGTTTCTGTTGGCTGGATGTCTAACCGGGAACATGATGATTAACAAGGAGAAAAACCCAGGAAACAACAGGGGGAAATCACAGTTAAAGATTAATGTGAGAATGAGCTTTGGTTACAATCTGTTTGTGATGGACATCTGGTCTTGTTTCTGTACAATATAATATATCTGATGTCATATACAATAAAAATAAATTGTCCAGTTTCTCTGTCATAAGTTGTTTGTCACAGTAATGGAAAAAAATACCTGTTTGTCAGTATTTGGCTCTGAAACAGGAACAAGAACTTTTGTTTAAATGTGTTTTTCCTTATTATTTTATCTAATTTGTTAAAAAGCTAATTATCATCTATAGTCCCTGAGAAGGAAACAGAGAATAACTTCTCTGCTAAAACTGAAACCTAACACTGTAGCATAAAACTGCAACCACAAGATTTCATGACATTAACGCATAGCAACACAACAACAATACAATTTCACTGCACTAAAACACCACCCTAACAGCAATGATAAAACCACAACAAGACTGTACAGCATTAAGATTACCTGTCTGATGTGTGTGATGGGTACATCATGACTGGGTTGATTTTCAGTAAGCTTTGTCTTTGAAGCCAGAAAAGCTGCTCCTCTCTCTCATCTCACCTGGTACTGAGTTTCAGTAGTTTGTAGCTCTGACAGAGAAGACTGCCCAGCCAATCTCAGTACATCAGTACAGTACTGAACACTCATTTCAGGTCGAAACATTGTCTTTATCAAATAACTGGGAGCATTACTTGCTGCGCAGATCCTTTCTTTGGTGTCTGATTTTGATTTTACTCTTGATCAAACACCTGAAACAAGTTTTTCTTGGATGTGTGTGTCCTACACTCTCTTTGGCTTTGTTCTAGTTGTTGTCCCATTGTCTGAGCACAGTGATGTGAAGTCTTTCAATGGAGGAGCAGCCAGACCTGTACACTAGACTGTACACGTCTTAAAGATACAAAAAGTTGTCAAAGGTCAGGAGGTTATGTCTGCATGTTATCACAGTGGTGACAACAGTTATTCCCAGATATTAAGTGACACAGTCTGAATCCTTTTTCCCTTAACAATGATGATGAAGGAACAATGATCTGGCTGACTTCCATTTTTTCTTATGTAAAAATACACAGGCCTACCTACAAAATGTTTTACCGATGTTGAGTGTCAGACAAGACTCATAGAGCCAATCAGAAATTTTGTCCATTTGTCCGTCTATCTATCCATTGTCAATACGCTTATTCTTGCAGGTTCGCAGGGGGCTGGAGCCAATCCCAGCTGACCTCGGGTGAGGGTAGGTCGCCACTCCATCACAGGACCGACATGTAAGGAAGAACATTGCACACACTCAGATTCACACTCTAAGGGAAATTTCAAGTCGCCAATCAACCGTGTGTGTATGTCCTTAGACTTTAAGGTGAACGCGGAGAACTTGGAGAGAACCCACACAGACACAGGGTGGATCATGAAAACCACACCCACAAAGGCCCGGAGGGTAAGCTAAGTCCACACGACGCACGGTCTACAAACACCAACTCATACAATGATATTTAGGGAAGTTTAAGTGTTAAGTGTTTAAGCGTCGGTTTGATTATCTCGATTGGAGATGGTCCCAGCTGGAGACAGCGGATCGTGTGTAAACAGGCCTCGAGTTCGGCTGCACATCACCGGCATGAATGAAGGTTGTCAGCAGGTACACCAGTAGCTTTCTGTATGTAGGCCTACGTACTACGTTAAGTTTTCTCTCTTGCGGTTTGTTCACATGGTGCAGTTGCTCGTCCGTCTATTAGTGTAGGTAAGGATGTAGGATGTGGCTTGTTCTCGCAGCAGCGGAGCAAGAAGAAAAACAGCACTTCAAAATGGATTCAAGTGCAGATCTCTTTGAGAAGTTTGCAAGTATACTGGCCCATGTTTGTGTTGTGTGTGGTGATGCGGATTTCATATGGAGCCAAATCAAGGCCATATACAGCAAATATATATTTTTTCCTCAGTTTCATATCTTCTTCTTTTTTTTTTTTTTTAGTTTCAGGTCAAGTTTTTTCTGTTCCATACTTTTTGGGCCTGATGTTGCACTGGGGGTGTGGTATGGAGCAGTGTCTCCCACTGGTGCCACAGATCAGAGATCCTATGCTGGACTATGTTGATGGGTGATATTTGCAACATAACCCTAACCCTTAATGTGTGTCCCCATTAAGGTAAAAGATGTGTTTAGGTGGAGGATTTTTCTAAGTTCAAGAGGAACTATGCAAGATATTTACCTTGACTATGCTACATTTTTAATGAAACAGCTTGTTAAATAAATGACATGTAACTTGTTACAGGGAGAATGGAGGCTCTCTGCCCTCCACCTAGTGTCTCTTGGCTGAAAACTAACCTTGCAAGATCAGTGCCTTGTTGAAAACAAATGCACATGGCTGGGAGGGGGGTTAGCAAAACAGTGGAGAAGTGACCATAGTCCATAGACTATAGTATATAGACCATAGACCAATTCCCCTTTAAATTAACAGTTGGAGGAATATGGCTAGCATTCAAAAATTAGCTTCATGCTGGAAAAAAAGGTTTGAAACTGAAAAAATAAATTTGAAACAGAAAAGATAAGATTTAAACTGTAAACAATTTATTCAAAATAAAATAATTCATTTTTTATATATTGTTTCCTTATTTTTCAAAATTCAATATCAGAACTTCTACTTGGACAGTTGGACAGTTGGACAATTCTAAAAGAAGAAAACATATGACCTTGATTTGACCTTTGATGCTGATAACCAGCCAGTTGGCGCATCTCATCCTAATCCCTTCTACTTGTTGACATCCCTTGGTGAACACTCTGTGCTCCACTGTGTGCCATTTACACCAAAAACAGCATATGTGTTAAAAATAAAAATAATTTCAATTGAACACATTGTACCTTACATCTGAGTCATTGTTGATAACAGTAGGTTGATGACTGATTGAATTAATATTACAGTGATAACTCAGCTGATCCCTCCCTTTTTATTGGCTTCATAAATAACAACCACTTATAAAGTTCCAGGTGTGTGTCATGACTAAGGAAATGAACAGAAGGTCATAGGTGAAAATTCTTAGAAATCCACAGGCTTTGAGATGTTAGGAGCTCTGACTAGAGTTGCTGTTGTTTTTCATGAAAAATAGGCCACTGAGGTTGTTGGGATGTCTTCCATTGGTGGCACTGAGGTCAACTGTTTGAAATGGCTTCTCCAAACTGCTTTGTGGAACCATTTTGTTATCAAGCTGTCTTGAGGGCATCATGGTGTAAAACACTGTTAGCAGAGGATGGTTTCGATCCATGGACCTCTGGGTTATGGGCCCAGCACGCTTCCGCTGCGCCACTCTGCTGTACATCACTCCCGATGGGACTCAAACCCACAATCCCTGGCTTAGGAGGCCAGTGCCTTATCCATTAGGCCACTGGGGCTTTGCTCACTGTTGCTGACAGTGCTAAAGTGGTTGTGGCTCTGGTGGTCATGGATCCTAAACCTCATGAGCTTTGGGTAGTGACCAAGCGATGGATACTGAGGATACAAGAGGCTGAACTGAGTTTTCTTTGAAGGGTTGCTGGGCACAGGCTTTGAGATGTTAGGAGCTCTGACTAGAGTTGCTGTTGTTTTTATGAAAAGTAGGGCACTGAGGTTGTTGGTATGTCTTCCATTGGTGGCTTTTCAACCTTTTGGGGGCATTGAGGTCAACTTAAAGAACCACTGACAACTGTTTGAAATGGCTTCTCCAATCTGCTTTGTGAAACCATTTTGTTATCAAGCATTTCGGCTGTCTTGAGGCCACCACGGTGTAAAACGCTGTTAGCAGAGGATGGTTTCGATCCATCGACCTCTGGGTTATGGGCCCAGCACGCTTCCGCTGCGCCACTCTGCTGTAAATCACCCCAGATGGGATTCGAACCCACAATCCCTGGCTTAGGAGGCCAGTGCCTTATCCATTAGGCCACTGGGGCTTTGGGGGTGCAATTGCTGACAGTGCTAAAGTGGTTTTGGCTCTGGTGGTCATGGATCCTAAAACCCATGAGCTTTGGGTAGTGACCAAAGGATGGAGACTGAGGATACAAGAGGCTGAACTGAGTTTTCTTTGAAGGGTTGCTGGGATTACGCTTTGAGGTGTTAGGAGCTCTGACTTGATTTGCTGTTGTTTTTATGAAAAGTAGGCCACTGAGGTTGTTGGGATGTCTTCCATTGGTGGCTTTTCAACCGTTTGGGGGCATTGAGGTCAACTTAAAGAACCACCGACAACTGTTTGAAATGGCTTCTCCAATCTGCTTTGTGAAACCATTTTGTTATCAAGCTGTCTTGAGGGCACCATGGTGTAAAACGCTGTTAGCAGAGGATGTTTTCAATCCATTGACCTCTGGGTTACAGGCCCAGCACGCTTCTGCTACACCACTCTGCTGTAAATCACCCCAAAATGGGACTTGAACCCACAATCCCTGGTTTAGGAGGCCAGTGAAAACTTACATTCAATTTCGGTGGGAGCAGTGTTGTTAGTCACCCTTTTTTGCCAGTGCATCAAAGTTTGGGGTCTTTGTAATAATTTGGAAAATTTTGTACCAATATTTGACAGGCCAGATTAAAAAGCAGTGGCTGACGGGCCTTGGTTTTTCCGTCCCTGGTCTTGAGCTTTTGGTAGTAAACAAACGATCGAGGATATCGAGGATAGAACAGGCTGAACTTAGTTTCCTCTGATGAGTGGTTGGACTCAGCCTTTGAGATTGTTATAGGAGCTCTGACTACAGCATTTGCTCTTACTCATCAAAAGTATGAAGATGGTGGGTAAAAGAGGCTGTTGACAAACAGTCGACAGCATTTCAGATTATGTATTGACTGTGACTGATGGAGTCTCTACATCATACCAAAGTAGAAAAAATAAAGGCTGCTTTTGTAACATGTGGGTGTGGAATGAAAGCACACTGTGCCCTCAAGAAAGCCTATTGTTTGTCATGCTTAGTTAACCAATATCTGTTCTGCCGGTGATTAAGGAAGCCTCCCCTTCCCTCTCCTGTGCAATAATCATAAATTAACAGAAACAAGTCTGACCAGGCTGAAATGGCTGACTAATCTAATCACACAAGACATAAAACACACAGATAAGACTGATATAAGACTCTGACTGCTAAGTAAATACTTATATTTACTCTCATTTGTTTAGTTTCCTTTGTGCATGTATAGCATACTGTGTATATGTGTAAGTCAAACTAACATATAAAGTATATTGGTGTCATTTTACACAAATCTTTGACAGTAACTACAAAGCAGACTCTGTAAATGATAAAACAAGTGCAAATTAAGTGTCATCTCTAACTTCTATCACTTCTGTTTCCAGCTGCACACACCAACCACTCTGGTACTTTGCCCTCTGTCACCAAAACAATGTTCACTTGTCTTATCTTGGTTTTTCTTCAAGGTCCTAAGATCCTGTGCTGGGGCAGAGAATCCTTTGTGTTGGATTACAAAATTAAACCTCACCTTCATTTATTGGCCAAACAGCTGCTGAGGAAATGACAGCTTCTCATTTGGTGCTTCTCCGCACCCCTTGGATCTGATGGAAAACTCTACAGCAGGTTCAGTCTGAAGCCCAGGGACCACTGCACATGTGCAGGATTAAAACTTAATGAAGAGAGATGTGCCATCTTATCACAGAGGGAACTTTTTTTTGGTGAAAGATTTTCTTCTAAACCCTTACCAGAAAGAGACTCAGAGTTGGATCTTTTTCCTCTGAATCAGACAAAAAGATCGAAGAACCTTACTCACTAACCTGTATGGTTAATGTTAGTGCTTAAGTGAGTGCTTGTATTTTTCATTAACACTGCAAACTGATACTGCTGGAACACAGAAGGTAATTATATTTTATTATCAAAAGATTCAAGAGATTAAAAAATGTGTTTCTAGCTGGAGATGAACCACTAAAGATCTAGAAAAAACATGACTTTCTTTGTTTAGATTTGTTTTATATTTTCTAAGTTTTTCGTGAAATATAACAGCTGTGTTGCTGCAGTCATGTTTGAAAAATGAGGAACCAATTTCCTTCCAAGTGTTTGTGAGGAAAGAAGCAAGTTTTTCTTCTTTTTCTGTTTATGGTGCAGTGTTAGCCATGGCTGAGAGGAGACGGATGGACTACAGTGTGCACAGGGAGATCCTGGATGAAGGAGCTGTGGATGAGATGGCAGAAAAGTCTGAGTCAAAACCATCTCTGTTTAAAAAAGCCATGAAGTCAATGAGGTACAGTTTGCTTTTTCTCCACGAATCATGCATAAACAACGTCATATCAAAACACATGGTAATGGTTTAACATCCAGTTGGGTGTTAAACCATCACACTCAGAACATATTTTCCTCCATGCTATTTCTTTTAGAATTCTGCATTCAACACAGGCAAACATGCACTCCCTTGACAATGAAATGAATAGAAGTATGTTCATAATCTTGTAAAATGTGTTAAATATGATGGGAAATAAACCAGAGCTCCACACAAAGGGCAAAGAGCACATACATAACTAAAGAGTTGAGGTTTACACGTGTTAACAGCACTGTGAAGTGGTTTAATGATCACATAAAAGATTTGAGCTCAGAGATTCACTCAAGTTCTGTGACAAATCCGTTGTTCACTGAAATAATGCTTCAGTAGTTTTTTGAGTTGAGAACACATCTGAGATCACTTATTAACGGGGGCCTGGAGGTCTGACTCAGGAGTGAGAAGAGACTTGACACATGCTGCACCGCTGATATCAGAGCAAATCTCTAGAGTGCCATTTGTTATTTGAGTGCGTAAGACTCTGCATACACTGGATTCAATTATTAAACACATTATATGATCATTCTTTCTCAACATATCTCTTCAACAAATTACACTTCATGATGTACATTGGTGGTGTTGTCATCACAGGTAATACTATAGTAGGCATTCTCACGCATATCACACACACACACACACTTTAAACAGGGTTGGAGATTATGTCAGAAGATTTACGATGATCCTAGCAAGAAATGCGAAAGGAGAACGGAGGAAACAATGTATGAATGTGCAAATGTATAAATGTAAGACTTACACATTCCTTCTTTGTCAGGCTTTTAGATCCAACACTCGCACATTTGTTTTCCTCACAATCACTTTACTCAACATACCCACATAATGTTTGGTGTCAAAAGATGAAAACCTACCATGCCTATTTATATAAACAAACAAATCAGACATACATAAAATCTTCTTGATCTCATTTTCATAGTTTTATGTAGCTAGTATATATCCTGTCTTCTCAGGGACAGTAAAAAAAGCCCATTCAAAAAAACAGAAATGCTGCATACAGTAGCAGACATGGAGTCAGTAGTTAGCCCAATGTTTAGTTTGTTTTTGATTCAACTAATTTTAATTCCTATTTACACGTGGTCTTTTTAGAAATATTACCATCTTTAGCTGTTGCATATTGTCCTGATGGCTTTTCTGTTTATATAAACCACTGGGAGTTGCCTCAATATGAAACATGCCACAAATCAAGCTACTTTGCAGGTTTCCCAGGTTAATGGGTCACTGAAAGAGCCTAGTGACTTCAAGATGTTTTGTTCTTGTGTTGTTCGAACTCTCAGAACAACACAATAAGAGAACAGTAAACCACAGAAGCTGAAACTAAAGATGGAGAGAAATCATGACCGTACAAGAGCAGGAGTCAAAACTTCTAACAACTTTTCTTGAAGAATGTTTTTCTTTTGTCTCTGTCCCTCTAAGTTGTTCTGGTCCCCGGCTGAAGAACTGCCTGCAAGGTAGTTTTCCTGTGGTGTCATGGCTGCCTCGTTACTCCATCAGAGAAAATGCCCTGGGAGACCTAATCTCAGGGATCAGTGTGGGAATCATGCAGCTGCCGCAGGGTAAGAACGAAGACACAGGGATCCAGGAGAAGGAAAAACAGAGATGGAAAGAGGAACTGTGTTTGCGTTGCTGTGATGTTGTCAAGTCTGCATACGATTATACAGTAGTTCTGTCCTGAGTCATAAGAAATCACAACTATCCCATATCCTTCCTGCAGGTATGGCCTACGCCCTGCTGGCCTCTGTTCCTCCAGTCTTTGGCCTTTACTCATCCTTCTACCCTGTCCTCATCTACTTCCTGTTTGGCACATCCAAGCACATCTCAATTGGTTTGTATTTAACAATGTGATGTGTTTATTCATTGGGTCATTGCATCTTTATGTTAACACTATATAAAACCATACATCATCCTTACTATAATTATTTCAAAGGGAATGTGTTGTTGTGTCACCAGAGAAAAAATGTGTGTCTTGGTGTCTCCTTCTCCAGGGACATATGCAGTGATGAGTGTGATGATTGGGGGGGTGACAGATCGATTGGCTCCAGACTCAAACTTTATGATTTGGGACAATGAGACCAATTCCAGTGTAGTTGACATTGTCACCCGGGATGCAGAGAGGGTCAAAGTGGCTGCAGCCGTCACCTTCTTATCTGGGATATTTCAGGTGAATATCAGAGGAAACTGGAGCGTGTGGTATCAGTGTGATATGGTCTGGAGTTGATGAGGTCCATGTTGTTAGAATCAACAGATGTCATCACTGAGTAATATAATAAAATATTCAGAGCTAATAGATATAAGATAGTAGATTTCTGATGCCTGTCAGCAAACACATTTAATATTAGAGGTTCAGTTTCTTATTGATCTCTGTAAAAGCTGGTATGTGCTCAGGTCAAACCATATGTTTGTATTCAGCAGTCTCTCCTCATGGAGCTATGATGCAACACTGCTGACCTGAAAAATATCTGTGAAACATCAGAAAGTCCAGAATCAGATATCAACTAGTTTTCTCAGGTTTCCAGCTGCTGTGACCCTCCAGATATTTCTCTGCCTGTGTTGTGTAGATTGTGCTTGGTCTGGTCCAGTTTGGTTTCGTGGTGACCTACCTGTCAGAGCCTCTAGTCCGAGGTTACACCACTGGAGCTGCCATCCATGTCATCGTGTCCCAGCTCAAATACACCTTTGGCATCAGCCCTGTGAGACACAGCGGGCCTCTGGCGTTGATATATGTGAGAACACACCAACAGTCCTTCAAACACTGCATCATATGCTCTGAAATCCCTTGGTAGAAAACAGACAGCGATAGAAACACAGAGGAACAGAAAACCCTCAGTGATTGTTTACAATTTACAATTAATTTTCCAGAATTGCTGTTGAGCAAAATCATTTGTTTGTTAACTGCTTCAGTTATAATAAAAAGTATTTCTGGTGTTTTTACATCTGTCCAGGTCCTGTGAGGTTTTTACGTGTGAGCGAACACTCGGGCAGATTTTCCATACAATAACTATACTGCAGCATTCTTTCATGTTTGTTTCTTCCCTCATCAGTCGCCTCTGTTATTCATCTTATATGCAACATGATGTCTTTGCCTCATATTGTCAATGTGGAGCAGCAGCTTCTCTAAAATAAGCTTTAACCCCCAGTTTGTCTCCTACCTCTTTCTCTCCAGACTGTGCTGGAGATTTGTTATCTCCTCCCGCAGACAAACATCGGGACACTCGTTGTCAGTATTGTTGCCATCATCGGCCTTATCCTTGCCAAGGAGCTCAATGCTTACTTGGGTAAAAAGATACCTGTTCCTATACCTGTGGAGCTGCTGGCTGTGAGTTTCACAAACACCTATAATTTACTCTACAGAAAGATAAACACACTTTTCAATACATCTCTTTGTTCTCTATAATTATGTGTTACTCTACTCCTTAGGTGGTTTTGGCTACAGTGATCTCCTGGCAGGTGAACCTGGAGGGCAGGTATGGGGTGGACGTGGTGGGAGTTATCCCCTCAGGGTGAGAAACAGAATAACAAGACAGTGAACACACAAAGGCATCTCTTAACACACATGAAGTGTTTGTAATGGACACGTGTTCCACTGGTTTCTGTCCTCCAGTCTCCAGCCACCTGTTATCCCAGACGCCTCTCTGTTCAGCCAGGTGATAGGAGACGCCTTCGCTCTGTCTGTGGTTGGTTATGGCATCGCCATCTCACTTGGTCGAATCTTTGCCCTGAAGTATGGGTACAAGGTGGACAGTAACCAGGTAGGGGGGCACGGCTAATGGACGTGGAACAAGCTGGTGTTTCAGATCAAGTGTGTGAATCTGAGTCTCTTGATGTCTCAGGAACTCATCGCTCTGGGGCTCAGTAACTCCATCGGAGGCATTTTCCAGTGTTTTGCCATCAGCTGCTCCATGTCTCGCACAATGGTGCAGGAGAGCACAGGAGGGAAGAGTCAGGTGGGTAACGCAGCCTATTGTTCTACTGAGAATGGTAGAGGTGACCTTTGACCTCTCTCTGGAGGCAGGCTTAAGAAGCTGCAGAGAGGAAACTGGCACAAACTTGTGAGCAAAGTAAGTTATTTTCATCTAATAAACTGAAACAATAGAGAGTTTGAACTTTAAAGAGTCAGTTCACACAAAATAAAAAAGAATCTACTGTCACTTCATCCTCAGAGAATCCACAAATTTAGCTTGAGCTTCATCTCTGCTGGTTCTGGTCACTGTTCATTACAAAACACTTGGCAGTGCTCTGGTACCTAGCTGTCTGTCTGGTCTGTCAGGTCTGTAGTTGCAGGTCTGTAGCTGTGGGTCTGTAGCTGCAGGTCTGTGGCTGCAGGTCTGTAGCTGTGGGTCTGTAGCTACAGGGCTGTAGCTGCAGGTCTGTAGCTATAGATCTGTAGCTGTTGGTCTGTAGATGCAGGTTTGTCTAGCTGCAGTTCCGTAGCAGTAGATCTGTAGCTGTAGGTCTGTAGCTATCTGAAAGTCTGTAGTTTCAGGTCTGTAGGTCCTCCATCTTAACCTCTGATGAAGCCTAAGATGGAGCTGCTACAGTACAGACCTGAAGTGAGTGAATATGATTACGTTGCTCTGAGCAGTAGCGTTGTTAAAAAACACTTAGGGAATTGATTTTCTCTCACATGGTGGAGCTCCACCTACACAACACATTTAGTCTGACAACAGCATTCATCAGCTCAGACCCATTATACAGGAGGGAGAGAAGGGGCTGTAACTGCTCTGACTCCTCTTACAATCATGAAGCTATTCATACTGATGATGATGACGATGCCATTCATCTTCTAGGTTTTTTTTGGACTCTCTCTCTCCTGGTCTCCATTCATCACCTCTCTCTCTCCCTCTCTCTCTCTCTCTCTGCAGGTTGCTGGAGCTCTATCAGCTGTAGTTATCCTTTTCATCGTGCTCTGGATTGGGTATCTCTTTGAAGAGCTGCCCAAGGTATGTATTTCTGTGTGTGTTTGTGTGTGTGTGCGTGCATGTGTTTGCTTGCCTGCTCTTCTGTGCACAAGCATAGACATACAACTGTCCAAATCTAAGATGAATGACTGTAAAATTAAAGTTAACCCTTCACACTCAGCTGAAGTTAGACGCAGAGAACAGCTGAAGTCAGTTTGCATTGTTTGGTTGTTCTAGCAGTGAGTGAATCCAGAGCCACTGGGCTGAGGGCAGCAGTCTTATGTTATGTCTGTTTGCATCAGAACTTTTACCTCAGACAGACAGAGAGACAGACAGACTGAGTGGCATGTGACGGAAATCAAACCTGGATCCATATCAGCTGTTTTATGTTTTCCTGTGCAGGCAGTGCTGGCTGCCATCATCTTCGTTAACCTCCATGGCATGATGAAGCAGTTCTTGGACATCCCAGCTCTGTGGAAGAGCAACAGGGTTGACATGGTGAGAGATGCTCTCATTCATCTGTTTAAAGTTTGTTGTTCTTCTATTTAACTACTATGTAACTGTAGAGGCTCCCTGTTCTGCGTCACTTACCTGCATTTTTCTCCTCAGGTGATCTGGATAGCCACCTTCATCCTCACCCTGCTGTTGAACCCTGACCTGGGCCTGGCTGCATCCATTGCCTTCTCCATGCTCACCGTCATCTTCAGGACACAGCTGTAGGAATACCACCTCCACTTGTCAATCACTGCACACCTGCAGGTGCACCATCACCTGAGCCCAGTGTCACTGATCACAGGTGTTTGTGTTGTGTTTGCAGACCTACATACTCCCTGTTAGGACAGGTCCCAGATACTGACCTCTACAGGCCACTGGAGGAATATAACCAGGTACCACTGCATTTTTACAATACAGAGCTCATACAGAGTGTGCAGACTCCAGAGTGTGTTTATATTTATTTTCATTTCATTTCATTTGTTCACTCCACTCCTGGGACTGGAAAGGAGCAGGGTGAAGAGAACTTATAACACCTGCTCCTTTCTTAAAACAAAAAAAGTCTTACATCAGATGAGATTCCATTATAATGAACCGGTTTACAGCCAATAATGTACAAATCAAAAATCCATAACTAATATTTTTCATTACAACATGTCTTTATATAGCTTCCCTATTTTCTGTTTATACATCCTCTTATACTGAGAAATATTTGTACAACTCTTCTTCAACTGATAAGGAATTCCATATTTTGACTCCCACCACAGAAATCCACATTTGTTTTATATTAGTCCTTGCAATATGGTTCTTAAAATTAACTTTTCCTCTATGATTATTGTCCTGTGAAACTAATGACAAATTAGAAATGAATTAAATCTGTATCTTAACAGTTTGCTGAGGACACACCTCCATATCCCTCACATTAAAGCCTAGAGCCAGCTATAGACTGCTACTCACTTGCGTGAGTAGCAGAGATTAACTCACTTGTGTTAATCTCTCTCTGCACACTAAAACTGAGCACCTCTCTGTCTCAGTCTGATGATGTGAAATTAAAGAACACAAACTAATATCTGATCATCATCTGACGCCTCATCTGACAAATCCTCCAACATAAACAAACACTGCATCATGTTTAGCCCTCTGCCACTTCCCCATAGCTGATTCTGATGTGTCAAGTTGTTAAGACCTCCTGTTGTCATGGGAACAGATTTTTTTTATTGATTAAGTGACTGATTGATTTTAGGTGAGGAAAATTCCTGGGATTGTGATCTTTCGTTCCTCTGCCACACTTTACTTCGCCAACGCTGAGATGTATCAGGATGCCCTCGGAGAGAAAGTGAGGACACACACACACACACACACACACACACACACACACACACACACACTCACACACTCACTCACTCACACACTGCCTCCCATTTCCTCTTTGACACTCTCAACATTTTTTAGTGACACACTAATAACTGACTGGTTCCCACTGTGACAGATATTGTTCAGATGTCACCGCTCTTTTCTTCTGTTCAACCTTTGTCTAAAACAGCCCTCCTTTTCTTCTGTCTTTTTGGGTCAATGGGAAGACTGACTGAAAGACGATAAAGACAGATGACAAAAGCAGGGGGAGGGTAATGAAATGCTTCATTCATTAAAATGTCAGAGCCATAGGATTGTCTCTTCCTCCTGGGGGCTGCAGGTCTGATCAGTAGCTGACAGTCCGCTGATGATGATGGTGTCTGGATGACCCTGTACAGGCAACAGTGAGTGGTGTAGAGGAGACGCAAGGTCAGTTCCTGCTTATTGTTGCGGTGATATTCCAGCTGAGGGGGTACGGTGCTAGATGCTAAGAGATGCTAAGTGCTGTAATCACATCAGACCGTTGATGTGACACAGCAGAAGAAGTTGTTCTCTGATCAGCGGATTACAGGATCTTAACGAGCTCATGTCCTGATCACTGTCAGCTCTGCTCCCAGGGCAGCAGGAAGTTGATCTAATCACATTCTGCCTCAGTCATGGAGCCAGAGACAGAACAACAAACAATGAAATCTGATTGGCTGTTGATGACTTATGACTGTGACAGACTCCATTTCATGGCTCCTCCCCATTCAGTGTGAATGGTGTTTTCACACTTGGTCTAACAATTAGAACATCATTTAGGTGTAAATCACAGGGCTCTCTCTATTCAGCTCATTCTCTTGTTCCTTCATGTTGAAAGGAGCCAGTCGGGGTGGTTAGGATATCTGATACCTCCTTAGTTTCCTCTGGAGGTTTTTCAGGTGCATCCAACTGTGAGAGGCCCCTTGAGTGGACCCAGAACTCAGGAGGGATTACGCATCCCATCTGGCCTGGGGACACCTCTGGATCCCAGGAGGAGCTGGAAATTGTTGGGATGAAGAGAGATGTCTACAACAACCTGCTGAGACTTCCTCCATCACAACCTGCCCTGGGATGGATGGATGTCTCCTTGTCACAGCTGAACACAAACTGAGGATACAATTTGTCAGATCTCAACATACAAACATTATTTTTCCTCTCTTCTCGTCATGAAGGAAAAGTTCAGTTTTTCATATTTGTCCTGAAACAACAGTCAACTGCATGTCTGGATGTGAACAGTTTCTACTGGCAGCTTTGTTTGTCCTGCACATTTCATACACAAGGGCAATTCAAAGTACTTTACGGAGTATTACAGTATAAAACATACTAAAGGAAACAGATTTACAACAAAAGAGTGAAGAGAACAAATATGAAGAGTCAATTTTTAATGATTTACTATTTCAGTTTAAACCCTGGCCCTGGACCCTGAAGGCAGCACCAGCTTCAAAAGATTCACTGAAAGACTCACTGTAGTAATGACATGGTTTCTCTAAAGTTTGTTCTACAAGCTGCTACAAATACAGGGTATTAACTCATAACAATAAGGAAAACCCATAGCTGCAGGTGTCCTGACTCACACTGAGCTTTTGTGACACCTGTGCTGCTTCAAGACTTCCTCAGGCTGTTACCTGTCACACTAGTTTTGTTTTTTGTGATGGGGATGTAACTTGTGTGACAAGTTGAACTGGTTCAGGTATTCATTACTGTAAAGAGCACACAGATGAAGGAGCTCCAGGTGTTAACAGTGATAATCTGTCTCTGAACCTGACAGCTTCTCATCTACACTTGTCAAATTGACACCTTCGCCTGCCAATCACAGCAGCCACTGATCATTGATTAACAATGGATTTTAATGTTGTCTCCCCAGTTTTCTAACACATGAAATAGACATCACTACATGAAAGTACATTGTATGATTATGTTTGTGTTGTGTTCAGTGTGGCATCGACATCACCAAGATTCTGTCTGCGAAGAAGAAACTGGAGGCCAAACGGAAGAGACATGAGAAGAAGATGGCCAAGAAGAATGCAGTAGATACGGTGAGGGAGACCAGATACATGATGGGTAATGGATGTAAAAGAATGTCTTTTACATTAGAGGGTTGAGAACCTGCTGAACTTTGATCTCTTGGACCCGTCGATGCCTGTAATTGATTCATCATCTGAAGCAAACATTTTGCATATCATGTGGCTTGTCATGTCTCCTCCTCTCCAAAAGGCTGAGTCAGAGAAGGTGGAGCAGGACAACATTGCGGTCATTGAGGTGGATGCTGAGAGGGACCCCTCACTTCCAAGGGCCATCGTCCTTGACCTGAGCCCAGTCAACTTCCTGGACACTGTGGGAGTCAAGACACTACGCAATGTATGAGACTTAGTGTTTAATAATCACGCAGTAACGCAGACTATGTTCTTGTTTCATCACTTTATACATTTGATTAATATAATATAATAATGAAATTCAGGTTCTTCGGCTAAAATACAGAGAAATGAAACTCCTCCCAGAGTGACAGTGTGAAGCAACTGTGCAGAAAAGTTAGGGATTTGGACAAATACAAGATCACTGCTATAGAGACCTTCTGTTTAAGCTTTTTTGTCTCTGCTCATCATTCATCTCCTCAGGCTTTCAATTATTCTAAATTGAATAGTCAGACTAATGAAATGATCCCTCTCTGACCTTGTTTCAGATCTGCAGGGACTATGGGGACGTCGGAGTGGAGGTGGTGCTCGCCGGCTGCCAGAGTGAGACCATACACATCACCTGGATTAATTCACACACAGTCAGATTAAACAGCTGTGTCAGAGTTTACTCACAGCAGACAGTAATCAAAATCACCGTAGCGACCACAGCTGTCACCTCTGATGTCTGTACCCAAACCAGAGCTCCTATACTTGAGTTCAATGTTAGATTTTCTTTGCATGAATAAGATGAACTATTAATCAGCAACATTTGGAAATAAGTTTTAGATGTGTTTAGGTTGAACTTCTTCCTCTGTAGAAGTTATTGGTCTATGGTCAATAACATCCCAGCAGGAATTTCAGTTTTTCTGTCTCACACGCTTTAAAACCGCGTGTGAGTATTTTTATAGTCACATTCTCCCCGGCTTGGACACACTCAGTCTGAATTCTTCCAACAACTCTCCATGCTGTTTTTACAAGTTTCTCATGTTAATGTAACATTTAGTTCAGCTGCCTGTACACAAAACACACGACCAGGTTCTCCTGGATGGAGACGGTGATAGTGACTGTGATGAGGACTGATAGTGACTGTGATGTGATGGTGATTGTGCAGTGCGCCACTGGGTCATAATGAAGGCAACGAAGAAGCTAAAACCTACTTCAGTCTGGTGCAACTTGTTTTCCAGCATCTGCTTTTCTGTGGTTTTAGCTCTGACTTGGTGGATTTCCCAGCACCCCATGGGAGCGTAATCTCACAACCACGATTAGCAACTCTCATTAACTTGTGCTGATTACCTATAACAGCCTGTAATGAGGAAAAATGTTTATCGGGAGAGTTTTTTAGCTCGTTAAGGGACCACAAGGACTTTTTATATAGCCAGGAATTATAATGAGGTTCAACAACAGCGACCCCTCCCTCCTCTGTCTCCTTGCCTGATTTACCTTCCCTCTCTGTCTTTCTTGCTGTCCCTCTTTGTAGCTGGTGTGGTGAAAAACCTGCAAACTGGAGGTTTCTTCAGTGACAAAGTGACCAAATCGCGTCTCTTCTCCACCGTCCATGATGCAGTGCTGCACTGTCAGCAGAGGGCAGTGAAGGTGGAGCATGCGCGCACGCACACACACACACACACACACACACACACACACACACACACACACACACACACACACACACACACAGGTAATTAAGAATGTGAGGACTAGTGATCAGGGTCAGGGCAGCACCACAGGCATCTCCATGGTAACGCTGAATGACAGGTTGTGATTATAGCTGATACAATAACTAATAGAAATATAATCTCTGATTCAGTAGGCTGAATCAGAGCTGGTTGGATGTTTGGATCCTTTGTTTTCGTAAAAAGGAACAAAGCTCTTCCCCTGTCTGTCATCAGTAATCAAATACATGATGTGATAATGTTGAATACTGACAGGCTTTGACCTGTAATTTGTGGCTGCAGAGTTTTAAAGAAACAGACAAACATACAGGAAGCGTTAAGGGGTTTGAGGTTTGGTCTAGTTGCATGTGGACATAGCCAGGCTAACTGTTTCCTTTTGCTCTCAGTCTTTGTGCAAAGCTAAGCTAAGCTATGCTTTAATTACAAACTGTGACTGTAGCACCAGTGTCTCCCATCTGGAATGTTATTTGAGGAGTTATTTTCCGCTGGTGTCACTGGGTGTGAAACTGTGACTATGCCAAGTATTTCTAGTACTTCAATTTTTCCAGTGTGGAGTTTTTCATATTGTACAGAACCAGCAGCTACATTACACACATGGTACTGAATGTAGATAGGTATATAGATGTAGACATACTTTGACGCATGGTAGCATGTCTGTGTGTTTGTTCTGTTTTAGTGTTGAGTTGCATGACTGTTTCTACTTCCTCAGGATGATGAAACAAAGATGTGGCTCTACTCCATCAAATACAGTTTACAGCAGTTATTTCATAGGAAACACACACACACACACACACACACACACTCAATACAAGACATAAGCAAATACATTTCACATGGAAATAGTTTTACAGGGCAGAGAGATTGAATCCATCTGAGCTGCAGTTTGTAATAAATTTAATTTTCAACAGTTGAATTCAGTTTGTGTCACTGTGACAAATTAAAGACAGGCAGTTTCAGTGACGTCTGAGTCTGCAGACACACCACTACATTTTCAATCATCTACATCCACATCAACACACCTCAACACACACACAGTTTTCAAGATAAAACACAACCCCAGAGTTTTCTAAATAAAAAAGTCCAGTAGTTTCTGTTCTTGGGGAGTGAAACCTGAGGAGTGTAGTGGACAGAGGAAGAACCATAGAAGAAGAGCGGAGTTCAAATCAATCAATCAATCAATCAATCAATCAATCAAATCAAAATGTAGAGGACGTTGTCTGACTGAGACACATTGACCACTGTTTCCCAGTTTGTGTTATGTTCACTGTTTTTCCTCATTAACCTCAACTAAGGAGAGAAGTCAATCTGTGGAACCGGCTGATAATGGACCTGGTATTTCTCTCTCTTTGTCCCACTCGGTGTTGTTCTCCTCTTCCTTCTTGTTCTGTCATCGTTGCTGTCCTCCTCCCCCTCCTTCTCTCTCTATTTCACAGGGAATCACAGCGACATATTTCTGAGTCCTAAGAGGAAATATGGAGGATGGACACTTAATCCTCTGAACTTCAGACAACTGGGACTCCTGTCATGAGCGCGCGCACACACACACACACACACACACACACACACACACACACGACAAAGCAACAGAATTCACATAAATATACAAGGCTGCACTGCCAAAGTTGCAGTTCCTCTATTGACCACCAGCGTCTGAAGTCTCACTCCAAACAGACCGCTACTCTTTTACCATATTTATTAGCTGGGAGTTAGGAGGCGGAGTCAGTTGCTGCCAAGATGGTAGCAAAGCAGCTCATTCTGAGCTTCAAAAATCCTTCTGAGTGATGTAACAAAGGCCTCGTCTTTATTTATACCTGTTAATGGAACAAATCAACAAACAACATAAATACACAGTCTAAGCATATTAATGTTAATATTCTTCTTTTTGTTGAAATTTGCATTAAGTTATTGACATTTAATGAGAAACGCCAGCTGCATTTGTGAATTAATCGTTTATTTATGAAATCTCCCATTAAACATGTATTTTCACTGAAATAAAAAACATTATTTTGCCCAGTCAAATGATTCTGTTGTCGCTTTTCTTCTCAAACATATAGGGGGTGCTCCAGTGGTTCATCCCATAGAGCATGTACCACATGGGCAGAATGTCCCATGTGGTCCCATGTAAATGTAAAAAACGTAGATGCAGTGAGACTCATCCACCCTCAACATCTCCAGATGAATCAGTGACATTTTTCATACACAAATACTCAGATATTCTCACTTCTGCTGCAAGGAGATTAAATGCTCAATAAAGCAAATGAAGTACGGGTATTGTAACTGGGAGTTCCCTCCTTATGTTGCCCTCATGTTTTAATCTTGACTCACTGCTGAAACAATGAAACATGCTGGGTCAGTTTCACAATAGTGATCTATTATTGTCTTCCCGTTTTAGTTCCACATGTGGACAAAGACGTGGAGGCAGGGGTGGTGATTGATTCATTTTCCAGAGCTGCCCCACAACAGAGTTAACTAAAACCAGGTATTTGTGAGTCATTGTTAGTCGGAAAAAGCTAGTTGATTTCCTGTCATGGTTCTCATCACAGCTTTGGTACAGAATGTTTTTCATTAATACAAAAAACTAGACCTTCATATTCCACAGAGCCTCCAGGCTAGACACAGAAGAAATGACGTTTTTTCTAATAGTGTATTAATGTTTCCTGTTTCCTAGTCATCTCTAGGTGTTGAACCTGAAGCCAAATCCTGGTTTTATACCTGTGACATCATCATATATTAAGATGAAGACTGAGTTGATTCACTGTCAATGACTCTGTTTGTCTTACTGAGTCTCTCAGCCTACATCTGATCCACAAGAGTTTAGTAATGGAGGCGCGGCTCAGTGTAGAGGAAGTGATCCTCCTCTTCACTGCAAAACTTCAGCAGCCCTGAAACAGAGCTGAAATATCATCAGTCAGTCCACAAGTAGAGAAGAGTCAGAAGAGTAGGCCTACAGTAGATAGAACAGTAGACTGGAGCTGGAAGCAGGCTGTGCAACATGTGATCAGGTCTGTTGTCTCAGGTGTGTCTCTCAGGCTAGACAGGGCTAAAAGGAATGTAAATATTTGGTGGATGTGTAAGAGACTGTTTGCTAAAAATGTAACAGCACCCTGTAAACCCTGTTTACATTCAGAGTTAATCACCATGTGAATTCTTACAAAAATGCTGAATGTGTTTCCTTCTTCATAAAACACTTCTAAATGTCTTTGGCCTTATGTTTGTAAAAGTTTGTCTGCAGCAGGTGATACTGATTATCACTTCCCAAAAGCATCGTTGTCTCTATAAAATCAGAGGTTACAACACGTCATCTGGGCGGTTAGATCCTCAAGACAGACAAGAGGACAACATCAGACTGTTAAAAAAAGTGACGGGATGGGTTGGAGCTAGCTATTCGCATGCTAACTTCAGTAGACAGGCTGGTGCTAGCTGATTAGCATGGTACCTTAAGTAGACGGGCTAGAAGTAGCTGTTGGAACACTTAAGTAAATGTGCTCGAGGTACCTGGTTAGCATGCTAACTGCCGTAGATGAGCTCGAGCTTGTTCATTAGCACTCTAAATTCAGTAGATGGCTTAAGGCTAGTTGTTTGCATGCTAATAGTAGGACAGGAGATGTGACAGAGTCTAGGGCTGCTGCTGGTGTCCATCTCTCGATAAAGAAATTTTGATACTGACTTTCTTTTCTTTTTTGCCTGGGTATTGGCACATTTTGCCAATTGAAAGCCCCATTCCCACATTTTTTTTCCTTTTTTCTCTAAATTTGTTTAGCCAGGGGTAATATAGTCATGTAAATGATATAGTTTTGATGCTGATTAGTTAGTAAAAAGATGCTAATGTTACTGTTAGCTATGAAACAACAGTAGGCTAATACTTAACCTACAGCTCAGTTTTGGGCTTGCAGTTTGCTGGGCTGCCTCTAGTGGCCAATAAAAGAAAGATGAATGCTGAGTGAATATAGATGAAACCAGTCAGGCTGGATCAGGTCAGGGCATCTTGGTTTCTGCCCTCAGATAGTGATCATCTTTGCTCAAGTCAGAGTTTCACAGGAAGTTCCCCTTTTGGAAGTTCTTTATTTTACAGTAATTGAGGCTAGAGAGAGAGCGAGAGAGAGAGAGAGAGAGAGAGAGAGAGAGAGAGAGAGAGACACAGAGAGAGAGTTCCCGCCTCTGGTGTGTGTGTGTGTGTGTGAGGGGGAGAGAGAAAGAGAGAGAGTGAGAGTGAGAATGTGTGAGTGTGTGTGTATGTGTGTGTGTGTGTGTGTGTGTGTGTGTGTGTGTGTGTGTGTGAATACTCATTTCTCCTCAAACGTCGTTCACTGCATTCTTTAGCTGGAGGGAGGCGACAGCGGAGCATCCGAGAGAGAGAGAGAGAGAGAGAGAGGGACAGGGCAGAGAGACATACCTAGAGAGACAGAGAGACAGAGAGAGAGAGAGAGAGGGAGAGTCCGGAAAGAAGCTGAAACTTGTGAGCTGAGCTCCTGAGCAGGTTGGTTCGGTCTCTGGTTCTTCCTCGTGCTTCAATGTGTGTTCAAGGTTCGACCTCAGGTTCCGGTGTCAGTGGTTCTCTGGACTTAATCCGAGCGGCTGCTTCATCTGCTACGCGTAAAATCCACAGAGCCCCGAACTGATGTCAGTGCCCGGTACCACCGACACCAGCTCCGGTACCGACAGTGAGCCAAGGAGTGCACAGTAACAGCTACAACCGCTCCACGGCCGTTTGTTCTTTTACTGGAGGATACGGAACCAGTGGACTGAACCCAGTGGATTATCACGGTGTGCAATTAACACCGTCTGTCCGTGTGTGTGTGCGCGCGTGTGTGTGTGCGTGCGTGTGCGCGCGGGCGTTGTATCTATTGTCTCACGTGTGATGATGCTCTCGTTAGAGTGTGATAGAATTGTCTCTCATGTTTCTCCCGCTCCCTTTTTAACATCAGTCCTGATGATGATGATGATGATGATGATTGACAGGGGTGACAGTGGCGACGTGTTGACCTGTTAGATAGTGAACGCCTCGAGCCTCAGGTGACTGAACGTGCAGGTGAAACCCGCTCAGAGCCGCATCACACCGGGACTATTTTCACCTGCGGCAGAGACTCGCTGTCCCTCATTGAGATGCAGCTCCAACACTGACAGAGCTGCAGCTGCTGACCAGAGAGCGGGGTGTCATTCTGTTTGTTTGTTTGTTTGTTTTTGTTTGTTGTCTCCGGTGCAGCTCTGCTCGGTCTGACCGGTGATCGTGTGTGTGTGTGTGTGTGTATTCTTTGTGATGTGAATGAGCTCCGTGTTTATATGATGCACAGGACAAGCGTGCACACGCTCGAGTGGACATAAATATGTCTAATTAGATAATTAGGCCGAATAGAAATATGTCATTAAACCAGACCGTTAGCTGTTACTGATTTTTATTCTTCACCTCATCAATCAACAGTATCACTTATTGATCTTCATCTTCATCATGCTCTTCACTGTTTATGCTGCAGCGAGTTGTTTCAGTCCAATGTTGTATCTGTTTCCACAGAGCATACACTGTATATAGCTACACTAGCCTACATATAGTGCACTGTATATGGTGTAATCAACTGTATACACCATATACAGTCAGTGTGCACTGTGTGTAGTGTAAATACAGACTTGAACCATGGCAACTATGGAAACTATTCACAGTTACACTGAATTAGGCTATCAACAGAGTATCAAACTGCTGTGATGAATCTGTAGATGTGACATGACAATAGAGCTAATTTCAGTATGTGTGTGTGTGTGTAAGAGAGAGAGAGAGCGAGAGAGAGAGCATGTAGAGAGCATGGGGGTTGAAAGGGAGAGAGAGAGAGAGAGAGAGAGAGAGAGAGAGAGAGAGAGAGAGAGGCTGAGAGAGCATATGGTCTCTCGTGACGTAACTCCCTGACAACATTGTGTGTGCTTGTGCGGGTTTGTGTGTGTGTGTGTGTGAGAGAGAGAGTGTGTGTGTGTGGGGGTGTGCAGTTTAGGATTAAAACGGTTGATCACCTCATGCCGAAAAAACGCATCAAAATAAACAGAGAAGATGAACGCGGTCACTGCCGCCTCCTGCCTGCTCGTGGCCGCTGTCAGCTGCTTCCTGTACGGCAACAGCGATGTTCTCTCACCGCTGCTCCGCTTCTCTCCCGCAGACTCCTCGATGCCGGAGCCCGAAGCTGCTCCGCGGCGGAGCCCGCAGGGAGTCCCCTACGCCGACCTGCCGCACATCGTCAACGCCGACGGACTGCACCTGTTCTGCCGCTACTGGGAGCCCGATGGCCCGCCAAGGTCAGAGAGAGACACAGAGACAGAGAGACAGAGAGAGAGAGAGACATAGAGAGACAGAGAGAGTGTGTGTGCCTGCAGCCTACAAAGACAGTTGGGTTAATTTTAGGAAGGTTTAAAATTGGTAGTGCGTGTGTGTGTGGGGGTGCTGTAGTTAATCTTGGTCTCATGGTTGTCGAGTCACATGACACTTAAGTTTTTTCTTACTGAGGTCCTGTGTGTTAATCTGTAAACAACAGTAACTACAACAGACTGTGTTTATACTGTGACAGCCTGGTCAGGGTTAGTGGAGAGGAGGAGGTAGCCCTGGGCCAGGCAGCAGTGTGTGAGTTTCTCTTTTAATTCATTGTCAAACATCCCCAAGACAGTAATGTGATCTGTGAGTGGTTAAACAGCATCTTCTCCTCCACTCACTGTAACAGGTGAATCCACAGCACAGTGCACTGTTCTGGTGTGTGACAGCAACAAGCTGAGGAGTAGCAGGTGGAGCTTTCGCTCTGTTCCATGTTCATAATGTCACATTAGAGGGGTCATGTCCTGCTCTGACCTCTAACTGATGACAATGAACATCACCCGGATCAGTGAGTTGTACATCTGCACAGTTTGGTCTCATTAATGAGCTCAGCTTTATCCAAACATCATAATTGTGTTAATCTCTTTGTGGTGACGACAACAGATGCAGCAGAGACTCAGATGAGGTCATGACCCCATTATAGAGAAACAAGGAACAGCATCAGTTTGTTGTTCAGACTTAGAAAGAGGGTAAAGTCAGATTGAACCTGTCTGTGTTGATCTGACACTCTGCATTCACCTGCAGCTCTCTTCTGTGATGGTCCACTGTCACCTTGTTAACTGCTGTCAGTAGTCTTATGGATAAGGACCAGGATCTGGTCTCAAACTCAGTGTGGTCTGTGCTGATCTGGTGACAGTCTGTCTCACTGAGACGAACACTGACTCATTAGTCTGAAACATCAGTCAACTTAGGCCTGAAGCTGGGGCACCATGGTAAGAATTAGTGACACCTGCACTGTGTGACAGTTTGTGATTTGTTGATGTTTTGGAGCAAAGAGAGAGCTTTTACTTTTACCGTTCCTTTAACAAACAGACAAACATGCTCTGAGCTCAGTGTTGGAGCAACTTCCTCAGGTGGCCATTTTTTAATTTTGAGGGGGAAAAAAAGTCTGAATTTCTCAGAATCCATTGCACCTCAGTCCGTTCTCAGACAGTCACGAGTAGGCCTAGAGCTATTTTATAAGTGAAAATGACCAAAAATGACTGAAATCTGAATATCTGCCCATATAATCACAGTATGGTGTTTTACACATGTGGTGCAGCTCTGTTCAGATCTAACTCTGACCCACAGACTGGACTGGAGAATATGAGTGGAGTCTGTGAAGTTGTTTTCATGTTGAAAACCCTCCAGACTCAGGCTGGTGAATATATGGTGAACACATGTGCGCTCACAACACCAGTTCATCTGATCCTGAATCAGCCAACACTCCGACTGACAGAGGTGATGTCTCTATTGTTTCTGTCTGAAGCAGCCAATCATTGACCAGCTGAGCTCACAGCGATAGGGTCTCAGTGGGCAGAGCCTCTGAGTGACATATCTGTCACTCAGCCATGAAGCACATGGCGAGAGAATGGAAAGACAGAGACGTGACAGGAACCTGACATCTGGAGAGAGATGGTGAGCAGAACATGGTGCTGCTCCGGTATGGAGCATAATGATTATTTAACACCATTACTCACTGACTGTGAAACAGCTGCATTTGTAACTAAACTGACTATAACCAAAAAGAAATACGCTCAAGTAAATAAACAGCATCTACTCTGATGTTTCTCTGGTGCTACAAGTTAAAGACGTCAGAGTGAAGGACAGCAGGCAATGGGACATGCTCACTACAGAATGGATGATTTACTTATTTTATCATCTTGTTTTCATAGTTACTGGAAGCCACAGTCATCGTGGAAATAAACTGATATCTGTGTTCGCGCCATGTTCACTGCATCAACCAGGAGCTCACAGCTGTGAATGGGAAACAGCAGTAAACCAGTAAACTAGTGTAAATGGTTCCTGGTCCCTCTGGTTTGTGTCTCTATTGAGCAGTGAGAGCTGAATGAGTGGAGGCTGAAAATAGCTGCAGCACTGTAACAGTTTCAGGTCTTATATAAGAGCTACTGAGTGGAGGCCGGTGGCTGAGCAGGATGCTGCAGCTACAGAGTCACAGCAGCAAGCAGAGGGGGGTCATGGGTTTAAGGCTCAGTCCAGGTTCTGTGGCCAGAGGCTGAGTAGATCCAGACTGAGACGTTCACAGTCAAACCAAGACTCATGAAAACCTGCAGATCCTGCAGACTCAGCTGTGGTCGGTTTACTGCAGCTTTTACAGGGAAACAGAAGCTGTTCACTCACATCACATCCATCACGCTGTGGGTGGGGGATCTGAGGTCTGATGTTTAACCGAAAGCAGAGCTGAACATCCATGAGCGGATTTCAGATCAGCTTGTTTCTGAGAGTCTATTCAACACACAGACTTCCTGTTTCAACACAACGTTCAGTGTTTCACAATAAAAGCCCTCAGCAGCACCCACTCACTGCACTCAGATCAGTAATGAAACACAGTGTGGGACAGTGCCTTCACTTTCACTTGTGTGATGAGAACAGCTTCATATCAGCAGCTCTGAAGACAGAGGAGGTTCTTCCACTGATGATGATGATGGATTGGTCGATTGTCGTGATGTTTACTGTGACTTTAGTCTCTGCAGTAGAATTAGATGAAAAACAAGCAGCTTCTTCTCTGCTCTATTCATAAATTACCGATCAGCCACCCTGCTCTGTTTTGTTATCTTTCCTCTTAATGTTCAGCCTGACAGGTGAATGATAAACTGAGCAGGTGATGAGTTAAACTGTAGCCACACAGTTGTGTTTCACCTGCCCTCATATTGAAATAAGCGGAACAGTTAAATGACGTCAGAAAAGGCTGATGTGTAAAGTGACACACACTAAAAAAATACTGAAATACACTGACATATACTGACACACATTGTTAAATACTGACACACACTGACATATAGTGACACACACTCAGAGCATCACAGCTGTGATAGTGATGTCTGTTGTGAGTCTGTTGTCTGCTGTACCATGGCTGCTGACTGGATGTTACTGTCAAGTGTCTGTGTCTCCAAAATCTAAAAAAATCCCAAAATCCACCTTAATATATTAGTCAAATATCACATGTTTAGGTTTTCAGACATCTCACTGACTCTAACAAAAATGTTTGTCAGATGAATGGTTGAGTGTAAGATGGGGTCAAAGGTCACTGGGTCTTGAAAAGAAGAGGTTGAACTGATTAATTTGGCGCCGATAGGACATTGTATAAACTATTGTTAATGCAGAAGTCAGGCTCTGATTGTGGCTGGGGGCTGTGCAGCCTCCCTGTTGTTCACTCATCTACATTATGCTGTTGCACCAGATCTGCAAGCAGAGGTAAGGCAACAGTAACACAGAGAAGATTAAAATACAGGCTCATCATTCTGCTGGTTGAATTAGTTTATTTTTACTTGCAATTGTTTGATTGCACTTACTTAAACTGTCTATGAACATAGTTCATGAGTTCACTTTGACTTCACGGCTCTGCTGGGCTGTGTCCTGTGTGCCATATCTGTGTGTGTGTGTGTGTGTGTGTGTGTGTGTGTGTGTGTGTGTTGAGTTTTATAAAAAAAAAAAACCTCATCTGCAGAGATCTTCTCCTCAAAGACAAACATACCTGATTAAAAACAATTGAAACACTATAATGATGCATTTCTTCAATGGACTCAGGATGTCAGGAGGGAGAGATGAGCCACTGGAGATGCTTTAATGTCCGGCCGTGAAGCGATTGAGGGAAAATGTTCGTTATGTAGAGATCTATGTCAGCCAAAAAAAATCCAGCTCGACGTGACCCACTAACGGCCATTAATCAGATAATAGCTTTTTCCTGCTCCAAAGCATTGTTATTCTACCAGCCTTTAAAAATCCACTATCCACTATCCACTATCCACTCCGACCTCACCTAAAAAGCCTTTTCACTAGAATCGCAAAGTAGGTGAAGGGTGCGAGGGAGGAGGGGATTGGCATCATCAATGATTGACAGCTCTTTCAACAGATGTCCAACTGGGTCTCGAACCCTCATGGAGACCTGTGTTCCAGTATGCACTGCACAGCTGGCATGTTTACATAGAGGACTTGTCATTGATCTTTGTAATGACACACAGATGCACACACACCGCTGCTGTTAGTTGCCCTGTGTAACAGTCTTTCCCTTTGTCTTTTACCTTGTAAGTTATTCAGTCCATAAAGTCACATGTTTTTCCATAGAGAGTAAATGTTTCCAGCGGCGATCATTTACTGCCAGTGAACATGAGGATCTGTTTTCAATTTTCAATCCACTCAGATTTATATTGACCATCGGGTTATTCTATATAATTATTATGATTTACATTAATCTGATTTCTGCGGCTCTGCACATGCATTAAGTATGAGGATGGATTTAATGTGATTCATGATGCCTTTGGGAAGAGATAATGTTTCAACAGTGAAAGATAAATACAGTTAGAGCAGAAATATTACTGTGTAGATTCAACAGTTACCAGTGGAGCCATTAGAAGAGTCCCGACATAAACCTTCTCTGCACAGTTTTATACTATCTGCTGCATACAGTGCTCTACAAGCTGTTTTGAATGATTTAAAAACTTTGCATGTCTCTCAGGTAGCTATATGTCATGTAAATCAATAGGGCTGCACTGTATTATTGAGCTTTACACTTAGTTTATTGCTCTGAAGATAAAACATAAGGACACGAGTAAATTGTTGAAACTCGCCTGAAGCTCTTTTCATTTTCATATTCTCTGGAGTGTAAACCTCCTGCTGCTGTCTGCCTCCACACACTCATTTCCTGTCTTTTGTCTGTCATACGAACACACACACACTCTCTCTATCTCTTTTCCTCAGTTCTGGCTCTGTCACACTTCCTCACACTGCCAGGCTCCATCTTGTTTTCTGTCACATATTGGTGTCCATGTTGTGTTGCTCCTCCTGCAGGAGAGAATTCACAGTCTGACACAGCAGCGACCTGAACGAACCACCATGCTTCATCTCAGGATGCTATAATACTCAGCAGGTTTAGCAGCAGGGTTAGCAGCCACACTATCTCATTAATTTGTTTATAAGCTTGGAGATGGATGAAGAGAACTGGAGACCAGTGATCACCTGTGTTACTGCAGAGGCCTGGGTAGAAGACCGTTTGCATAGTTAACCTATGTCAGTAGCGGAGCTTGTTAGAGCTCAGTTTACTCAGAATATGTGTTTGTACTGTTGACTAGTCTTTAACGCTCACTAAAGAAAATGGAGGATGGAGGACATGGAGACACGAAGATCAAAGGAACAACAGCTTCCTCCATGTTGGACTCAGCAGCTATTGGTGTCTCGTCTCTTCTATCTCAGTCTGTCTCTGGTCTCTTGTCCTTTAATCTTTGCTTCTATATTTGTATACTGAACACTCTAACCCATAACTACACATCCATTGAGGGTGTGTGTGCAAGCATTTATGTGGTCACCCACCCACGTACATGTATGGTCACACACACAGCACCGCGTCCTTTGGGAGGCTTTTCATAGAGACCTCAGCAATTTGGGTCATTTCTCCTATAGACTCACATACATGCATGCATATGCATGCATGAATGCTCGCACACACACACACACACACACAGTCTAAGTCCAGTAATCAGATTAACAGAGCAGTTCTGTCTTATCCTCTGTCTCCTCTCAAGTCTGGACCCTACACAGTGATTACAGTATGTGAAGTTTATATGAGGCTGCACCAGTCAGTCAACACTGATCAAAACTGACAATCACTGATCAAACACTGGTCCTCACAGCTTCACATTTAAAATACTGAACTAAGAAATACAAACCAGTGAACAGTGGGATGTCTGATCTGACTCCCACTGATCTTAGCATTGGTTTTTTCATCATGTTGGCAGCTACAGCTCATTAACAACACTGGCTGTGCTGTTGTGTGTCTGATGGGATCACATGACCAGCTAGTGCATTAGCAAACGTTCTCATCAAAAGCTAATGAGGCTCTGTTGCCCCAGAGGTCACTTCTCATATGTCTTCATGAGTGAAAAGAAGCTTCCTGCTTCATAGAAACTTATTTTTTTCTCTTGCATGGATTATGTCCATTAACCTGTGATCCAGCTGAAGCTGTGAAAAAGTGATAGAAAACTCAGACTTTCACGTCCCGTGTGGATGTTGTTGTTGTGTCAGTGTGGTGATGATTCACATCAGAGTCTGAGCAGTGAGAATCTGAACCACCTTCAGTCAGTCAGCAGCTTTAAGAGGATCAGAGTGTGGCTTTGTTTGGGCCTGTGTCTGTTTGGAGAAGCTCAGAGCTCATTGTTTTAGTAAGGCTGAGAGACACCATGTTGGTCCACCACTAACAGTGTGGGAGACCAGAGGGTATGTAGTTCCCATAGAGATAGACACAGTTACACAGTGATGATCAATACATCTGTAACCAGGCACTAATCAATAAACCTGTAAATATTTAATATGCATATTTATATATCTACAAATATGTCTGAGTGATCAGATCACTGATGGTTCCTGAATGTGTATTGGCACTGTGAACATCTGTATGTTACAGCCTGCTGCTGCTGAGTGTGTGAATGAACTCAAATGTGCAGACTGATGAAATGGTTCAGAGATTAGCTCTGAGAGAAAATAAACCCTGTCAGCAGGTTCTGATTTTACTTCTCTGCTCTTCTCTTCTCAGAGGGAGAGAAAGAGAGAGAAAGAAGGAGGACAAATGCAAGCAGAGAGGTGTAGAGAACAGAGGACATCTCATCACTTTACAGTCGTCTCCACTATGAACCCAGATTAGCCCCATTAAACCCCCCTCCCACCCCTAGCCTGTGTGTGACACAACATCATGTCCACACAAAGACATTCATTCACACACACACACACACACACAAACACCAACAAGTGCAGAGGAAGTCTCAGCCTGTGGGGGGTTGAGGCCTCTGAAAGGAGGAGAGAGCAGAGTGATTTACTAATGAAGCCTGATGAACAGACGCTCCATTAACATCAGCTTCACTAACATCAAACACATGGAGGTTCCTGTTCATCAGATAAACAGGAATCATTTGAAGTGGATCATGTGGTCATCAGTAAACTGTTCAGCCTCAGCGCATCAGTTTGTCTGTTTATGTTATAAATCACTTAATCCGAGTCAGTGATCCAGCTGCTGTGTGGTTATTGTGGCTGTAGCTTCACTCAGTCTCAGTCTTTGTTTGAATAAACACATTGAGGGAGTAAACTGCTCTCATGTGTATTCATGTGTCACACTTGGTTTTACTGGATTCCCTCAGTCTGTTCAGAGTCAGGGGGTGGAGGTTGGAGACAGATAGATGGACAGATGAGTGATGTCACTGTGTCTGTCTTTACACAGTTTTATCATCATGCTGTTATCTTCATCTCACACATCAACACACACGTAGGACAGAATGTACAGTGTGTACATATACACATACTGGATCAGCACCTGCACCTCTCGGCAAGAAGGTTCTGGGCTCAGTTCCTGGTCCTGGGGCATTTCTTGGTGATTTGCATGTTCTCCCTGTGTCTAGGTGGGTTCTGTTTGGGTTCTCCAGCTTCTTCCCACAGATTGTGAGTGTCCATCTCGACATGTCAGTGCTGAGATAGACTGGCAACCTGTCCAGCCCCCCCCTCCATGCAACCTTGCATGGATAAGCGATGAGATAAGATAGTGGATGGATGTTCAGAAGGAATTAGCAAACTTCTGGGTCAGTCTCTGAGTTGTGTCACTGAGGAAGCAGCTCAGGACTTCTTCAGCTGACCGAGAAAACGTTACAGCCCCATACAGAGAAAGACAAACATGCGCTGTTTATAGAGAGTAGAGTCTGTGTGTATGAATAGACTTGGATAAACTTCACCCCCTCTCTGTTTCTCTCTCAGGGGTCTGGTGTTTGTGGCCCATGGAGCTGGAGAGCACAGTGGCCCGTACGATGAAGTCGCTCAGAGACTGAAGGAGCTGTCACTGCTGGTGTTTGCACATGACCACAGTGAGTCTCCCACACACGCACGCACACACACACACACACACACACACACACACACCAACAAGTGCAGAGGAAGTCTCAGCCTGCGGGGGGATGAGGCCTCTGAAAGGAGGAGAGAGCAGAGTGACACACACACACAAATTGCACATCCATGCATTGACATTTAGGTGGCAGGCAGGTGACGGTCCTGTGGTTTGTTAAAGTCAAGTCAGTGTCACACAGAGGTCCAGTCGTTACATAATCATTTTACATCAAACATGTTGCAATGTGGGTTTGGGACATTTGATTTCACATGTTTACTTCTTTCACTTCCTGTTTGTAAACAGAATAATAATGCTGCTCAGATCTGAGTTAATCACCTCTTAGCTCTGAGCTAAATGCTGATCTCAGCTCTGTTGACTGCAGGAAAATGAACTGATGATGTTTATAAAAGCTACAAACATGTGACTAAGAACAGAGGAACAGGAATTAACTGAGGGGACACAAACTGTAGCTGGACAGTAATGAGAGACTGTGAGGCTGTGTCTTTGTACTGTACTAGTGTTAGGTCATGTGACTGTGCTGCAAGAGAAAGAGAGAGTCAACAGCTGTAGATATGGAAACAAATTTTCACTCAGCAGCTCACAGTGTTGATGGAAAATACTGAACACACACACACACACACACACACACACACACACACAGAGCCTCTGTGCAGACTGCAGGCCTCTCTGTTCTTTACCAGTCCATATTATTTGTGTGTAAATCATTTTCCTCAGTGTTGCTGCAGAATCATCGTATCACTGTGTGTGTGTGTGTGTGTGTGTGTGTGTGTGTGTGTGCGTCCCGCAGCAGGTCTGACACTTCATTATCAGGCAGTGGTGAAATATTTTACTCCGGTGTAACGAGACACGAGCATGAAGCTCCTGCGCATACACACAGCGAATAACAAGTTTTACATCTAATTAGATAGATTCAGGCCCTAGAGATGTGATTGGTTGAGCTGCTGTGACTGGATCAGCTTCATCCAGAGTCTGTGTGTAGCAATGAGATGTTTTTATTATTATCACACCAACACGTCAGGAAATATCTTCATTTGAAACAATGAAATTAACATGTTAACATCTTAAAGTTTTATTCAGTGCTGAGACAGTCAGCCACTTAATTAGGCAACTGACAAAAAATAATCGCTCAATAAATGAAGTCACTAATCAAAGAAAATCATTTTCTGGTTTCAGTTTGTCAGGTGTGAAAATTAGATTGTTCAGTATAAACTGGATTTATAATTGTAACCGCTGTTTGCAGCGCATTCATTAATTATTAATGTCAATATCAAACATTTTGTTCTATCACACACATTATTTAACACAGTGACTCCTTTATATTGTGTTAAAATATGAACTGGTGTTTTTAAATGTCACATTCAGGGAATGTCAGTGGGACGAACCTATTGATCAGTTCATCAACAATTAATCAAGTGATCAGTTCTCACTGTTATTAGGACGCGACTATCACCACTAAATGTATAATTTTGTTGTGTGTGTGTGTGTGTTTGTGTCTGTGTGTGTGATGACAGTGGAGTGTGTTGAAATTGATCCTATGTGGGAGGGGCTCTTCATTAGTCCCCTTTGTTGTGATTGGCTATATAGCCATACCACCCATATCCTATACCCTATTTTAACGAGTACACATTTGCGTTGTGTGTGCATGCCTGAGTGAGTGAGTGTTTGTGCATGTTTGTGTGTACGTGCGCATGTGTGTGTGGGAGGGGTCGGGTCTTCTTCTTTTTTCCTTCTTTTTTAACTTGTAAAGCACTTTGTTGCATTTTATATGTATGAAAGGTGCTATATAAAGAAATAAAGTTTAAGTTTATTGATCTCCACACTGTGCTGATAACATTAGCATTGATTGGACACAGAGAAGATGCTGAATTCATTATACTCAGACACACACACACACTCACACTTGGTGCCAGCCTCACCTCTCAGCCACTGCTGCTGAGAGCTGGAGGAAAATGTGTGTGTGTTTGTTTGTGTGTGAATGCACACATACATATTCATATATGTTTCCTCTTCCATCTGTCAGTCACATCTCTTTTCCCTCCTCTTTCTCTCATCTTCTCAGTCATCTCACTTTTCACTCCACTTCACTCCTCACTCGTCCCCTTCGTTCTCCGTCATGTCTCTCCTCTTTCTCATACTCATCCAGACTACATATACGTACGCATACATACTTAACTTTTCGCCCTCTCACAAAACACACACACACACACACACACACACACACACTCATCATATTTGTTTCATCCTTGTGTTTCTTTAACTGTTTTTTGCTTTGTTGTTTTTGTTTTTACCACCTCAGTGGGTCATGGTCAGAGTGAAGGCGACAGGATGAACATCAAAGATTTCCAGCTTTACATTAGAGATTCTCTGCAGCACATCGATCTGATGAGGTCACGTCACCCCGACCTGCCCGTCTTCATCGTGGGCCACTCCATGGTAGGAAATTTCACAAGATAATAAAGTGTGTGTGTGTGTGTGTGTGTGTGTGTGTGTGTGATTCTCACACTTCTCCAGGTTTGGTGTGATATTACATACTCTCAGAGTTCCTGGTACAATGAGCCACACGCACGCTTTGTTCTAACATGAATCAGCAGAGCAATAATAATCAAGCAGGTTAGAAACACCTGAGCACTATGCTCTTGGTTTGATTGGTAGCAGGTTCACTGTGATGGACAAACTGTCTTCAGCTCAAACAGCTGTTGCCTTTGACCCAGTGACACAGATCAGGCTCCAGTCTGAGGTTCATCGACCTCAAGGACGACAAGTCAGAGGAGCAGACATGTTCTCATGTCATCTTAACATGTTCAACTAGAAGTGTTTTCTTCTGTGTGGATAACAAAGAGATATTTGATCGATCAGTTTATAAATAATTTATTCATCTGTCAATTATTCTTCAGGAAAATTATTGTTTTCTAGCTGCAGCTGGTTAGCTTAGCATAAAACCTGGTGCAGCAGGTACCCTGACTCAGTTCAGTGACACCTACCTCCCCCATCATGTTTTTAACATGTAGCTGCCCTGAAAACAACAGTCTTTATTACTCTCTGTTCTGGTGGATGTTTAATACTGAGTAGCACCACGCTAGCTATTTCTATATGTTTCCAGTCTTTAAGCTAAGCTAATCATCTCTAGGTTCCAGCTCCATGTTTGATTGTTTGTAAAGTAAAGAAGATTTTATCTACTGTGTCACTGACACAGTTTGAGTTTAACACAGAACATACAATGAGTAGATTTCATAAATGATTAATTTCCCATGAGTCTCTCTGTCACCACCTCAGGGCTTGTGTGTGTTGCATAAATGTGTCACAGTCTGACAGTGTCAACACTTCATCATAGGAAGGAACAGGATCTTATAGAACGAGTGGTGTGTTCAGCTCCTCACACTCTCACTGTTCATTAAGACACTAACTGATTTAAGACAGCAGTGAGGAGTTAAATAACAAATGATCACTGTGTGTTTAAATTGGTGTGGCGACCTCTGACCCCTTACCCCTTACCTTACCTCACCTCTGACCTCTGACCTCTGTGAAGGATCAAACTGCTCAGATTTTTAATGTTTTCACGTTGAAGTCACACACTTCGACACAACAGATGAAATGACAGATTAACTGTTACAGTGTGTGAAACACTGAACAAACACCTGTTACCTGTCACAGCTGTCAATCAGTGGCCATGTTGGACTCAATAGCAGATCTGACTTCATGGAGAAACAAGATCTTCATAGTTTAGAAATATAAATATAAAATTCTGTGACACAATTCAGTGTAAATCAGACTGAATCCGATGGAGGCTTTTCCTCTCTTCTCTTTCTTCCACAGTTCATGTCCACCCTCCATTTGTTTTGCTTTAGACCTCACCCTCCTCCTCTTCCTATGAAACCCAACCCAAAGTAAATGTTGTGTTTCCCAGCATCCTGTGAGCATAAACAGGGTGGAGCCTCAGAGACAATGTGAACCACCTGTGGATCCACAGGAAGTGAGGATGTCCTGAGGAGGCGGAACTTCAGTGGTCTCACTGTCTTGTCTAGTTTCCTCCGATTCATCTCTGCTGAGGTGGAGTCAGAGATGTCAAAGCCTCCAGCTTGGCTCCTCCTCCTCTCAATCGTCTTCGTGTCTCTGGCTCAGACTCATTTGTCATCCTCAGTGCCAGAGTTTATGTAACAGTTATTGGCCTCCCATCCCTCCATCTCTCTCTCTGTCAGTTACCCATTCTTTCACTCTTCTCTAACAGGGTTGTCACTGGCCAAATTGGGGCCCTAAGTGACATTTTGTCCCCTCCCTCTCCCCTATCCCACAAGTGTAGAGTGGGTACAGAATAATTGCAATCCGTCCAAACAACATCTGATATAAATTAGGTCAGCCATTTAAAATAACAAGAAGTAAAATCACTTCAATCTAAAATGAATAAATAAATTTAAAATGAGTATATCTGTCACAAACTAGGCCATCAGTTCACAAACAGCTTCAACAAGAGACGTTTTCCTTAAAAAGTAACTTCAGCCTAAAATAAATATTAGCAGCCAGCCTTGTGTCTTTTAGCAGAGACAGTACAGGATGTTCACTGTTCTCTCCTGTCTCTACAGGGTATAGTAAATATCTCAAAGCAGGTCAGTGAGGTAAACAAGCTTCTTTCACACATATACACAACAGCACTGAAGCTTGAGCTTTTTCTCTTGATTGTGCCAGATTCAAAGTGCCTTTTCGTCGCCATCTCTTTAACTGCACTGGTGTCTTTCTCTTAGACAGTGAATGTCAGTCATTGCGGTGATGTGAGTGGCGGATAACCTTCCTTCTCTCCTTTCAAACATGCAGCCTGCTCACACCGGGGACACTGCATTTGTTGCGCTGCATTTGCACATAAAGAGAGGCCCCCAATGCAACATGAGACCTATGCATAGTGCATATGCTGCATTTAGGGAAGGGTAGGCCCCAAAACTGCTGTTCTATCAGTTCTCATTTTTATCTTTTTATGAATGAAGTGAAGTCTTTATTGTAATGTTCACTGACTTCATGTTGTCACTGACAGATTTAACAAAAACCTGAAACCAGCTGACATGAAGAGCAAACAGTCAGAGCAGCAGGTCATTTGTCCCCTCATCAGTGACAGCTCAACTGAACTTCACTCACCCAAGAACTGATAAGATTTAAGTGCCTAAAGGTCAAAGGTCAACGTCAATGTGACTTCACACAGATCTTTCCTGTGACTGAGGATGGACCAGAAATAGCTGAAACTAGTCAATGTGGCAGAGAGATACAACCATGAAGAGGGGACTCCTCTGTGATGTGACCACAGTCTGGTTCTTATCACATTAATGTATGTACAGATGTTTTCATGATGACGACTTGGTTCATATAATGTGAGAGATTCTCCTCAGGCTTTAGTCACTGTGAACAACAGCAGCATTCATCCACTTGAAGAGCCTCTCTGTTCACACTGCGTGTGTGTGTACGTGTGTGAGTGTGTGAGTGTGTGAGTATGTGTTCTCTTGTGTCTTTAGAAAGTGAAATTTTCTGGTGGGAAGTTTTTTGTCTCCTGCAGCCTCATGAATATTCAACCACTGACAAAGAAACTTTCAATACAAAGTTGAGGCCAATTAGGCATTTTTGTGTGTGTGTTACGAAGGATCGTTGCTCCTCATTACAGGGTTTAAACCCCAGTCAGAGGAGGTGTGGCTTTGTGCCGCCATCGGCTGCAGCTCCATTCTGAGCTCTGTGTGTGTGTGTGCATGCGTGTGTGTGTGTCTGTGTTCACTGCAGCAGCAGCAGCAGCACCCGGGTGGAAACTCTCTCAGTCTAAACAAAGAACAGTTTGTTTCATGTTGGTCTCGACCTTTGAGTTGTTTCCCACTGATGCAGGTTCAGAACCTCTCACACACTTAACTGACCTTCATCCTCTCTCTCTCTCTCTCTTTCTCTCTCTCTTACACCCACTTGTTCTTTCTATCATTTATTATTTTTAATCTGGTTGATTCTCTGTTGTCTCCTGTCACTGCTTTGACCCGTGCAGAGAGTCAAATTTATTTGACCCAATTTGACCTTTGACCTCATTTGGTGGTACCTCAGTTCCCTCATGTTTAATGTGACATTAACAATGTTAAATTGTGTCCACACTGACTGTAGCAGCAGAGAGTCAGAGCTGCAGATTCACCAAGGCCATAGTCACTCAGCTTCGTAGAACAGATCACAGTTCTCAGTAACTGACCCAGACCTAACTTGACTCTGATCCTCCACCACCCTCTGTACAGCCACCAGGTTCAGTGTGAATCAGCTCAGGTCTACTGACAGACAAACACAAAGAAAATGTAACCATAAAGTAGAGCCGTCAGGTGATGCTGTGGTAGCATGCCAGCAGAAACAGGACTTGGTGCATGTGGATCTGTTGAGATAAAAGACAGTACAACAATTGGGAATCAATCTGACGATCACTGCGTTGGGCATTACCAACATGGGACGTGCTCTTAACCACGCGACCACCCCACATCACATGATTGACATCAAATTATCTATTTATATTTACACACATGAATGAAATAATGCATGAGTTCATTGCCCAAGGTGTTTTATTGAGATGTTTTATTGTTGTGTGATGTGCTCAAATGATGTGCCACCAAGTCAATCTGAATTCTCACCCTGACCTCCAGCCTGACCTCAATATGACGTTAACATGACCTTATTGTGACCTTAGCATGACCCTAGCGTGATGTTAAGATGTGATGAGACACCATTTCAGAATCTCATCCTTCAAACATGAGACACTTTTCTCCTTGTTAGTTTTAATCTAACAGTTGAATGAACGGAGTGAACTATCTCTCCTCCTTATGCAGGGCGGCGCCATCTCCATCCTGACGTCCTGTGAAAGGCCCACTGAGTTTTCTGGAGTGGTTCTGATTGCACCCATGGTCCAGATGAATCCAGACTCAGCCACACCCTTCAAGGTCTCACATCATCACTTAACCCACTCTCCTCTCTCTCTCTCTCTGTCTCTCTCTCTCTCTCGATCGGTGTGACAGTCTGTCAGTGTGTGACCAGACTTCAGACTTGTGTGTTGTTGTTATTGTTATCATTATTATTATTATTATTAATAATAATATTAATAATAATAATAATAATAATAATAATAATAATAATAATAATAATAATAATAATGCAGACAGGTCAGTTAACACACTTGGACTGTGTCTTATTAGGTGGAGTTGTGTCTGTGTTTCTTCAGGTTTTCCTGGCAAAGCTTCTGAACCACATGTTACCAAGTCTCAGACTGGGCTCCATCGAGTCCAAATGGGTCTCACGGGACAAGACCAAGGTGAGGGGTGTGTGTCTGTGTTGAGCTGCATTGTTGTCTGTGATTGTGTCTGTGGAAAAAAATAGAATTTACAAGGTCCCAGGGGAAATCTGAATGCAAGTTTTGCGCCAACTTTTGTTGAACTGTCCCATGATGAAAGTTGCTCCATAGATCCTTGAACATTTTCTACCCTCAAGTGTTTTGTTGTCTGGCCAAGTGTGTGCGTGCATGTGTGTGTTGGGTGGGATTCTTAGTAATTATATAAACAGGTGCATGTAGTTTGTGTTGGAGTGTATGTTTATGTTGGATGCATATTTCTTGTTTAACCTTCAGTTGAACCCCATAGGACACACACACACACAGAGTCAGGACTGTGCCCCATTGTATCTGTGAACATGTTGTAGTAATAAACAGTGAGAACACGATCTCACTTCCTGTCTCTGTCAGAGGAAACGGTGTGGTCACAATAAAAAACTAGAAGAAGAAGAAGAAAGTCACTCCCTGTCCAGAGATAGAGACCACTCTGATAGCAACCCCTCCTGACTGCTGTCTCATAACTGATGTTTATTCTAAAGTTGTCAGTGTTATTCAGTTTTCTAATGACTGAGTGAGTGGAGAAGGTTGAACACCAACCTCAGAACACACATGTAGGAATCATATAGAGGTATAAATAAATCTTTAATGTGATTTAATGTGTTTCATCTAATCAGTCGTTTCATGATTTATCTATGATTTATTTCAGAAAAATAAAGAAACAAACACATTTAGACTGTATTATATTGTCATAACAGCTGGTAACCAGGAGACTGGTTCAAAACGTTTCAGGCCTTTCTTGGAAATTGCTTTAGGTCACATTGACATCACAGACAAAATGTGACAAGGGAAAAGTGAGGATCTTTTTGTGTGTGTGTGTGTGTGTGTGTGTGTGTGTGAGTGTGAGTGGGAATGGTCACTGATTCTGGTAGTTTTCCCAGGATTTTCTTCTCCCCCTCTTTGCTGTGGCCTCTTCCATATTTGGATTCAATGATAAGATTCACCAAGCTTGTTAAATAGGACAACTCACCACAGACATCCAGACCACTGTACCGCTGTCTGCTGTGTAAATGTACAGTGGTTGGTTGCTATGGTTACATGAGGAGCGAGATGAGGAATGTATGTGGGAATATGAGCTGTTTAAGCAAAGTTTATATTTGTTTACTTAGCGTAAATTCAACAAAGTTGCAGAACAATCATGAGCTACAGCATTTTAGCCATAATACCCCTGTTCTCGTGCTGCCCTCCCAGGTGGCAGCTTATGACAATGATGAGCTGAACTTCCACGGTGGGGTGCGGGTTTCATTCGGCATGCAGCTGATGGGTGCCACTGCTCGCATCGAGAGGGAGATTGCATCCATCAGATGGCCTTTCTTTCTGCTGCATGGAGATGCCGACAAGCTCTGTGACATCAGAGGCTCCAAGATGATGTATGAGAACGCCGCCAGCACCGACAAGAGACTTAAGGTATGGACAATGACTCATCTGAGCTACGATGGCCCAACGGGATCAATAGGCTGCAGCAGAAGAAAACAGGAACAACAACACACACAAACACAAACATAGACCACCTAGACAAGACCTAACACAAACACGCACGACACACAAACAAGTTTATCCAGTGGACACTACAAAGTGACAGTCCAGGATCGGGTTGTTCAGTGCTTCCTGCTGCTTTACTGTTAAAGTTAGGAAGATGAAATGTGCTTAGCTGTTACCTTAGCCTTTGGGTCCATCACTTTGCAGTGTCCCCTTGGAAACACTTTTGTTGTGCATCTGTATTCGTGTTGTACTGTCCAGCTCAGGTCTCAGCCTGTTGATGATGTTTGCTGATGTTGTTTTGTTTCCTTCAGCTGCAGCATTTTGACCTTCAGGGCCACCGTAGACAATGTCTGATTTTTATTCTGAAAGTCTGCCTGGTGAGCAAAGTGAGACTGGCCGCGGTGTACAGCTGATCCCTCAGCTCAGGTCTGGCCCACATCTGTTGTGACTGAAAATTATGAGTGTTACTGTGAGTGTGAATTAGTTGGTCCAGATGTAGAAGCAGTAAGTGACAATCACACCTCATATGGGCCAGATGTGGACCATGTTTGAGCCTGTTATCAAACAGCTGCTTCACTCCCATCCATGTGTCTCTCAGTGTGGAGCTGTCTGTTGCTTCAGTTTGAGATGTTGATGCAGTGTTCCAGTCAAACCCAGTATAACAGTCAACAGATGTTTGTCTCATCTGTCTCCAGGGAGATGATGATTAACAGGGTGCTTTCATTGTAAACTCTTCCCCCTCTGAAGAGGGATGTGAGTGTGTAAAGAAGGAAGTAATGTCACATGCAGTGAACCTTACGTATGAAGAGAACAATGAGAACATGACAGAAGTGAAAAGAGTCACTAACACTATCAGAGAGTCAGGAGTCTGTCTGGTTGATCTGGTTGATCTATTGATCAGTCTGTTGATCAGTGGATTTGTCTGTTTCTTACCCCTTAGTTTAAACAAGTGAAGCAGCTGCTGTGTATTCACCAGTCTGAATTATTTTAATCATCATGTTTTATTTTGATAAAACTCTTGATTTTCAAATCTGAACTGAAAAACGTGGCAGAAACACAGACATGAGGACAGTTTCTACTGACAATTTGTCCAGACTGTTACACCACATGTACCTGCTGTTTTTAGTAACAACTTCATAGAGATGAGATCTCACAGTATCTCACGTGACTTCAGAAGAAAAACAAACATGAGGACTGACGGACAGGCTCCCACTCCATCAGTAAAACATCATATTGACACACTTGATGATTATTTGGAAAAATAATTATTTGCACGCTCTGTTCTCCTGCCTGTGTAAACCACCACACTCCAGTGACGAATGGGTGTGACCTCATCTCTCTCACTGTCTCCTGTCAGGTGTATGAGGGTGGGTACCATGCCCTCCACCATGATCTGCCAGAGGTGGTCGAGTCTGTGCTGAAGGAGGTGACGAGCTGGATCACAGAGCGGCTGCCTCCCCCCACATCACCCCCACAGCAAGTGTCAAAGACTCATAACCAGGTCAACTGAGTCTGTGAGACACAACAACTACACAGCTACTACACGGTAGTGTGAGGAGGAGCAGAGACTGACATCACTGTTTACTAACCCCAGCCCCTCTTTGTATCTGTCAATCAGAGTTAGATTGGATGATGGGTTCAGACACTTAGCAGCTGTTTCCCTTCAACACTTATAATCATCTGTTCATTAATTAGATGACATTATCATCATTGTCATTATCTGAGCTTGTTCAGCTGAGGTCAAAGTGCAGTAATTATACGTGTGCTCCTCCACATGTAGGACACAGTTGTGACTTTTATGGAATATGTTATTGATCTCCCCCATCCTCCACTCATAGGCATAAGAGGTCAGGGTCAGGGGTCAGTGCAGGTTGAAGTGGCTCCTCACACTGATTCACAGGCAGCTCATATTTCAGTCAGAGCATCTCTGTTCTGTTTTCTACTGTTACCACCCTAAAACCAGCCTGAGATGTAAGTTTAAATTTTGAGACTAATCACAACAAAATATTTTATATAAAGTGATATTTTATTTATTTTCTTCATCTCTATCACTGCCGTTTACTGACTCTCAGCCCAAATAATGATTAAAATTTTTTTTTAACTTAACAAAAACATTAAGTACCAAAACAATAAAAACACAGATAACGTCACACTTCACAAAAGATTAAAAATAGGAAACAAACAAAACACAGATTGCTACACCATTGCAGTCACAACCAGCCTTGTTTGATTTCACCCGCTGTTATACTTCTACATGATTTTAACATCATGATTTATTTGATAACTTCTGTCCACTGTTACTCTTTATATTTCCTTAATGTCCCTGAACTACATGCAGCACTGCCTCTAAAGAAGCGGGAAAGTGACCAGGTGAAGCAGCTTTGTCTCCCTCTCTGCAGGTGGCATTCAGAGGCAAAGCACAAAGGGTCAAAAGGCCAAAAGGTCTCTCCTCTTTGTGACCTCTGACCTTTAAAGGTCACTGCTGACTTAACTAGTCACAGTGAGGCTGTAGAGTGAGCCCAGCAGGAGGGGACACAGTCGATCAATCTCTTCATTTAGCCACAGTAAAGTGACATTTCTACTGACACAGTGGAACCAGAACAGAACACCGAGGGCGAAGTTTTTAGTGTCCCCCAGAAACACCTGTGTTGTGTGTGTTTGCAGCTTATGTGTTGTCAAACTGATAAAAGTATTTTCTGAAGGTGATACTTTGAGCTTCAGGGCCACCATAGTTATCAGGAACAGATGGCAGGATTTATGAGCACATGATGTCACAGGGGCCTGAACTCCAGGTGAACTCTGACCTATACAGACACCCTGAGGTCAGCTGACAGGAAGTTTCCCACAGATCAAACGTGTTGAGTTTTGTCTGCAGTTCCTCTGTGTCTCTGCTCCCACAGAGAGCACAGCACCGTCTCCATAGTGACTGTTACTCACGTGTAACCACGGCAGCAGGCAGAGAGGTTCTCTAGTCCCTCTTTCATGTATAGTAACCACGGTGACCACAAGAAGACCGAGAGAATGAGGTGATTCTGTCTCTGCCTCTCTCCATCTTGCTCCCTCCCTCCCTGTCTCCCACCTTGTCTCACCCTCTCTGCCCCTGTGCGCCGCAGCCTGTGTCTCTGTCAGACTGTCACTGCCCCTAGTGGTCACTACCTGACCAGCAGCAGGTTCAGTCATAGTCATGTTGTTGTTATGTCTCCATGGCAACCACTGTCAAACGTTCACCTGGAGATTAATTGATTAGGAATCAGTAGTCAAAGGTCAGAGGTCACTGTGACCTCACAAATATTAAGCTAATTATGACACAATTGAACTTAAAGGGATATTCCGTCATAAGTTTAACCCATGGTCTAACACACCATGACACAGAGTAAGACTCTGTTTATTCTGTATCCTACACAGACTCATCAAGAATTAAGTCAGTACATGTTCTAAATGAATAAAATAATAGAAATTAATAAAATTATAGAAAAATAAAAAAAATAGGAGTTTGGGATGTTGGTTTAACTGCTTCTGTTTCCTCTCAGGTGACAGACGTGTCAGGTGACTCTGCAGATGTAGATGGAGGTGTAATGTGATCCTTCTGTCACCTGAACCAGAGCTGCAGGTCAATATCACACACACTCAATGCCAAGGGTCTGACCTCTCAGATGAAGCTCCTCCCATTACTGCTGTGGGGGACACTGATGCAGTGGGAGAGAAGCTGTCAGTAACCATTGTAACAGTTAAATCAACCTTTGGATGAGAAACATTCTGTCAGGACTGCATGTCTATGTGTTGATCTGAGGTCAGTTCAACCAATCACACCTGATCTCAGATCAGCTGCTGTAGGGGGAGGATGGTTCTGACCCAGTCCAGCTCCAGGCAACTGATGGCAGATCACACCTGAACCTGAAACAGCACTGAGGCCAGAACATGAGTGAGAGCCCATGTAAATACTGCAGTGGTGATAGTGTAGTGTGTGATTGTATCAGCTGATCATCAGTGATCTGTCATCAATTGGCCTTAATGTGAAAAAAAAACAATCTTATATTTTCCTTCAAAAACATTATTTATTTTTTCTTTTCACCAAATAGTTTTGGAATTGATTTGTCGCCATATACTGTACCATTATAGTTCACCAGGAGGCCCAGCCCACTGCCCCAGTGGGACTTACTGTTCACCTATCCTACAGGTGTGTGAGTCCTCACGTGTTCACTAACATGTTCAGTAACACAATCACACTCAGAGGCAGCCCTCTGTTGACATGAAATAATCGACTGTTATAACTTTTTTTATTTAGCACAGAGCTTCTATATTTAGTAACAGAAAGAATAAGGCAGGAGTACTGTATCTAATCAGACTTTTCTAATCGTCAAATCGTCCTGTGGCTTTTTCAGTGAGGCCGCTCTTGGTTTGTTTGTTTTTTATCTCGACTTTATGACTGTTTCTGAATAAAGAGCTGATCTATATGATGCAGGACAGAGATTAAAAGCAGGAGCTGAAGAAGTTCATCCAAAATACATGAGAGAAATGAACATTTACAAACAATGATTCAGGTTTATGAAAACTTTGATTTTCTAATGTCTGATTTTGTATTTTGGATAAAACTGATTCAAATTTTGCTGTTTTAATTGTAACTCGCTGTATATTGGCATAGCACTACTAACGACACTTTGATGGAATCACAGAAATCCATATCTTTTATTTATCTTGTCCAGAGTATTTATAGGAATCATCATTGTGAGTGTATTAATGAGGCACTTTTATACATGAAGCAGTCACATGACAGTTTCACTGCTGTTGCTCAGACACACTTAATGGGAACAGGTCAAAGGTCATGTATTTGTAATGGATCTTTCTTGAGTGTTTTACTGAGTTGATGTTTTTACTCTCAGCTGCAGGTTTGTTCTTTCCTACGTTTACATTTCAGGAACTTTGAACTTTAAATTCTTCTTCATACTAAAATAAAACCAGGCTCATAGTTTGTCTCAGCACGTGTGATAACAGGAATCGGGTTCTGACTCGACACACAGATTATTATGTTCCATGTCTGTATGTGACCAGTGTCTGTGCCTTATTACTTCTATGACTTCTGTGTGTGTGTTTTGTGTGTGTGTGCGCGTACATGTGTCTGTTGATAGAGATGAACTGGGCAGAACTACATTAACAAAATGTTTTTTCTGTCATCACATCTGGTCCTATTTCTGTGTCAGTAAATCTCTCTCTCATGTGATTTCCAGATGAACCAGTTGTCTTGTTATGTTGTGTGTTTGTGAGTGCGTCACTGTTACTGACAGTCACTGAAGGGCTGTGTTCCATTTCTTTGTCCTCATCTGTGTGATGCAGTCGAGTGTTTGAAGTTAAAACATAAAACAATTGAATCAATGTGTCCAATAAATTTTCTACTGACTTGGTTTCACACTGAATCTGTTGTCACTCTGCTGCTGTCATGTAACACTGCTGATGAGTAAACAAATGTTGTCATGGTTACAGGTTAAGATGCTAATGTGTCTCCTGAGGGTTTTCTCTCAGCTGTGTAATGTAATGATGATGTAAATGTACATGGACAGTGAGGCGTCATGGACCAGCACATCCTCATGTTCCCAGTCTTCCTGTAAAGTTACCTGTTGTTGGTTAAATGCTGACAACACTTTACCTGATTGGTCAAGTGCTGATACTCAACCAGGAAGTGACAGACAGTCTCTGATCATCAATGAGGACAAACATTAACGTGAAATTTTCTACATTTATTCCTGTCACCAGTTTGATGTGTTGAGTAGCAGCATCAGACATTTGATCTGATTCATACTGTAAATAAAGATGTTTATACAGTCAAATATAACCATGTTACTAGAATGCTGATCATGTCCAAACTCACAGAATAAATAAACCCTGACTGTTAAACTAAAGACTCCATTGTCACATGGTCCTCACTGCACCTCAACATTAATATAGATCAATGTTTTCATTCAGTCAATTTATCAATAAAGGGAAATCATATTCATGTGTGCCCACATGAAGCTCCTCCACCAACTGAAACTGTTCACACTCAATCGGATATGTTTCTGTGAACACATTTCAAATTGATGCAAATATTTTTCCATAATTTATCCACAACATTAGAAACACATGACCTAATATATTCACTCTCCTGTAGTGAAACAAACTTCTGGTCTGTTGTTACTTTGATTGAACTCTGCGTCAATCACCTCAGTACCTCTTAGTGAAATCCTGCTGATGAATAAATGGACACAGGTGAAGTGTCACAGTTTTGGTTCTTCAGGAGCTGAGGAACATTATCTAAGTGGCTCCCAACACATATTAACCAGGAGGTGGAGCTGCTGCACCAGAGACTCCAGTGAAGACCGGCTGGTTCCCATGAAACCCTGGTCTGACCAGGGTTTTATTTGGTTTTAGGAACAAACTTTTGAATCTCTCACCATCCCTGGGGTTCTTCTGTAAAATCTCTCTGATCTCTGACCTCTGACCCTGAGTCAGTTTCCAGAGCTGAAGTCACAATGTGAACAGTTGAATGTGGAGCAGTTGATCTCTCACTCAACTCCCTGCATCAGAGGGTGACTGACACAGATACAACAAGGTCATCATCATCATCATCATCATTGTCATCATCATTATCAACATCATCATCACTGTATTCTTTTATCCTCATGTCAACACCTGGTAATGACTGAAGGTAACTGGCAGATCAACAAATACACTCATCTACAAACACTACACACAGTTTTCCACTCTTGTCATTTTACTCTGCCTCCCCTCTCTCTCTGCTCCACTTTCTCCCCCTCTCTCTGAGATGTAGGCCATCAGCTCCTGAGACATTTTTGGAGATTGAACCACATTACAACGACTCCCAGAGGAAGTCACTTCCAGGAAGCCCCGCCCGCAGTGGTGGCTCCTAATGTTAATATTCATCGGTTACTGTCAGTGATGGCTTCATGGCCACTTCATGTCGCTTTGGCTCCAGAGGGAAAGCCATCCTCCACAAAAATGCTCTCCCATGGGGGAGGCAGGCTCAGAGACATGAATCTTCACAGTGGGCTGATGGCCATACAGTTCACAACACAAAGATTATTACCAAAGAGCAGAGGGAGGTTCACAAGCTATATGATATGAGTGAGCTCCATGTTCTATGAAAGTCACAGATGTCTCTCTGATAAAATCTGTCAACAGGAACCTGCCTGTCTGGTGTCAACCCCCCAGCAGAGGGAGCCTGCAGCCCTGTTTTCTCTCCATGTTTGTAGGAAACAAAGACCAAGCCAATCAGAGATGGGTTCGAGGAATTAATTGTGGTCATAGCAACGGCTTTACCTCTGTGACAGCTGAGGGATGGAAATGGAGGAGAGGAGATGCTACACGGACTGTGGTGCTTAGCAGAGCTCTCAGAATAGGAGACACACACACACACACACACACACACACACACACACACACACACACACACTTCAATTGGCTCATTGGCCTGCAAGAGAAACTGACCCTGGATATGGACTCAGGCTCAGACCAGAATTGTCAGATTGTAGATGAAAATAATATTCATGTTGATATTTTGACTACTCTGCTTACAGACCAAACCTATTAATCCTGTTAACTATAGACCCAATACCAGTATCACCCACTGGAATTCATACTGGAAACTCAACAACTCAGTTTTAAAACACAAAACTGTTATAGAAAAGATCCACATCCTAATAAAATGCTACTGGCACAAAGTTTAGCTGATAAATGATTCCACAAAAACTGGGAACAGTTGAAATTCGAGATAGCAAAATACTCAAGAGAGTATGGATCCTTTCTGGCCAAACTAAGAAAAGAGGGAGAAACAAAAGTAATTACCAAAATCGCCACTCTTACTCAGTGTATGCCTAAAGATCTAACAGAAGGATGACAAACATGAACTAAATCAGCAGCAGCTCAAGTTAGATTAAATATACAGAGTAAAAGCAGAAGGAGCTTTTGTGAGATCCAGAAGGTAATGGCTGGAGGAAGGGAAGCAAAACATGACACATTTTTCGGTTGGAAAAGTCACGCAGTAAAATTAACTGCATTCAAAAACTTAGTATTAATGGAGCTGTCACAGATGATCCTCGAAAGATATCCAACCATTGTTTATTGTTCTATAGGAACCTGTACAAATCACACTATAATGAAAATGCGCTGCAATTAAGTGTATCAACCCCATGCTGCTCTTGTAGCTGAATTTGGCCATGTGTACCTCGTACAACCCCACTTATGTTTTCAATTAATGCCAGAGGCTTACAAGACAACATGAAACATAAAGCCTTATTTTTATTAATTAAAAAAAAAAAAAGAAAAGAAAAGAAAAGAAAAAAAGAAAAAAAAATGGCTCAGAATGATCAGCAGGAGTCACCTTCCTGAAAAACCAATTTGAAGGAGCTAGGCTATATTACTATATATTTTCCTTCTGGCTAATGTATATGGTTTTAACACCAAAACTTACAATGAATTCTTATGGGATACTTTGGAATTTCGCTTTATATTTTGGTTGTTTAAATATTCAAACTTGCTGTTTGTTGTTCCATGTGATTTTGGTGTTATGGTAGATGACTCTGTAGATAGATGGCCTCCAAAAAATAGAACAAATTCTCCCTCCAATGTAATGTTATTTATGCAAAACTTCCAGTTAGTAGATATCTGGAGAAAAAAAGAATCCAAATGCCAAATCTTATTCATGGGCTAATAAAACTGGTACCTCTAGGTCACGAATCGATTACTGGCTAATCTCAAGTAGTCTATACACTGACAACCAGACTGACTGGGTTTAGAGTCAGGCGAAGATGTAATGCTGAAGCTGCGAAGATACAGCAGTGTGTGCTGTCTTCACTGAGGGGAACCGTGAAGAGGAGGATGGATAGAAGGTGAGAGAAGGACTGAATGTCACACTGAAATGGGACACAAGAAAATCCCTCTGAGGATTTTCTATAAAGGCTTTATGTCTGTGCAGTTGTACTAAGGTGTGTGATTGATGCGATTTAACAATTTTCTTACTTGGCAGAGGCACTCTGTCACACAGACAGAAGGACATGGGATTGAATTTATTGCAGTCAGTGAACAACCTGCATGCGTCACGTTATCAGCCCATGACTATATTCAGTAAACCACTTTGGCCACACTATAATAGTTCAGTTATCTCTCTCTTTCTCTTTCTTTCTCTCTCTCTCTCTCTCTCTCTCTCTCTCTCTCTCTCTCTCTCTCTCTCTCCGGTGTGTGTGTGTGTGTGTGTGTTATACGGGAATACAAATATTAAATATTCCGAGGAGGTTGGTCTACTACTTGCAGCACATTTTAAAACATCAAACCCTGTTTTCAGTCGGACATATTATCTGGAATGTGCTGGATCCTCCTTCTTTTCTCGTAGATCTGAGGCCGCTTCTGTGGGTGTGGTGGATTAATATGGTTCTGCCTTCGGTCCCGCCTCTACTGACAACACTGCTTCTAATTAGCTCGGGTATTCTAAACCTTTATTCTGATTGGTCACTTTTTCTGTCAATCAATGTCAACCACGTTCTGTTCACTGACTAGCCACGCCCCCTCACGCTTGCCAGTGCCAGTGGTTCATTCGTGCGTAAAACTGTGGAGCGCCTCGCCGGGAGTGAGAAAACGTGTTTCCAGTTCATTTCTACAGGCTTCTAATTAGTCACCATACCACCGGAATACGGTAAATAAACGCGTCGGTCGCTCCTTCTGTTTGAACGCACCGGCGGTGTTGCGCAGCAGCCAAGGATTGGTCACCTGCAGCAGCGGCTACCTGTGTCCGAAGGAGAGCGGAGACAGTTGCCAAAGGAGAACAGGCAGTTGCTAACAAGTAGTTAGCCAGTGAGCCAGTTAGCCTGTCCGCTAACCAGCTCCCTCCGCCGCCTCACTAAGTCCCACCCTCAGTCAGTGCGTGGACGTCGTAAGAGGCTGCAGCGGTGAAGACGAGCTGCTTCCTCTAACTCCGCCAGCATCGCTGTACGGCTGGCCGGCTAGCTCACATAGCCGTGTGAACGTTAGCTAGGTGACGCTAACGTGAAACCGTAGGTTCTACGTTGAAAGTGACTTCTGTGGAGAGACCCGGTCGCTACACTGGCAGAGAGACTGGCGAGGAAGAAGAGGCGAAATACGGGAGAACAAGGAAGACACGGAGCAGGAGGGACTGGCTGGATTAGCCGGGAAGACTGAACCGCACGTAAGTGACACTGTCGGTTGATGTGAAGTTAGCTCACCGCGCGGCTTACCGCTCCTCTACAACTTGCTGTGCTTGCATGGTAACGTTTATCCGGCCAGCTACTTATCCGGGGCTTAGCAGTGGCAGCCAGTGCGCCATACCACACGGCCAGCTAACGGTGAAGGCTTCCTTGAAGGTGGAACACTAGCTAGCAACCAAGCTAACGCCCGGCGGTATGGACGTGAGACTGCACTAGAATTGCTGCTCGATTACCACATATTGCTGTGATTAGTCTTTAGCTAACGCCGAGTTAGATGGCGAGTTAAGTCAAGTCTGTGCATGGACCGTGAAGAATCGTGAACCAGCCAGATGACTGGAGTATTAGCTAATTAGCCGCTCAGCTAGCTAGTTTCAACCGGCCACCCACCTAAGTTGACAGCTCAGTTAGTGTCGATGCTGAGCAGCTGTGTATCTGCACTGAGTGGTTATCTGTTCACCCACAGTTAAACTCCTATCAGCTGAGTGCAGCTGTGCGACCGAGCATAGGATAAAAGGACAAAGTCTCAACTGCTCCTAATGTAGGACATTTCACTAACTTGCTTATAAACGGCAATAGTGTAGTATCAACCCAGCTGTCAGTCTGATGGTCATGTCTTCAGTTACCCAGGCCGCCTCCCGGTCATGCTGGGCTGTCACCAGTCACTCAACATACACAGGTCACACACAGCACACAGCGTCCCGACATGCAGAGGGAAAGTCATCTGTTGAGATGAGCTTTCAGGCCGTTTATAACCAGCTCACAGCCCAGTACCACGACACAAGACCTACTCAGAGCCTCAGCTAACTCTCAGTCCTCTCTCCCTGCAGATAGACAGCAAACACCGGCACTGAGCCAGACACAGCCATGAGTATTGAGATACCGGTGGGGTTGACAGAACTGCTGCAGGGCTACACTGTGGAGGTGCTGCGACAAAGGCCGTCAGACCTGGTGGATTTTGCAGTACAATACTTCACCCGTTTGCGGGACACCAGAAATCAAGATGGGGCTGGCGCTGGGGGCAAGACGGGGAAAGGAGTGATGTTTGATGGGGAGCCAATGCAAACAGAGTCCAATGGAGAAGATGATGACGATGATGATTCCGACTTTGAACGTGAGTTGATGTTTCCTTGAAAGTATGAGACTGGACAGAATAAAAGAGGTATGTGTGTGAGGGGCCTGAGGCCTGGTCACTGATATAGTCAGAATCTATCTCACCTCAGTTCTTGTCACATTTGCCTACATACATTTGCACTCAAGAAACTGAAAATATGAATATTGTCACTGTACTGAAAACTGGCCATGACCACAGACCTCCTGAAAGCTTCCCACCCTTGCGTTTTGTTACATTGGGGTTTTTCACTGTAGTGTTATAATGTAGAAACATCCTGCAGATCCATCTTGAGCAACGGTTACAGCTGTGAAGAAAATTCACTCTCAAAGTTTTACAGCCACACTCAGTAAACAGCCTGATTTTTACCACTAAACCATGTTAATGTGATAAGTGGAGTCTTGTGCTGTTTTACTCTGCTCAAGAAGTTTTACCTGTGTGTGTTTGTGCCTGTTTGTGTCTGTTTAAGCTGAAACTAGAGGCGGTTTTCAGGACTGTGACAGGTGTTTATATGACTGTGTGAGGATGCTGTTTGTTGTTATGTTGGGTGTGGTCTGATCCATGAGTACTGAGGACTCCTGTGATAATGTAGTCGTAACTACTGAGTCATTTTGTGATAATGTAGTCTTAACTAGGACTGCTCTTATATTGTAGTAGTATATGCTGTGTACTCACATGTGTGAAGGGCGACCTGCTGTTGGTGTTGAGCTAGTGTGTGAACTACAGCAAACACATCTGTCTGTAGCAACAGTTTTTTATATTTAAACGTATGAGATCCTGCACTCTGTGACCTTTAACCTCTGACTATCACAGATCCACACAGTGTGTTGCTGCCATGTCTCAGTCACATCAGTGTGTGAGCAGCCTCATAGCTGAGCTTTGCGCTGTGAGAGCGGTGTTGCCTGGATTACAGCACAGAGACGTGGAGCCGGGGCTGCTACCTTGTGAATGGGGGTTCTGTGTTTTCTCAATGAGTTGATCAGAGTGTGTGTTAGTGTCTCTAAAACTCAGTTATGAGAGAGAAGCACATCAAAGCCAGTGAGTTTCTCCAGATGAGCTGAAGCGATTATGGTTGTGTCTGTTGTCAGCGGCTACTGAAGCTGGCAAGGCACTGACATCTACTCTTAGGGTCTTTGTTGTTTGAAACTTCAGTTGTAGTTTTGCTCTGTATCATTTATATAGGTTAACCATATTTATCCTGCCCCATATGCAAATGTTCCTCCCTGCAGAGTGGTGTTGGCTCAGGGTGAACAGGGATTAGTTTCTGTGTCTTTGCTCATAAAAGTGGAGTTTGGCTCCTGTCAAACAGCTATGACCGTGTGTGTGTGTGTGTAAGAAACAGATGTGCTGTGACTTGGATTTCGCACCCTTTTAGGTTCCAGCACCGTGACGACATAAGGCTGTATCCTCTTATACCTTCTGATTAGCGATCAGTTGTTGAGTCTTGAATGGGTTAGAGACAGGGAACTGATGCTGCTGCCATGCTCCTGGGGAAGGCCTTTCCTGGATGCTGTGGGTCACACACATGACATCCATGACATTAGATTATCCAGCCAGGCTTGTCTATGTGGCCCTGAGGCTCCAGTCTCTGCTGGGAAGAATACAGGCCTGTATAGTGAGAGCATCATGTGCTACTGCCTGACCAGAGCAGCCTGCAGCTCCACTCAGCTCCATAAAGCTCCAGTTCAACAGCACTGGCCCCAGAGACACTGTGGTCTTGTGCAACAAAGACAAAAATAACTTTGTGAACTCGGGATTGGAAAACACACTTTTATGGACATATTCATACTTACATTTATATTCATGTTCATGTTGCACAGGTGACAACTTGGTTGTTAATTTCAACCCTTTATGGCGAATGCAACCGTAATTTGCAAAGGTTGTACCTCAGTATACAGCTGAGCCAAAGCCCCTCACTGATTTAATTATACAAGGGATGGAGACGTGTAATCACAATGTTGCAGGTTTGAGTCCAGCCACTGATCATTTACATCACTTTTCTGTCTTTGCTGTTATGATGTTGAACTGCACACACATTTTTCCCAGTGGCTCATGGTGCTTATGACAGTTTGTTGAAACAGAAGCACCTCCTCTCAATTCAACCTTCATCGTTTACCAGAGACTATTGTAGACCATATCTTTAGCATCTTTAGCACAGGTCAGTGTTCTGGAGTCAGGGTTCTGGTGTCGCCTTGTGGGACGAGGCCAGAGACTCATTTGGCGTATTGACCCCTCTGTTAGGAATTAATGTGTATGTGTAGTGAGCAGAGCAGAGGTAGAGCAGCTCTCTGCAGTTTGATGCTGTGTGTTGTGTAACATGAAGATGATCTGTCTCTGATATTTCTGTTAAATGTAAAACGTTGTTTTCTTTTATTAGGCTACTTGTTAGATTATGATGATTCACTCATGAGCTCTTAACCTTTCATTTGCTGCAGGAAATGTGTGAGTGTAGCGGCAGAACGCCTAATATGTAAATGAGGCAAAGAGCCGGTTATGTATTCCCATGGACGGTACAGTATTCTCCTAAAACATGACGTCCTGTTTTACATGCTTTGTTTCCCTGACTTCTGCAGTGTAAATCCACTGCAGGATCACTACACAGGCCTAAGCTGCTTAACACAAGCAGAGATTGTTTTGAATACAAACTGTTGTACCTCCATCTTATCTGATGATGATGGCAAAGAGCTTTGGAAGTAAACCCCCCTGTGGGAGGCGGGGGGGCTCCTGTAAACAGGTATATGACAGATTAACGTCAGCTCTACTGGACCAACACTGAGAGATAGATCATCAGGATCCAGGTGAATCCAGGTGGATCCAGGTGTAATGTGTGGTTGTCCATTGCGCTCAGTTGTCTTTTTGTTTATTTTACGTATTTGTGAGGGGTTATGCAGTTTAACATGATTTGAAAAGAGGCCATGAAAGGAATTTTCCCAAATGGAGAGTTTTCATATTGGACTGAACTTGTTGTGCTGACGCCAATAGAGACAGAGGTGAGTTCAGCTCTGGTTTGATAGACAGTTGATCTGGAGATGTGATGTCCAGGACAAACTTGAGACCCTCACCTGGAAAGGAGTCCTGGGTAAAGCTCCACCCCTCACTGCTCTGATGGTGATGACATCACAGAGCACTGACTTGCTGTCTGAGGGATCATGTTCCAGTAAATACACCGTACTCAATCACACAGCTAAATGTTTATCTTTACCTGATGTGATGTTGTTGTGTTGGCTGTGGAGTCAGGACTCTGTCCGCTGGTTGAAGTGGCTGCTGGTAACACAGTGGAGCTTGTTTCATTTCACATTTTTGTCTGAGAAAGAAGGAGAGAAACGATCAGATAAAGACCTGAAGCTGACATCAGTCTGGAAGCTATCAGCCTCGACATGGTCTGACCATGGACTGGCTTTGGACCTGGACAGTGGGGTTGTGAAGTGTCAGTGTGAGAACCGGGGGTGGATGGATGCTCTATGGCTGTAGTGAGTGGAACAGTTTATTAGAAGATGGATGGAGGCAAAGACAAGTCCCAGGGTGATAATAGAAATGAAGTAGAATTGTTTTTATAAGAGACAGCAGGGATAAGCAGCGACAAGGGACAGAGAGAGAAACGGCTCAGGCTGACTCTCAGCAGAGTTTAGGCTCAGCCTTCATCGTCAGGACATTTTCTACCAAAAGTAACTCTGGGAGATTTCTCTCTACAACAGTCTCATTTGTCAACATCTTTAAATTTGGCACTAGTGTTCACCAGGAAGTTTTTGCTGGCTAAAGGTTAAATGCCACAGTAACGAAACACCTCTTAACCTTCACATAGAAATTATGACCATTGTTTACCATGTGCAATATATTTTCTATGAATTGGATGAACAGGAAGTAGAAGAGACTCTGCCCCTGAAAGCACCAGGCAGGAATTTCTTCACATGTGTGTTGATTATTTATCAGACTGTAGAGGCCCTGAGTCGTAAACTCACAACACCAACAGAAGCTACTACAGTAACACCCCCCCCTCCTTCTCCGCCTGCAGGGTACAAGTAAGTGCAAATTTTCCCAGATGGTGAGTTTTCATGTTGGACTGAAGTTGTTTTGTTGATGTTGAGCTCTCAGTACATGGTGATATCACACACACACACACACACACACACACACACCAAGCAGGGAGTCTGTAAGAGATATCACTTTTAAAATGGTGTGAACCTTAAAAAAACTAGTTATTTAGTTTCAAGTAATTTAGTTGTTGAGTGATGTATTGTCCTACAGCAGCGCCAGTCAACCTACCCTTCACGTTATGCTGAGACACCAGAGCAACACTGATAAATATGATTGATAATAGTTGATTGTTGATCAGTGTTGGACAGCAATGTGTTCTCACAGTGTGATGGCATTGTGCAACTGCAGATGAACTCTGAAGCTTTATTTTTAGTGTGTGTGTCCACGTGATGACACATTTATGATCTCTACATGTTTGTGAGGGTCCAGTGTTTATGTGTTCAGTCAGACTCTGTGTGTGTGTGTGTGTGTGTGTGTGTGTGTGTGTGTGTGTGAACAAGTCTGTATGTACAGATCAACATGCAACATCATGTGTAACAGCAGATGAATAATAAATAGGCTGGCTGTTGCAGTTAACGCAGCTCAAGGCCGAAACTCTGCCTCTCTGACCTCCTCCTGCACCTCACCGACCCCCACCCCTCCCACTCCCACTTATTACCACCTCTCTATTGTTCTTTCTCATTTCCCTGAAATGTGCTCCATCTCTGTGTGTCCCTCTTAGTTTCTGCACCTCTCTGCTATATGAAGATCGGACTCTAACATGGCTGTGGCTGTGATCACACACAGGGTCTGTGTGTGTGTGTGTGTGTGTGTGTGTGTGTGCGTGCAATTACAGGACAGATTATAAGGTATAGGGAATGCATGCATCAACCAATTATCATCACTTATTGAGCACATGTATATGTCTTTATAGATGTGCATGTGTTGTGCAACAGGTGAACTCATCAGCTCCGTGTGTGTGACAGAGAGCAGTGAGTTTTTGGTTTGAAGGTAAATCTGAGGTGAAGATGTGGACTGACCTTGGTTTAATTGTTTTAATTTCTCATTTGTTTTACATTGTGTGTGTGTGTGTGCACATACATTTACCATATGTTTACGGCAGTTGCACATTTCATCCAGTTATAATGGAAACCATGATGTGGTCAAGTGTAAATATCCAGGTCAGAAGAGCTGCAATTTGACTGATGAAGGTAAATGATCCACAGTGTTGATCAGACTCTCACATCGTCACAGTGTTTCAAAATTTTTTTACTCGGCAGTCTCAGTGTGATGATGTTGTGATGTTCTCCAGAGGACCTGATGCTGGCTTAGTCTATGACGTGTCTCTGTGTTAGCTCACCGTGTCTCCTCCTGTTGATCATACTCTTGAACCATCATCTTTATCTGTAGTTTGTGCGTCATTCCTACTCACCTGTCCTCCTTCACCTATCTTATCTTTACAGTCTTTTCTCTGAGTCTGTGTGGTCTTATCTCTGTACCTGTCTGTTTCTCCACCTCCCTCATTGTCTTTTTCCACATCTTGCTTTCCTCTCAGCTTCACTCTGAACGTGACTCTTTGAGATTTTTCTTTGTATATGTCACATGATTTGAGAGTAAGTGTTAGACAACATTCACAGGGAGACGTGCTGACTGTGATTCAGTGTAGATACTGGATATAAAGCAGAACGTGGTGAACCAGTGAAATACAGTAGTGAGGTCAGAGTTCACGTCAGAGACAGATTTGACACTGTGTGCGCGTGCGTGTGCGCATGCATGGGCTCTCTGACTTCATTGTGGAGTAGGGCTGTCAATCTTCCCCCAAATCAGATTTGAATTTCTAATGCTTCTTTTTATGTTAAATATTTGAATTATATTCGAATATTTTAATGTTTATTTTTTTTAGCTCATGAAAATCCCCGTGATTGTGGGGTAATTTGAACACTGTAGTGACTGTACAATTAGTGCGATTCAGGCATTTGGCGTCAAGCGTTCCAGCGCGACCTGTCCATGTGCACATGTTTTGTTTGTGTGTGTGAGTGTGAGAGAGTCCAAGTACAGCAGGAGGAGGGGCTGACTGACAGAAATGAGAGATGGTGAAACGCTGTTTAAAAAAACATAATGATAATATTTGTTTCTGTGAGAGACTATGGCGGGCCGCCACAGTCTCGTTAATTAATGGGAAACACTGCATTGCTACTGTAAGTCTCAAAAAGACAACTCTTCATTGAGAAAGACAAGCAGGCAATTTTCTTACCACTATTAATAACACAAATACGGATTCAGTAAACAAATAAAATCATATCAAAACGAAAATAAAGGTGCTTATGGCAGCAGCAAACGATGCCGAATGTTGTGACGCATGATGTTGATTTGCATCACTGCGGAAGGCACACAAATGTCAGTTTCCATCTTCAGATGTTCCCAATTTTTAAATAATTTGAATTCTGTTCGAATAGCAAAGTTCGTTCTGACAGCCCTATTGTGGAGACGTGTCTGAACATCAGACAGACAGAGCAGCAGCTGTATGTTTATCATTAGATTGTATAAAGCTGCTCAGAGACGGTGATGGAAAAACTGAAACTCATTGGTGCGACTGGGTCTGAAGAATAAACTGAAACTGAACAATAAAGTGGGTGGGTGGGGGGCAGACTGGTATGACCTGGTTGGTTTGCTTTGATAAACATCATCTGAACTTTGGTACTTCCTCATTCTCTGTCCTCCATCTGTGGTGGCACCATAGAGCAACCAGGAAATGGAGGGGGGAGGGGAGGGGGGTTCCTGTGTGGAGTTCACACGCCCCCTTGTTCCGCTGCACCCCTCTCTTTCTTGAGTTGAGTGATCTCTGCCTCAATCTGAACCCTTCACTGACACTTGGGAAGCTGCGAAATAAAACTCTAGTTCTGAAACAATTTGTTTCTGTTTGATAGAAGAGGAACAGGAAGAAAATCTGGAGAGATATCAACTTCAAAGTAAAACAGCATACTTGATAAACCATTAGCTACCAGCTAACATTAGCATTCAGCCACCTCATAGCTAATATAAGCAGAGCTCCATGTTGCAACAGGAGAGAAATTAATTACAGGGCTCCAGACTAACCTTTTTTTACTAGGAGCACAGTGGCCCCTAACTTAAAATATTAGGAGCGCAAGCAGAACATTTTGGGGCACACACTGCAAATCGACTTGCAAAGCATTTGCTTTTCATTCATGATTCTCACGCACACTGGCCTGCTACCTGTAATGACAGATTCCAGATTCTTCGCCCCTTCTGTGTTTCACCATTGTTCTGGCAAATCTGGCAAATTCACTGGTTGCACATGCTCAAGTAGATGAAAAATGTACTTGCACTGTCTCAAATTTTGGGGGCAAAATGCCCCAATTTAGGGTCAGTCTAGATCCCTGAATTAAGTCTGAAACATCTGATCACAGATCTCAGACATGTTTTTTTAGCCTGGACATGAAACATACTGGATGTAATTAAACCTGTAATGCAGTTTTAGCCAACCTCACACCTGGCTTTGTTAACAGTGATGCGGCTGCTGCTCTGTCATGTTTCCGTGTCAGTGACGTAGGTTGATCATGGAACTGTACTACTTTAGTTAATGTTTAACGTTTGTCTGAGCTTCTGGATGAATGTGTCATCTGCCAGTGAACAGTGGTAACATTAACAGTGCCAACAGTGATGGGGTCACGTTTTTAAACTGCCATCAGAGTGGTCAAGACTTTGTGCCCTCAGTGTTATATCAGAGGCAAAGGAGACAGAGACAAAGGATAAAAGCCACATGTCTGATTCATAGAGAGGCTCATGTCTGCTGTTTGTTGTAATTACTTGAAGACATATTATCTGAGTGTGAGGAGGTCAGAGGTCAAATGCCATATTGTTTAAATGACTCCTGCACTGTAAATAAAGGTCCTTCACGCACAACTCTGATGTTCATGTGTTTAAACCAGAGGCAGAGAGGAGCTGCAGCAAAGCCTCCATTATAGTGCAGAAACGACTCAGTCTGTGATTCTGTGGCCTGAGGAGTGAAACTGAACCTGGAGGGAGAACAGACTCCTCCTTCATCAGGCTGTGTGAACCACACATATCCATCAGACAGTGATCAGCAGGTTGTGTTTTTTCACTGCACTGATGTGAATATAGAAACTTTATTAGATCAACAGCTGATTTCTCCACAGTCACTGTTTCATACCCTCAGTGTGTCACGAAGGAGCTGCCTGGGTGAACACTGAACACTGCGGCCTCTCGGGTTGGTCTCTTTCTTCACTCTCCTTAACCTCTCTCTCTCTCTCTTTCTCTCTCTCTCTCTCTTCTGTCTCTCTCTCTCTCTCTCTCTCTCTCTCTCTCTCTCTCTCTCTCTCTCTCTCTCTCTCTCTCTCTCTCTCTCTCTCTCTCTCTCTCTCTCTCTCTCTCTCTCTCTGTCTTTCAGGTCCAATCTCATTAGACCCGATGGCTTACAGGGAGAAGAGGTTATTAGGGCGGTTTAGCAGAACTGTTTTTGGCCTGATAAGAAAGAGAGAATTAACGAGAGGAGAAGTGGAGAGGAACAATGAAAACATAAATGAGAGGGGGAGAAACTGATGTCAGTGACTGTGACTCTATTTTCAGTGTCTGTTGATTATTGGTTACTTCGCTCTCTAATCTGACTCCACCTGTTCACTATACAGAGGAGAGGAACGTAGACAAAGCAAAAGAAAGTAAAATACAGAACAGTTCATCAAGGTGAAACATAGAGCTTGAGTTAATCATAAAAACAAACACATCAATTATGGAAAATGAAATCAATCACTTGTTAAAACTATAAAAAGTAAGAATAAAATGTGGTTCACACAGTGATGAATAGTCCAATAAAAGTGAACCAAAATGGTAAATGAAGAGCAGACAGGTGAGAGGTCGGTTGGCTCTGTTAAACTGTGGTCATCCATTTGCTCACGTGTCTGCACAGAAAAACATAATGAAGCATTGGCTTCTGGGTAAAGACAAATGTGATCAATTCCAATTGAACATTTTATTCTGGAGCTTCTGAGAATGAGAGTGAATCACAGCTTCTGAGAACGCGGCTCAGACGGTGGATTAACGTGACCGCGATCCTAATGAGTGTGTGTTGATAAAGTCTTTACATACAGCTTCTCTGATTGGCCAGATCAGCCTGAATCAGGTATCTATTACCGATTGTAATCAAGTCCAAATTTATTGACAGTCAAATCAGAGCAGAGATATTCTAATGTCAAGACTGTAATATTTTTTAGAGACACAGAAGAAGAGGCAGGTCAGGCGGGAGATGAAGTGTGGGGGTGTGAATAGGGGCTGCATTTGAAGCAGGTGCTGGCTTCAGTGAATATTATGTGAAATGTATTGATGAATTAATGAGACAGTTTGACCTGATCGGTGACCTCAGAACAGGGTGATGTTTCTGCCTCTGGCTTATATGACTGTTAGAGGAGAGATGTGTTGGTTTCCTGCCAGACTTTAGAGACTGTAGTGCAGACAGCTGAACAAAGAGCAACCAGGAGCTGCTGGCTGTTTCAGTGTTGGTGGAAAATCAGACATACAGGAATGACTGTGGTGGTTCACCACTGTGCCCTGTACCGACACATTCACGGTCACCATAGAAACCACCGGCCTTGAAACTGTTCCCAGCCAATCACTGCTGGAGGTGATGGTGACAGGCAGTGGCCTCGTCTAATCAGGACTCAGATAAAGAGTCTGGAGTTCAGTAGTGGTTCACCCCCCCTTATCAGTGTGTTAGCTTAGCCTTCATTCGACTTCATATCTCTGTCTTCACACTGCAGCTCTGTGTGTGTTTGTGTAGCTCTCTTACTATTTATCCTCCCAAGTGCCAACTGCAGTGTTCATTGTCTCAGAGAGGAAAAAAGTTTTCATTCAAAGAGAGGAAGAAAGAGAGAAAAAGGGACTTGTTTTCCTCAGATGTATATTTATAAATGTGTGTATTATATGGATATTTTTGTATCAGTCTATAACTGAAATGTACTTATTATGAGACACCAGGTTCAACCTGTTCAGTGTGCAGCACCTAGAGACAGGTCAGAGGTCACCGTCTCTGTTGCTACAGTCATGATAAAAATGTATTTATTAAGCATTTTTTCACAACAGAATCAGAAAGTGCTTCAAACATAAAAACAAAAAAGGCAAAGCAACACTGGAAAAAGGCAAAGATGAAATTGCTGATGTGAAGAATTAAAAGTTAATTTATGTGTGAGTGGTGTTTTAACCTGGAGACTGATCTCCTCACTCAAGCACAGCACAGTTGAACAGGATGTCAGTGTTTGGTCCTGACACAGTCCAAAGTGTTTTAAGTGGACCTGTAAACACTGAGGAGACAACATACGGAGGCTTAAACAGGTGAAATATGATCATATTTCTGGAGCCGGTCTGAGTCCAGCTGCAGCGAACAGAGAGGCTTCTGGGAGAGACATGTAAACAGGAAGTTGCAGTAATAAACGAGTGATGAGATAAATGTGTGAATGAGCTTGTCCAGGTCAGTGAATGACATCACTGAGTTGATTTGGTGGTTGGTGATTTTCTGGTGCTGCTGTAGATTCTGTAGGTTGTGTTGTGGGTTCAGATGTGAAAGCACCACGTCTGACGGCACTGGGTCAATGGGCTGACTGTAAACACACGTGTGACTGTGGAGGGCTCAGGACTGTGACTGTAAATGGTCACATAATGGGACCAGATGGGTCTTGTTTACGTTCCACTCCAGTGCTTTGATGTGAGCGTGCTGCTCTATCCTCCCTGCAGACGCCTGCTGACGTTACTGCAGTCTAACATGGAGCAGCTCTCAGGATGCCCGAGACACACTGAGCTGAAGATCTGAACCTGCTGCTGCACTCAGCATCTGGATAGGTGACGCCAGATGTTGGGAGCTTGTGATCATTCACCTGTGTTGGACTTAGCACATGTAAAACATATAATACCAGATAAAAATCTCCACAGTGGATAGTAGGAGGAGTCTGACACTGAGGATGAGGCTGTGAATCAGTAGCTGCTCACTTAATGACCTCAGAGCCAGATAAGGTCAGAACAGATTCCTCTTTGCCACATTCTACAGGTGGAGGGGATGGTCCTCAGGTTGTGCAGGTTTATAATCACACACACCATCACAGTGACCTGGGGGAACCCGTAGAGCCTGAACATTGTGATGTCTGCTGCACTCACCAGGCTCCTTTTATCTGTACAGGTTTTATTATTATTTTGTGCAAAACTCTGAAGGTTAGAAAACAACAGAAAAACACACATCAGCTCCTGAAAACACACTGCTCTTATTTATCACATCATGGTGTTTACCAGGGCTTTTTATTCGTCCTTCAAATACCAGAGCCCCCACCCCATACCCTTGGTTGTGACCAGTGTGAGTTGTAACCAGGCCGTGACCTGTGATGTAAGGGTCACTGTCGGAGCAGCGAATCCTCTGCAGCTCCTGGATTAATGACTGGACTAATGACTTGTAAATGAAGTTGACACTAAAAACCTGTCTGATCTCCATTCAGCAACTTTAACATTGCCGTGCATGAATGCGTGCATGTGCATGTGTGTGTGACAAAGAGAGTGAGTTCAGTCCAGAGATGAAATGATTTATTTGAAACTGTCAGTGCATGTCTGTTGGTGTGTGACTGACTCTGTCAGGTCATAGATTTCCACAGACATTAAGTAACCTCCCCCTTCCATGGTGCTGTGTTGTACTGACTGGACTGCTGTTAAATGGCATATGTGTGGAGCAGTGTGATCACGGACCAGCAGCAGAGCTATGTTAATAATGGGAGAGTGAGCTGAGTCGTCCTCATGTAAACTCTGTAATCAGATTATGTTTAAGGCAGGAGAGGAAGTGAGCTTCATGTGTTAGTGGTGGCTGTGGACCACTCACTGCTCTGTGTTAGTTATAATGTGCTGGGCCACAGGAAAGCTGGACTGAATGAACACAGTGAGAGGCGACGCTCCCACTGAGGTGTAAATCAGCCGATGTAAACACCAGTGAAGTTGGTTTAGTTTTCTTCCGTTAGTTCAGTAAACATTGTCAAACCTGCTATGCCCACCTCAATTTAGCCATGTTTTCTGAGGTTGTGCTGTAGGTTACACTGAGAGTCAACACCTGTGCCCTTTCAAACTGTTCAACAAGCTGAATACATACAGTAAAGGAGAATGTCTCTGTTACTTGGAGCGAGGGGCAGCAATTTGCTCACATGTTTCAGTTTATATACATGAATAAAGTTTTAGGTTAAAGGTGACACAAGTTCATTTTGGAGTTTATCTGCCCCCTAGTGAATAAAAACAGTCCCACAATTCATGTAACCAAGTTATTGAGGTCACTGCAGCAGCGCCAGCGATCAAGCTGCGATCGATCAGTTGATTGATTAGTGAACTTTCATCATTTTAGTAAAGAAAAAAAAGCAAGCATGGATTCATAGCTTTCCGAAATGTGAAGATTTCATGCCTTTCTGTGTCAGATAAAACCAGATGTTTGGATCCATCCACATAACTTACTGATCATTATTTTACACACAAGAAGATTGATTAATTACTAAAGAAAATAATCTGTGATAAAGGTAAGTGTTAGTTGGTCTGTGAGTTTGTGACGCTGATGAACAGGAAAGAGTGGACAAGGCGAGCGTTAAAGGGTTAACAGACGTCAGACCTAGTGACTCTGGGAAAGGGTTAAAACCACGGCAGCTGTAAGTGGGACAGGACGACTTCCTTTTAAGGCCTGAGTCTGTGGAGAGAGAGAGAGAGAGAGAGAGCAGGGGGGGTGAGATAGTGGAAAGGGAGGCAGACAGATATTGGAGAGAGAGAGTTATTGTGGGAGGGAAACAGAGTTAGATAATGGGAAAGGTAAAGAGAGCGGAGAGGGAGTGATGGTGGGAAACAAACTGAAACAGAAACAGAGCAGAGCGTGAGAATAATGGAGGAGAGGGAGAAAGGGAGGTATAGACAAGAGGGGGGCAGAGAGAGAGAGAGAGAGAGAGAGAGAGGCTATTTTCTTGGCAAGGATGGGGAGAACGAATGACGTAGACTTGTCCAGAGAGCAGGAAGAGGACAAACAGGGATGGGCAAGGCAAGAGAAACATAAAGGGAGAGAGAAACAGAGAAATGAGGAAGTGTGTGATGGAGGAGTGGAGATGTCAGGACAAAAAGTCCATCAGAAAGACAAGTGATTATTAACTCATGATGAGCGATGCCATGGACCCCTGCTGTTCATCTGTCACAAAGGAAATCTTGTGTGTGTTTGTGTGTAAAGGTGTAATCCTGTGCGTGAGGGGTGGATATATCTGTTTTACTCAGTGCTGTGAGATCCTGTAGCTTCATGTCGGTGTTTGTAGCTTCAGTGTCATAAAGTGTTCACACAATGTTCACACAGGTTCTGACAGTGATAAATCAGAAACTCCTCATGTCTCACTGTTCACACTGTTTACTCATTAACCTGAGAGCATGTAAACCTGTTCAGGCGTGATGGATCAGATCAGGATCATCACAGATACAGATGTATAACGCATCAGCAGGTGTCTAAACGCCTGAGGGCTTCTCACTTTATCAGCGACACTGTCTGACCTGGTCAGACTGTCTCTCTCTGACTCCTCCTCATCTCTTAACCCCTCCTGCTTGTCTCTGTGTTGCTGCAAATGTTAGAATTCAGAGTATTATTATACAGACAGCTCATTTTACTCAAGCTCCAGCCGCACCCACCTGTGAAGCTGAGGCCTGAAGGTGCAGTTCCTCTACTTGGTGCAGTATCTCTCCAACAGTGAGTCAGTCCTCATAGACCCCCATGTTAAAGTGTGTAACTTTATAGCAGAAATAAACGTATACAGCCTGATAGAAAAACAGTTTTGGTCTCTACAGCTAATTTTAGTAGCTGTAGAGTTTGAATGTTGTGTTTACAAACCACAATGGACAAACCTACAGACTGTACCTTTAGTGACAGGTGGGTGAGCATATCCACTACAAACCAGTGTCTCAGCTGTATCATAACTGTATTAGCCAGGAGTCAGATGCTGCAAAGATGTTGATGGTGGAGCAGCTCACTCTGAGCTTCAGGAAGCTATGCATAGAGTCACAGAAGCGACGTCCATCTTTATTCACACTCTGTAATGTGGCCTCTTAGATCCTCTGAAGAAACCAGAGAGTGAACCTGGGTGAGTTTGATAATCAGGACCTAAGTTAAACCTCTGTCCTTCAACAGCTCCACTGAACTTTGCTCTGGCTTTAGGGCGTCCTGTGGCATTTCCCATAATCCTCCCGCCTGGTTGAGGATTTGAAGTGTGCTCTGCTTCCTGTAAGATCTGCTCTCTTGCTGACCACAGTAACATGTAGTATTTCTTCACAGTGACATGTCATCTCCTCTCCCAGCTGACTCTCACATGACACAGCTGCTGGCATGAAGCAGCACTGATGATACACATCATCTCCCAGTGGAGGTGATGAGGGAGAGTTCGTGTTATTCAAAGTGCTGTCTGAATATTCAGCACTTTGACTCTGTTCAGTCTATTTGTTAAGACCCCAGTCTGCTGGAGGCAGTAATTGACATCTGTATGACACTTATCATTTGTGTCTGGTGTGACGCACCTTAGCCAGCAGACATGACCTGTCAGCACAGATGATGCCTGCCTAGCCCACCTGTATATTCACTTAGAGCAGCCCAAAGACATCACCAGGTTTTTTTCTGATGTCTGCTTCCTCTCTGCAAACCATCACCCTCACTGGAATATTCATTCTTTCCAGATTTACCACACCTCAAGGATGCCAACTAAAGCTGAAGCTGAAGTTGGCTATCATAAGTTTGGCTAGCTAAAGTTCATTTTCATCATTTTCATAAAATTATTTCAATCAACCTGTTAGAAAGCAGCTTGTTCATAGTAAAGCTAATGTTGAGTACCAACAACAAGAAAAACTTGTTTCTAAACAATGAAGGGTTGAATGTACTTCTTCAGGGTGTACATGACCTTCAATGTCAATACATCTGTGACCTCAGTGCTATTACAGCAGCAACACTGAGCTCATGATAAAGGAGTGAACTGCAGCCCTGAAATAAGTTTTAAAAACAATGTCACAGATCAAAGTGTCTCACAGGACTCTGACACTCGGAAAGCTGCAGAAGCAGGATGTGACACAATAGTGGTTTTATCTGGATTTTCCTGTTTCAGTCATTGTTTGAGGCCAGAATCATAATGGACACCAAAGTAATGTGACTAGCTCTGCCATCAGTGATATATACATGTACATCATTTATGTATTATCATTTAAAGAGGAGCTATGCAAGTCTGGTCGCTTTTCCGCTGTTTTGCTAACCCTCCTCTGGGCCATGTGCTTTGTTTTTAACGAAGCCGGCAAAAAAAAAAAAAAACAATCCATGGGGCAGTGGATAATATTATATAACATATACAATGTTATGACGTGTATATTTGTGTAGTCTTAACCGTCATAAACGAAAGATTGCAGGTTACCGAGTGCATTTGTGTCGCTGTGCGCAGAGACGAGGGCTGGGACACCGGGGCGGAGGCTCTGATGTTGAAAGGTTGGTTTTCAGCCCAGAGACGCCAGGTGGAGGGCAGAGAACCTCCATTCTCCCAGTAACATGTATGTGCCCATCACAATTACTCTGAAGCTGCATAATTAAGGTAAAAATGTAGCGTAGATGCGGTAAAAATCCTGCATAGTTCCTCTTTAAATCAGTGACAGGTTGTGGTGTTATTGTGTCTGTGGATCAGGCTAAGAATTTGCTGTTTATTGTGCATCTGTCCACTTTCTCACTTAGAGGTGGAACTGTGTAATGTTGTGTAAGTTCACTCTACAGACAGCATGTGTTTTATATCAGACTTGTCCTGGTGTTGTGGAGTGGAGCTGGAGCGCTGAGCTCAGCAGTCACAACTGATATACAGAGATTCTGCGGCAGCAGGTTAATGTCTCATGGTGCTGAGGAGAAAGGAGGAGGTGAAGGATGTAAAGACAACAGGTCATGAAGAGAAACAGGAGGTGAAGCAGTGACCAGACTGAAATGCCACAATTACCTGTCCAACAGCTTCAGATATCATCAGTGATTTATATGTTGTTCTCAGGCTTATATGTTTATCATGCATGTATTTCACAGTTGAGTACAGTACAGGAGCTCCTCACCCACTCTTCTGGAGAGAGAGTGTGTGTGAGTGTGTGAGTGAGACACGTGAGGGAAGCTCCCCGCTCCATAACTGACCCTGCTGTTATCAATCATGGCCTCAGGAAGGGGGGTTCATAGACAGATGGTGGGGGCTGTTGCTGAGGAGAAGAATGATGGGGAAAAGGGAGAGGTTGTTAAGATGAAAAGAAGGAGCAGTGAGATGGAGGGAGAGAGAAGAACAAGTGTGTGTTACTTTAACTTGATGAATGTAGCAACACTGAAGTGTGACAGACGTACACGGAGTGGGACTTTGTGGACCATTCCACCCCGAATGAAACAGAACGGTCTTCCTCTGTCTCCGTCTCCAGTAGATCACAGACCTTAATGAGTCGACTCACTGCCAACAGACATTTTAAAACCAAACCTTCCTGTGTCTGTTGAGGAAGTGAAGTGATGAGAGAATTAACAGTAGCAGACAGACACCAGAGCCCGAACCCTTCTTGAGCTGCTGCTGCTGCTGCTGCTGCTCCTGCTCCCTCTGTTTAACTCCATCTAATCTAGAATAACACTGTCTCTGTCCCTGAGACCGTTTGTAAATGCTGAAATATCAGAGTGTAAAATGTTGAGATGTGTAGTTATTGAGGAGGTGAAGCCTCAGTCCTGTTCTGGATTTAGTCTGTGAACGAATGTAAGAGAATCAATGAAGCACCAGGAAGTGATTCAGTGACTCTGTCTCCCTCTCTCTCTCCCTCTCCCTCTCTCCCTCTCTCCCTCTCTCCCTCTCTCCCTCTCTCCCTCTCTCTCTTTTTCTGTCAACCCCCCTCAGTTCTTTCTGTCCTCCCCCTCTCCTCTTGTCTCTCTCTCTCTCTCTCTCCATCTGCTAAAGTTGTTATGGCAGTGTGTGGGTGTGTATGGAGAGATGCAGAGAGTGGGGGGGGTGGGGGGTGGGGGGTGGGGATCCGCCACTTGTTAGAAGCTGGATAGAGGAGGGGGTGGAGGATGAAGAGGGGTAGTGTTGTTATGGCAATGAGATTTTCTTTGTATTAGGTTGCCAAGGCAACTTCAGGCATACACTTAATACAACCACCCCCACCCCCCATCACCTCCTCCCAGCCACATGACTGTAGGGAGAGCACTTCACACATTTCATACTCAGACTCATACACACAGTCTCCATTGTGTCCACCTGCTCTCAGCTGCTGCTCCACACGATGACTCTGAACACGTTTAATTTAAACAAACTGAATCTGTCTGTTTGTGTGTGTTTTCTTCAGCTCACCTGACTCTGGCTGAGAACATGTGAGCAGGTAGATCTTGAACTCGCCTGAGCTCTGACATTTACACTTTAGTCAACTGGACAAAGCCCAAATGAAAATTATGTATATAGCAGCCCAGAGGGCTCACACAGAGCCACTAAAAACACACAATATCAGATACACAAGACATGTAGAGGAGAACAGAGCAAAATATTTAACAATATCTACAATAATGAACCAGTATCTGTAGCACAGAAGTTTGAACTCTTGAAATCATAGAACACTATTTAGATAAAAGATATTGTAAATAGGAAAAACACAAAGCAGGAAAACAGAGAAGACGGGAAACTGGAAAGGGGAAAATGTGGAACCAATTACAATATAATTTAAAACAAAGCCCTGTGTTTGTGAAGAAATAAAGTGTGTGTGTGTGTGTGTGTGTGAGAGAGATTGTGCTGCCCACAGTGATCTGACCTGCTCAGGAGTTCGACTTGGATGAAAACAAATCATTTTAAGCAGTTTGGAATTTGTCCTCTCAGTTGGCGACCATTTTCCCATAATAGAGTTTGAGAGAGAGAGAGGGCGAAGGAAGGGGAGGAGAGCACGAAAAGGTGGAATAAAAAGGGAGTCTCTGAAATCATTTTCTAGGTTTTAACCTGGTGATTCGCACGTAGTGTTTCCTTCTACGCCTCTGTTGACAACTTTGTTCACAGAGAACATCCATCCCTCTTTCCTTCCTTTCTTCCTCCTTCCTAATGAGGATCAGAGTGTGTGGGTGTTGTGGTTTATGGTTGGTGTTTGACCCCCTGGGAATCAGGGCATCACAGCCTGTATATGAAGCTGTACAACCACAGGGCTCCAGACTAATTTTTTTCACTAGGAGCACCATGGCCCCTAACTTAAAGTTTTAGGAGCGCAAGCAGAAAATTTAGGGGCGCGCACTGTAAATCGACTTGCAAAGCAGATATTCATATCTCCTTTTCAAAAAATAAAGGCAAATTTACTCGTTGCACATGTGTAATTGGATAAAAAATTACTTGCGCTGTCTCAAATTTCAGAGGGAAATGCCCCCAGTTAGTGGCAGTATGGAGCCCTGAACCACCCTGATAAGACACCATTAATGGAGGAAGTGCAGGCTGTATATAAAACCAGAACAATGTGAAATAAGTTTGTTTAAAAAGATAAATTTTCCTCATGTGAAGCAGCAGCTCGGCAGGTGGTGGTGTTTCATAGGGCCCAGAGCTTCAGGTCAACAAATGACTATGGCTAATGGCTGTGAGCTGCTCTGACGTTAAAGGACAGTTCTGAGGACACATGACTCACTCATATACCCATGAAGAGTTTTATCCAGATGGGGGTTGGAGGTGGGGGGCATCAGGTCAGGTCAGTCTCACTGTAGTGATCTGTAGCAGAGACTAGCGCAAACATGGTGAAAACATGTAGATATAATGAGATTTAACAAACATAGTGGCCATAATTTTGGCGCCACACGTCTGGACCAGGGCGTCGCCACAACAACAAGATACCCAAGAGGAAAGATGATGTCAACATCAGCATCGACTTGAACAGGAAGAAGCTTCATTCAGATGATTAGCAACAACAGGTGTTTCAGTGCTGGTGATTACTCTCATTGTTTTCATTCTGTGAGTCAGATTCTGTAAATCCACACTGTGTACACCAACATTCATGTTGTGTGTATACCAAAGTTTGTGTTATACACACCATCATATTAAGTGAGTGAGTATTGAACTGCGTTGGGGGGTGATTGGCTGATCTGAGCTCAGTACTGAGGGAGAGAACAGAGAGTTAAACTCTGAGCATCTCCATGGTGACCAGGGACAGTGGAGTGTATGTGTGAATGTCCCCCAGGCTCCGTCCTCACAGCCCACATCTAATGGACTCTGACAGGGGGGTAATAAGGTGTGTGTGTGTGTGTGTGTGTGTGTTTGTGTGTGTCAGCAGTGAACTACTATGTCCATGCTGCGTGTAACAGCTTGGTGTTAGAAAGCAGGTGTTTAGGCCTCTGACCTCACCCAGTGTGTGTGGAAATTAACACCCTGCTGCATACACACAACACACACACACACACACCTGACGTGCTGTACCTGACCACTCACACATTAAACTAAAAACATATTTTGTCCCTTGTGCCTTTTCTAAATCTCTGTCTTCAGGTGTTGCATTAGCAGCTGCTGCTGCTGATGATGATGATGAAGATTCAAGAAAACAAACTGTCCCACTAAAATAAAAACACTGATGTTAACATCACCTCTCTCTTTCTGTCTCTCTCTGCAGCGCCACCACCCAGCAGATTCAACAGGAGAGTGTCAGGTAAGACACTTGTGTTTGTGTGTGTGTGTGTTCACCTGTGTATGTGTGTTTGACGTCATGTCCCTTCATGTAATCCACACCAGGGACGTCACTGCTCACAGTTTGTGTGTCAGTGATAGGTGTGTGTGTTTGTTTGTGTGTCTGGTTAGGTGTGAGTAGATGAGCATTGTCACAGTGCTTTACTCGGACTGAGGGTGTGACAGCTTGTGTTTATCTTTACTGTTGCTGGTCTGAGACTGTGTGTGTGTGTGGCCTGAGATGGTTCTTACAGGGCCTTACCTGTGTGTTGTTCAGCTGCAGTCCATAGCAGGTGTGGTCTGAGCACTAAAAAGAAGTGAAATGTTCCCACCCTATCGTCACAGCTGATGATGATGTAATGATGACAGACTCACGCACAGGTGTGAGAATGTGATGGTCCATTGTGGGCTCCCCTTGCCTCTGACTCTCCTTATAACAGTGAAGAAACAGCTGCGACACTAACCAAACACGAACACCTTTGGTTGTAGAGGTCAGAGGTCACAACCTCTGTGTGGGATGTTCACACTCAGACAGTAGCTGCTGTTTATTGGCCCTATTATTAATCTGATTTCACATGTTAACACCTCACAAGTCACACACTCCCAAATATGATTGGTATGAACACCAAGATAAGACGTATGCATGCAGGCACACGCATCATGTGCTGACTATCATGTGAGACTGTGATCAAAGGACCTTCACTTAGTGTTTGAACATGTCGCTGTGTCATGTCCTTAGCCACACAACCTCTTGTAGTGAAGATGTTGTTCAGTCTGGTCCTCTGTGCTGTGTAATGTCTGTGTGTGAGAGTGTACTTTGTTTTTCACTTGTTCTTCAACTCATTAGTTACAATAATGATAGTAAAGTTAACATTAATTTCAAAGTTGATCTGTGTGTTTTGAGTTTTGTTACATTTACACAAAACTCCCAAACAAAATGTCAGTGTTCAGTCTGAGGACATGTGTGTCTGTGTGTGTGTAAACTTTGTGTAAACATGTGTTAAATCTGTGAGAACTGTGCCCTCTTTCCAGTGTGTGCGGAGGCATTCAACCCAGATGAGGATGATGAGGACTCGGAGCCCAGAGTGGTTCATCCAAAGACAGACGAGCAGCGCTGCAGACTGCAGGAGGCCTGCAGAGACATCCTCCTCTTCAAAACACTAGACCAGGTCAGGCGTCACTCACTCGCTCACTTGCTTGCTCACTCAGCCACTCACTCAGCGCTTCTAACCGAGCTATGCTCATAGCTCGAGTTGAGCATCTCGTTGGAGTTCTGTCCTTGTCCCAGTTTACATGCAACAGGGAAAATCGAATAATTGATGGTGTCCACCTCCTCAGCATAGGTGGCGGTAAGCGTTGGGTTAATACAGACTCCTTTCCTGTTGACTTTTTTGTCACCTAGTAAAAAACTGGATGTAAATAACTTGGAGTTCTCAACTACAGTTCCTGACCGGATGCACCGGTCCGGGCCAGGTCCGGGCCAGGCTCGGGCCAGGTCCGGGCCAGGCTCGGGCCAGGCTCGGGCCAGGCTCGGGCTGAAAATATATACAAATTACTTGGGTCATGTCGGTCCACAGCGTCCTTTTTTTAAAAAAAACAAAAACAAAAAAAACACATCTTCTCACTGGTTGCACTGCGTGAAATGCGCTGACTCATCAGCGTTTTTTTTTTTTTTTTTTTTTGGCTGGGTTTGGGCTGGCTACTGTGCCACATTTTGCGCTGTCTCTACTGTTATGAAGCATTCACACATGCATTGTCCAGTCAGAATAATAGGTATACATGCAGAAGAAAACCATCCAATTGCATTATCTGAGTGTTTTAGTTGGATTTGGTGTGGTATTAGTCGGACTAAAGCGTTTACATGCACTTCAGTTGTCCAGTTGTAGTCGGATTAAGGCCGTAATTCGTTTTTTTTGACTGTCATGTAAATGTTCTGACTCACTCAACAACACTCGCACACTCTCTCTCTTGTTGACGTCCCTTCTTTCTCTCCCCCTCCCACTCTAGGAGCAGTTCTCGGAGGTGCTGGACGCCATGTTTGAGCTGAGGGTTCAGCCCCAGGAGCACGTTATTGACCAGGGAGACGACGGAGACAACTTCTACGTCATAGAAAGGTAGGGGAACAAAGATCACAACAGCTTGGTCAGGGTGTGTGACCCCTGACCTTGTGCAAGGTTGGCCTGAAGCAGGACGGACACAGTGTTTGTTATGTCTGTGTGACAATAAATATAGATGCAGTGTTTCTGTAGAAATTACTTAATTGTAAAAGCCACTAACTACTTCACTTATTTACTAACTAACCCCTGTTCACTGGAATAATAATATCAATGAAAAACTGTAGTTCACACAACATGTGACCTACTCCAGAGCATCACATGAAGTAACATGAAATTAACATTAACATTAAATTATCAATGTACAATCAGATGGAATACTCAACTCAACTTTATTTTTAGAGCACTTTAGAAACAGCCACAGCTGAGCAAAGTGCTGTACATAAATAGGAATAAATCATAAAACAATTAAAAACAATAACAATAACACTAAAACAAGAGCAGAGTCTCCTGCTGGGTTGAAATCCAAGGAATAAAAATGGATTTTAGGATGAGTTTTAAAAATGTGTATATAATATATATAAGTCAATGATACATAAAAAAAAAAAAAAAAAAAAAAACAGGGAGACAGAGACATTTACAGTAATAACAGCATCTAAAGGAAGAGAGCTGAGTTTCAGAGCAGGTTTCTCTCTGTGAGGTAGCAAACAGTTGTGAACAGTGATGATGATGGGAGGAGGACTGTCACCACCAACTCATCGCTGTGCATGAAACAAAGATGGTGGTTTTTGACCTGTAACCCTAGAGCAAGCGAGAGGACACACCCCACCCCCCCAGTGATGTAGCTGCTTGTTTTTCCTCCAGAGCCTCAGTCTCTCTGACAGCTTCATTCCTCTCATTGTGTGTTATCAGTCTGTTCACACTCTGTCCATCACAGTGTCTCTAACAGGAGACGTGACCTTTAACGGCCATGCTTCTACTGCTCCTGCTACTCCTCCCAGGGTTTCCCCTGGCTTATGGCTGTAAGGGGAGGATGATGTCAGCAGTATGGACACACACACACACACACACACACACACTGAAGGATCTAGAGCAGCAACAAAAACAGGCCACCTGTATAGAATCAGCAGTCCAGTGTTTTACACTGAGCTTTGCTATCCCACCACACAAGTGATCATCGCATCTCATCGCCGTGGTAACAGTGGTAATCCAGTCAATCTAATTCTCCACCAGCAACCACGCAGCCAATGGGAAGGAAGGCTGTCTTTGATAATGACTGGTTAATCCTGATGAGCTACTACACTGCCTATTCCTTTTTTTTTCAATCTGGTGATGGTGTGACACTGTTCATACAGATATACAACGAGCTAACAGACTGTGTCCACAGGCTACAGATCAGTAATTAGTTAATTAGTCGTCTCTTTAAACCAGTTGATCAATAAAGTAAACAGCACCTCCTCTTTAGTTTCAATTGATCGATCATTTATTCATCTGGATCTAATTCTTCTTTCCTGTGTTTTTTTCTCTGCCCCCTCTCTCTCTCTCTACAGGGGCGTGTATGACATTGTGGTATCGGGAACATGTGTGGGTCAGTACGATAATAAAGGCAGCTTTGGAGAGCTGGCACTTATGTACAACACACCACGTGCTGCCACCATCGTCGCCACCCAGGAAGGGGCACTATGGGGTCTGGTAAGAAAACACTGTGTGTGTTGCTCTGTGGTCTGACCATATGAGTGTGTGTGAATAGAGTTCAGCAGCTCTGATGTAAGCAGTGAACCAGTGTTAATACAGCTCAGGTAAATCTCTGTGTCAGAGCAGCTTCAGTCTTCACAGCAGGTTGTTAAGAATGGAGCCCTGTTGTTTATGAATGGAGATGTGTTGATGCTGCTTCAGCACCCCCTTGTGGCCAAACAGACAACCACAGGCAGAGAGGAGCTGCTCTTGACTCCTACGTTTACACGTGTTTGTTTTAGGACCGCGCCACATTTCGTAGACTCATTGTGAAGAACAATGCCAAGAAGAGGAAGATGTACGAGACGTTCATTGAGTCGGTGCCGTTACTCAAATCACTGGAGGTGAGTTCACATTTAGCCACGCAGCTAACAGCTAACAGTTAATGGTTAACAGTGGACATTAACTCTGCTCTTCTCTTGTCCTCCTCTCGTCTCCAGGCGACAGAGAGGATGAAGATCGTGGATGTATTAGGAGTGAAGCAGTTCTTAGATGGTGAACGCATCATCACACAGGTGAGAGACCACCTGGTGAAGAGTCTCACACATTTCTACTGAGCTGTTTCCATGGTAACTGTGTTCCCTCCTCCTCAGGGAGACAAGGCTGAGTGTTTCTTCATCGTGGAGTCTGGGGAGGTGAAGATCATGATGAAGAGTAAAGTGAGTAATGTTCCTGTAAGCACTTTAGTTGGATTAATTTATTAAACCCGATCCATCACCTGAGCTTTGCCCATAAACATGACACCATGTATTAAACACTGAGAATTTGGATCAAAGACAGAAAGAATCAAACTACAGTTAAACTTCATCTGAGCTGTTTAATGCAGTGCTGAGCTTCCATTAAAACCAGTGTTGTTTAGTTCTGCCTGGTAACAGCAGGAGGAAGACCGAGGAGCTCACAGCCTCTCACTTTTTAGTCTTCTCTTCCTTCTCCTTCTTCCCCCTCCCTCCTCCTCCTCCCTCCTCACCCTTTCTCCTCCCCTGCAGACGAAGGCGGACCATGCAGACAATGCAGAGGTGGAGATAACACGCTGTAGCAGGGGTCAGTACTTTGGTGAACTGGCCCTGGTCACTAACAAACCCAGAGCTGCCTCTGCCTACGCAGTCGGCAGCGTCAAGTGTTTGGGTGAGTAGGAAACACTCATCGATGTCATCAGATTAATCAGATTCATCAGCTACTTTGACTGATAACAACTGTGAGGTTTTAAGAGATGGTGTTTAAAAGGTAGAGGCTGGCCTCTGCTGCCATGTTCCCACAATGCCCAACACAGCAGCAGTGATTATTGAACATGTTGAAGTTTTCATAGTGATTTGTCTCTCGGACAATAGAAACTGTTTTGTTAGAGATTACCCCAGAGATTGAGGTGTTTAATTATTGATGCAGATGCAGAACCAGCTCCACTTTTCCACCTCAATTCACTCATGCTTCTCTTCAGATGGTATAAATCTTTCACCTTTTTACTCAAGATTTCCTTGGCATTGAAGAATAAGAGTCTTACTTCATTTTTATGTTTCTCTGTGGGGCTTCTTCTGGGGTTCAACATTAGACTATATCAAAATGTTAAGATTGTGGAAGATCTTCATGAAACGTCAGGCTTTGTTAACTACAACTGTGATAAAGATCATCTGGAGAGTGTTTACGTCAGGATTTACTCCAAAAACCAAATATGAGGGATGTGATGTTTTCTATATGGAACAAAGAACTTGTCTTAACGTCTTAAAACCTACAGGGTGAATGAGGTCAGATGAGGTCACCTGCTGAGGTTGTACAGACACTCTCCTGATAGTAATAGACAGTATTAGTTTTAGTCACTTAATCTTACACTCATCTTAATAACAGTCCTGTCTTTGTGTTACTGTCTCCATCAGCGATGGTGAATTTAACACCTATTTCTAAAGAGCATCAAAACATTTCTATGTGATTGTAGCTGGTATGTTTCTAAGATAAGTTCTGTTACTTTGAGCTCATCAGTGCTACACAGTTCAACTTCATGTGGAATTAAATTCATTTAATATAGACCACTCAGCCCACAACAACCACACACTCACCATATATCAAGGCTGTGTGTGTGTGTGAAGTGGCTCCATTAATTGAGCCTCTACAGATGAACAGCTCTTCACTCCTTGAATGAAAAACAATAGGCTTTATTGGTCCTTACTCTCTCTCTCTCTCTCTCTCTCTCTCTCTCTCTCTCTCTCTCTCTCTCTCTCTCTCTCTCTCTCTCTCTCTCTCTCTCTCTCTCTCTCTATCGCTCTCTCTCTCTCTCTTTCTCCCCCCCTGCAGTAATAGACATCCAGGCGTTCGAGCGTCTCCTGGGCTCCTGTAAGGAGATCATGAAGAGGAACATCGCCCACTACGAGGAGCAGCTGGTGGCTCTGTTCGGCTCCAGCATGGACCTGAGAGACTGAGCCTCCCACACACCTCCGTGCCTTCTACACACACAAATTAAGAGAGAGACACACACACACACACACACACACACACACACACACACACACATACATACATACATCCTGCAGTGGCTATACAGACTCATAATAAGCTTTACACAGTCATGCAAACACATGATTTACAGTATCAACACCCACACCCCCAGACACACACACACACACACATTTACACATTTACACTGATCCTTTTATAGGCACTGAGACATCCACTTCACTTAGTCTGGTCACCCCTTGTGCACATACTAGCTCGATACACTCCATGATAAGCTCACTTTGTAGACACACACATACACACATACACACACACAGAGCTAGCTTAAGCCACACATTTTGTTGATTGAGCCAGCTTCAACCTCTCAGTATGAATGTCTTTGCTGTAATGACCTAACTACAGGTAAAGCAGTGCAAGGACACAAACACACCATACATGTTTAAATACACACCGTCATGCTTCATATGTGCAGGTTTGCATTCACACAAGCATTTAAACAACTTCAAGTTGTTCCAATGAGCCTCAGCCAAGGACACATCAATACACACACACACACACACACACACACACACACACACCAGGGTACAGATACAGATTCTCACACTTGCAAAAATGGACACATTGTGGTTTAATGGAGACAAACAAAAACTTTAAAAATCTCTGAAAAGGAAAATGAATCAAAAATGCAAAAAAAAAACAACAAAAAAACAAACAAAGGTTTAAAGAACAGAGAAGTTTTAGAATCGTTTTATGAAAATAAAAAAAACAGAAGCTTTGATAAAACATTATTTAAATAATAAAAAAAAAGTGTTTCCTCTTCAGGAGGCTGGGGTGCAGACCTTTGTGAGCGTGCTCCGTTTCTTCCTCTACTGTTGTTGATTGAGTTGAGTTGAGTTAGTGCTGGTGATTATTGCAGTACCACAGAAGAAGCAGTGAAAACAATAACAACCCTACATTTTCTGGGCCATTGTTATTCTGTCATTGACACCACACTTCATTGTACTGAATTAATTATTAATGTATTGTTATTATATATTCATTTATTATTTTTGTTTTGCTTTGACCAATCCTGATAAATTCACCCTCCATCTCTGACAAAATGTTAAAACAGAAAAGTTCTAATAAAAACAATAGTGCTTATTTCTCCTTGATTATCCTTGAATGAGTTGTCCTGGATAAAAAACTGAAAAAATAAAGCAAACATTTTGTTAAATTTCTGTCTCTTTGTGGCATCTTTACTCAAACTCAGTCAAACTACTGTTGTTTCATGCTGTGACTCAGCCAAAGGGAATCTGTTCTGGTTAGTTTACCTCAAACTCTGACATCTGTCAGTCGTTGATCTGAGCTCTTGGATTTCAGGATTGTTGACATCTGTGTAACAAGTCTGAGATCTGCAGGAGGTGGTCACAGCTGAGCAGGGTGAAATGATGTCCCCTATAGGAACCAACTTCTTAATTTTAATCCTGCACTTCACTGAGATCTCATTTATATACTCATTTATTGTTGTGTTTGTACGTCTTTTTTGCCATGAAGTTACTGACATATGTGATGTTGATGATGCACATGCGTATCAGATCTTCAGTAAACTGACCGAGATCTGTGGTAATTTGTTGCTTAAGTCTCAACTGTTCACTGTGCGACAGAGACATAGGGTGTGGTTTAAAAAAAAGTTTCTGTTTTGTAAAACTGAAACAGCAGAGTAATTTAAGTCATTTAGATCATTAAGATGTTGTATAATCGTATTTTATACATATAGGTCATTCTTTTTTTTTTTTTTTTTTTTTTACATTTTTTTTTCCCGAACGGTGCAGACGTTTTTGTTTTATTTGTTTCGTCCCCCTCCCACCGCAGGGAGGCGCTCTGAACAGCACAGACCCACGTTATAGTTAACAGGAGCACTTCCGGCTCCAGAGGCGGTTGAGCTCCTGATGGAGCTGATCTGGGAACAGATTTGATTGACGACCATCAGCAGTGGTATGTCCGTGCTAAGGTTCAAAGCCGACCTCAGATCAGCTGTCAGTCAAACCAAGAACTACGAGACGCGTAAGCACCACCGACGACCGGCGGCACGAACTAAAATGTAGGTACCGGGAGAAGGCGGAGAACGGGGGGTTAATTATTTTAAATGAACGGTGGAGGTACAGTTCATCATTTAAACCGGTGTCACTACGCGGCACGTGCTGGTAAAGTAAACGGGAAGCCAACGAGCTAGCGGCTAGCACGTAGCCCAAACTCCCGCTGTCACTTTAGCAGCTTACCTTAAATGGAAGTAGAAGAAGAAGAGGAGGAGGTGAAGTCAGTCTGTTTTAAACAGAGAAGAAGTGACAGTGACGTCACTCATTTTGGTAAACAGAGAAAATACTCCAGCACGAGTGTTTCTCACTGGATCAAATCAGCAAAGGCGCACATACCTTGAAATTTTAGATTAATGTAGAAAAGATGTGATACATAAAAGTGCAAGTGAATCTGTCCTGTTATAAGTATAAACTTGATCTTTGGAAAAGATCACTGACAAACAAGGTTGGAAACTGATTTAATGTGTGTAGTGTAGTGTTGTACTGTATTGTACAAAGTAGCAGTACTTGGAAATATTAATGTACAAGAAACGCGCGCGCGTGTGTGTGTATGACTGTGTGTGTGAGAACTAAAATTGATTAAATGTACTTAGTCTCTCTTCAACCTTGTCGGTGAAGCAGCTCCTCTCAGAATATCTGAGTATCTACCGTAAATAAAAATAAATATTTTAATTTTATCCATATATTCGGTCACCTGAAGCGTCACAGAAGCAACCTGTTTGTTGAACTGAGCGGGAGGTCGAAATCAGAAGAAACGTCAATGCATTGTTATAAACTGGTAACAGTTGTGCTAACTTAAAGGTACTTTGGCACTGGAGGAGCGGAAGACGATAACTGCCTTGAAGTAGTCTTTGAGTGTCGTAATGCGCGTGCGTACAACTTCAGTGAAAAACAGCAGCAAAATAATCGCCTGTGAACGACGGTGACGAAATTGATATTTTTAAAATGAGTGGTTTGCTTTTAGGACAATAGAAACTGTTTCAGTAGAGATTAATTTAGGAACGCCATTTTTTTTTTGTTTTTTTTTTTTTTTGTTTTTTTTTTGTTTGACGAACCATCACAGAGAGGGCTGAGGCGAAGAACCGGTGCCGTCCATTGTCAGTGAATATGTAGTTCACTCTTGTTTCCCTTCATATCGTATAAATCTTTCGCCTTTTACTAAAGATTTCCGTGGAGAGGAACAATAAGAGTTTTTCCCAATTTTTGATGCCCTGCTGCTATAGTGGGGTGTTATTTAATGTTCAAAGATCAATAATGTATTGACTAAGCAGAAGTATGGGAACTATGGATGAACTATCATTTAATAGCGTTTCGTGTTTTAGCATCGTTGGACATCCACTGTTGACACGAACGTGTAATTATACCACCACTTGGACTGTGGATAACACCTTCATAAGAAACTGTAGATGTTTAGGTGTCAATAGGGCCAATAGACTGTGTGTTTGAGCTGAGCCTGTTGACCATTATTTATACACTCTGTGTATCAGCCAGACCCTCCTGAGTACTAACATGAAACTGCTTTGGCCTGGGTGGAGCAAAGGGGGATAACGTTATCGGTGTAATTAGTCTTTGAGATTTTGCACTGCGCATGCGCAGAATGGGAAAAATGCAGCAAAATGTACGACGGTGATTCAACATCCTCGATTGGGTCGATCAATATTTAGTGATTGTTATCTGCTTTAATCGATAAGTAATGATAGTTTTTGTTGTTTTGCTGTTTGTTTTTTTAAAGAAAGGAGAGGCGTGGCCTCAGCCGCCATATTCCCACAATGCACAGCGCAGCATGAATGAATATGTTGGAGTTTTTATACAGAAATGTAGTGAAAACTCTGCGGTTTGTGTCATGGGGAATAAATAAATAAATAAAACCTATTTTATTGGAGATGACCACGTAGAATCTAATGTGTGTCGTGAGCACGAACCGTCACCGAGAGGACTGATGCAGAGAACCACTTCGGTCTCTTCTATTGTATACTACAGTTCACTCTTGTTTCCCTTCATATCGTATAAATCTTTCGCCTTTTACTAAAGATTTCCGTGGAGAGGAACATTAAGAGTATATCTCAATTTTTTGATGCCCTACCTCGTTGTGGGGCTTTCTTTAATGTCTAATGAAAATATCAGCAGGTGACACATAAAACCAAGGAGTAGTTCTCTATTAACTTTTCTCCTGGTGCGCAAATTCTTGCCCCCTACCGCACTTTCCCTGTTGTTCCTGATCATTTCAGCTAAGAATCATAGTCTTGTTATATCAGAATGCATTAACAAAACTATAAGTGACAACTGATCTGCTGCTGTTAAAATAAACACAACAGAGCCGCTGAGGTCACATGCTGAAGATAGACATTTTTAGACAATATTAGTTTTAGCCCCTACAAACCTAATTGTAGGTTAGTGTCTTGCTTGAGAGCCCTTAAGTGTGTGGAAATGTATTTTTTTCCCTCACAGCAGAGTCATGTGACAGAAGAAAAAGAGGTGTAAAAACTGAGTGACACATTGCATTTAGATCAGCTGCTGCCAGAGACATAAGTGTCCTGATGATGTCAGACATCTCCATTGTTAGTCTCCTCATCAGGTCTCAGTTGAGGGAAGATAATACTGGTGTCACTTCCTGTCATTGCTGCAGCTAAGAACAAGTGTAAAGCCTTGTGCTTTATCATTGTTGCCGGTCAGTTCGTCTTTTCTTCTGTGTAATCAGTCAGCTGCCAGTTTCCTGTTGCATCTGTCAAACATCCTATTTCTGCTGCATATCAAGAGGCTTCAGTGTGAAATGTGAAACAGTGTTGAAGTCAGACCCAGCTTGGTAACTGTCCCAAAGTCACTGTGAGTTACTAATTTAATTCTAATAGTTGGTCTCTTCTCTTTATTTGTTTTTAATGTTTTTATTTGCGTTGCTCTCTATGACAATTGTTTCATCTTAGACGCTGCAGGTTTAGTTTGATGTTGTTTCCTCTCTGAAGCCTCTCAGCATTTCTTCTCTGTCCTCCAGTCTTGTCAAGTTTTGAGTGTAATATGTTGTGACCTGAGAATATCAGGCTACTGCGTAATTTATGCTCCGCTCTAGGCGAGATAACACAGAACTTTATTAATCCTGAAGAAACATTTGTTTTGCAAGGTGAATGTGACATGAGAGACAAGAGGATCAATATAAAGCTAAAAATAAGCCAAATATAAAATGTAAATATGACGTGTATTCCACAGAGTCATAATTAGTGTTATAGAAAATAGAAAGGACACAAGTTTAAAGCGTTGTGTGTGTGTGTGTGTGTGTGTGTGTGTTCCTACTGCTCTTTCTTGAAACTCTGTGGTGAGATGTGTCTGATGAAAATAAACTTCCACATTCAGACCAGTAACACAGCAAGACGGAAAGTATAAATAAACAGCGACCAGCATAGAGATGCAGTTTCTTAGTGGACTGTGATATTGATAATGTCATCATAATATTAAAAATGTCATTTATCACGAGAGAGTTACAGTGTGAGTCTAGTTTCTTTGGCTGTAATTGCAAAGTGTAGGAATCGTGTTTCATTGTTCAAAACCTCCTCCTGTTGAGAAGCTGAGAGAAACAGGAGCTGAGGCCTCCACATTGATGTTTCTCAGCTGTTTTTTTCAGGTAGTGAAATAAAGTGACATTTGAGGACAGCAGCTGCTCTGTCACCTGTGTGTGTGTGTGTGTGTGTGTGTGTGTGTGTGTGTGTGTGTGAACACATGTGGTCAGTGTGTCAAGCCTGGTGCTGTAATGTTGGTGTCCAGTCCAGGGGGCAGCGTCCTTGTTGGTAATGACAGTGAAGAAGAGTTGCAAAACAGGACAGATGTCACTCAGCACTGGAAAAAACAATGTGAAACAAAAATCAAAACATCTGGACTCATTTACATGAACAAAGACAAAGACAAGATGGGCTTCCTGTCCAGATGTTGAATCACCCAGTCGGCTTACTCCTCTCCTTCTTCTACTTCTGAATCAACAAACTGGTGTAGTTTTGTAAAGGACAGCTTTCACTCAGCGGTGAGGATGACGCTGATGATAATGATGATGTCACTAACCACCTGCATGCCCACGCCCTCCCTGAGAACTGATGCCAGTTAAACCTCATCACCGCAGGTCTGAACCAGAACCACCAGCTGGCAAATCCAGTCTGGGCTCAGCCCCCTCATCGGAGCCGCTGCCCTCTGACCCTGAACCAGACCATGTCTGCCTCATCCCAATCCATCAGCGTCCAGACCTGCTGGTCCCATGTGCTGACCTGGTCAACTCTGAATGGAGGCGGAGTCAGGCGGCCCGGGTTCACTCGCTGCAGAAGTCCAGTCCAGAGTTCCCTGTCTGCCTCATCCTCCTGCAGGGCCACAGAGGGGCAGAGCGTCTGCTGGGCCACGCCCGGCTGTCCCGGGTTGTGGGACGCAGCAGTAGCCTGTTCGTGGAGTCCGTGGTTGTGTCGAAGGCTGAGCGGGGGAGGGGCTATGGCCGGACTCTGATGGAACAGACGGAGCGATATGCAAAACGGCGTGGGTTCAGGCGCCTGTGTCTGACAACACATGATAAGCAGCACTTCTACGCTCACCTGGGCTACGTGCTGTCCACACCAGTGCAGAACGCCGGTACCATGACGACATTTGTTCCCATGGAGATGCTCCTGAGGTTCAGCAGGATGTCAAGTGACGACATGCATCCACAGGAACAAATGGGCACAAAGATGGAGGCTCAAACATCACAGGGGGGCAGAGACTCAGAGGGGTCGCTTCATAGACCATCACCTCCTCCCCTTCCCCCCTCCATCCCTACTTCCCCCCCACCTCTCCCTGCTGTGTCACTTTCTCCACCTCCTCCTCCTCCCCCTCCTCCTCCTCCTCCTTCTTCCATTCCTCCTCTGCCTCCACCACCACCTCCTCCTCCTCTCTCTTCCATCCCTCCTCCGCCTCCACCACTTCCTTCAACTTCAACTTCACCTCCTCCTCCTCCTCCCCCCTCTTCCACCTCTACTACTACCTCTACTAGTCTCCCCCTTTCGTCTGGGGGGCAGTTTGTGGTCCAGACCCTGACTGAAACTCCGTACAGAGATGCTAAAGGAGTTCCAATCTACTGGATGCATAAAGACATTTGACAAACTCACAGTCAGACTCTTATTTGTTCTGGTCTTTACAAACAACTTTACAACTTAAACAAGGTCAATTTAAACCTGAGTTTACACTCTTCAATCGCTGGATGATGATAAAACTCAGTTCAAGTTTGTTCAACAGCAGCAGAAACGACAGAGGCAGAAAACTGTTACCAAAATTTTGGTTGTTGAGCTTCAGGAGAATCATTTTGACTGTTTTCAGCGTCATCTCCACTGAGCAGGATGCCACATGTGCTCAGCTGTTCAACTTTGTCATGAAGTGTTTCCATGTGAGAGGAAGAGTAAGAGACATGAAGGTTTTTATCTAGTCAAAAAGTAAAATCACAAGTCACGATAACAAATTGTGTGCTGGGTAAACAGAAAAGGAAAACCCCCAAAAGATCAACAATAATTGGTTTGGAATAAATAAACCAAAGAAAGGAAAAAAAACCCTCCACTCTTGTGATCACACGAAGAGATGATGATGATGTGCCTTAATATTATTATCATCATTACTGAGACCTGGTGCCTGTTTAACATTTGTGAGGTTGATTAAAATGGATTCACAAACGTCTGAAATAAAGAGAATTTAGAAACATTTTTCTTTCTTTGTTTTATTAACTTATCTGAGCATTAAGTCCTGTCACTGTTCTGAAAACTACTCTGTTGGTTTAATCCATAACAGCAACACTTGTGTTTGACTGGTCCATGTGTCTCTCCTGACAGGAAGGACACATCAGTGGATGAGCAGCCATGTTGCTGTCTCACCTGCATCTCTTCCTCCTCCTCCTCCTCCTCCTTTCCCCAAACACCCCTCCTGCTCTGGCTGCAGCTGATCAGGTTTTGCAGGACCATCCGTTTGTGGTGGTGTGGAACATTCCCACAGCTCATTGCCATAAACGCTATGACGTCCACCTGAACCTGGGGGACTTTGACATTGTGGAGAACCATCATCAGAGTTTCCAAGGACAGGTGACTAATCACCTTGGGGGGGGGGGGTTTATTAACATCTCTGTAGTTTAAAATTGTAGATACTGTGGCATCAGTGACCTTTGATCTTCCGTTGTTAATTAATTTCTCCTCTTTTGCATCATGGAGCTCTGTTAGCGATAACATTAGCCAAGGAGTGGCTGGTGGCTAATGGTTTATCGCAGTACATTGAAATCAGGGGTAAATGGTGGTCATGTGACTCTGGTCTGTGGCTGAACAGGTGAGAGCAGCCCCGTGATGATTCTCTCTGTTCCCAGAATGTGACCATTTTCTACCGTAACCAACTGGGGATGTACCCCTACCTGTCCAAACATGGCCATAGGGTGAACGGAGGAGTCCCGCAGCTCGGTGACCTCGCCGCTCACCTGGCCCTGTCGGAGGGGCAGCTCTCTGGTCTGCTGCAGCCAGACTTCTCAGGTTTTGGCATCATTGATTGGGAGGAGTGGCGGCCGCTGTGGGCGAGGAACTATGATGCCAAGATGGCCTACCGCCGGCTGTCCAAGGAACTGGTAAGAATTACGAATAAGTCTGTTATTTTCTGTTCTTTTTGTATATTGTATACTGTTTGTATTTATGCTTTAAAAAAAAATATTAAACAATAAATAAAATATTTTTTTTTTAAAAAAGGTAAGAAAGGAGAGACCAGACCTGACCAGTGAGGCTGTGAAGGCGCTAGCCCGGCAAAGGTTTGAGCAGAGTGCCCGGAGGTTCATGGAGGAGACGCTTCAGATGGCGCTCAGAGGTTACCCCAAGGGATTCTGGGGGTTTTATGGTTTTCCCGCCTGTTTCAATAAACACAATAGGAAGCAAGGTACAAACCCCAATCATGGATATATTATAAAACCTATGTATTCATATTCATATGATATATTTTTGTCCTAAACCTTGTTGAGAGAAGGGCTAGGCTATATAAACTAATTTAATCATTTTTATAATGCTGTAATATTTAACAGTGAAAGCAGACTGTTCCTCTGTAAATATCTTGTTAAGTAGTGACGTCAGATTTAACAAGCAGATTCGTACAGACACAGAAACATCATGATGAGTTTATGGAGCTTGTAGCTGCCCAAATGTAGGCTACTATATGTACTTAGTGATACTAAAAATTATTTTTTTAAAAAGTGTCACATACTGACATGAATATATGTCCAGCCCCATATAGATCTGTATGTTCATGTATGTATAATTGTTTTGCAGAGAGGTTATGTTAATGTTTTATGCTGTAAGGTCTGAGAGCACTTTACTAAAGTTGAAATCGAATTATAACAAATTAGAACAACATAGATATAGATAGATGCTGCTATCTTTTTTATGGGTAGTATGACTGGACATATGTCACATATTACACAGATTTCCGACACTTTTTTACAGTGAAAAATTAATTGTGAAAAAATGTGTGATGTTCATGTGATGCCATTAGATCGGCGTTACACTGGACGCTGTCACCGAGGGACAAGGCGGCTGAACAACCGTTTGTCCTGGCTCTGGTCTCAGTCCACTGCTCTGTACCCCAGTGTGTACCTGCCTCAGCGGATGGCGGGGTCAAAGGACGCCGCTCTGATGGTCAGGTACAGAAGAGGTGGAGTTACCTGCTCCACCTGCACCTGTCACACAAACACCTGTGCATCGCTGTTCACCCGGAGGACATGAATGTACTGATGGACATCTGTCTTCTCCATACAGACACAGACTGCTGGAAGCTCTGAGGGTGGCAGCACTTTGGCATCATGGCAGCAACACCAGTCACAGCACACCAGTCTTTCCTTACTCCAGACTGGCCTTCACACACTCGCTCACCTTCCTGAACCAGGTATATTATCTGTTACAGCTTGTCAACACAGAAGCCGCTGTTCATCTAATATACATACAACTGTACTGTGTGTGTGTGTAATGATGATGATGATGATGATGATGATGATGTGTGTGTGCAGACAGACTTGGTGCACACACTGGGGGAGAGTGCATCACTGGGAGCTGCTGGAGTGGTGCTGTGGGGAGAGCTGAAGTTTGCCAAGTCCAAGGTGTGTACAGTCGTGTGTGTGTGTGAGTGTGAGAGAGAGAGGTTTTTGTGTATGTGTGTATAACCCTCTCTCTACCCCCCCCAGCGTCAGTGCATCCTTCTCAGGGATTACATTCTCACGGTCCTGGGTCCCTTCATCCGATCCCTGAGGTCAGACACTCTGCACTGCAGCCGCCAACTTTGCCATGGCAACGGGCGCTGCACCAGGCGAATCCCCACCTCTGGTCACATGATTTCTTCAGTTCCTGCTGAACACACCAGCATCAATCTTCTTCACAGCCACTTCATGTGTCAGTGTTACCCAGGCTGGAGTGGAGAGGGGTGTCAAGAAGAGACCAAGAATAACTCAGACTGAAGAAGTCACATTATTATTAAAATACAGTAAATGTGTTAAATACATTTATGAATTCCTGTGTTTATTTTTGTATGTCATTTTGTATGATATTCGAGCAAACTGACATGGAAGAAAAGCAGAAATCCTTTTTGTTTTAAACAGAGCTACACTGAGACATTTACAATGAGACATTATCACTGCTAATTTTAACAGTTTCCTCACACAATCACAATATGAACAACTGTACACAGTATCAATGCACAATAGTACAAAGATGAGCAACATCATTAACAACAACTAAAAACCCCTGAAGGGAATTTATAAGCTTTATCTTAAATGGATCAGTTCAATTGTCCTGCAGTTACTCTGCTCTCTAGTCCAGACTAATGGAACGAGGGGTCACGACCCCAGAATACAAACTGCTGTGATCAGTGTGCTTCGCTCTGCAGGTCAGTCTGCCTCTGCTGCACACTTCAGTTTACTCCAGTTTCAATGAGTTGCGAAATTTATGTCCTCTGAGTCTAAAACATCAGATCACATCACATGCTAAAATGTTTCCTGGCTCAGATATGGTGGCCATCTTGAAAACTAGAAATTTCAAGTGGCTGATGGGATTTTTCACATTGATGAACCCAGAGGGAAAAACTGTGCTGCTTCTGTCCTCGTGTAACAGATTTTACAGTGAACTACTACATTATAATTTAAGTCAACATCATTTGTGTTTCTTCTGCTCATGTCCCCAGCTGTCTTCATGTCGTCATCATGTCCCATAATGTTGTCTTCATGTTGTGCTTGTGTTCCCTCATGTTGTCCTCATGTCTGTCCAAATGCCATCCTCATGTCTTCCTCAAGTCTGTCTCACTGTTGTCAGGTTGTGTCTCAGCTTCTGCAGCTCTTGGATCAGCAGTGACAGCTCTGTGGCTGCAGCCTCCTTTTCCCTCACAGCCTCGGTCAGCATTCGGATTGCACCGCCTTGTTGGACTGGAGGAGGAATAAACAGTGTGAGCTCAGGTGCAGGAAACATCAGATGACAATGAACCAATCGTAACCCCTCACCTAGGAAGTAGAAGATGAGGAACACGGTGAGCAGCAGCAGAGTGATGATGGCACAGCCCATGGCGTAGGCTCGAGATGAACTGGGTGTCAACATGTCCTGCAGACGGCTCTGCCATTGGCTGCTTACCTGATGACCTCTGTGACTGACAGCTGTGACATCATGAGTGAAGACGTTCCCATTGGGAGAAGGTGTGTAAGCAGGACGTGGAGGCCTCATGCCTGAAAACACACACACTGTCAATGTCTACATGTGTGTGTGTGTGTGTGTGTGTGTGTGCGTGTACCTTTGTGTGTGTGTACCTTTGTGCTCATGCTGGGTACGATGCAAGTCACTGATGGAGTCCACAGAGTGAAGCTCGACTTCGGAGAGGTCTTTGTCACTGACCCTGTAGAGCTGGGGGGTCGTCTGAGAGGAGGGGGGCCTCGACATGTCTCCTTGTCTGGAGGGAAAGTTCAGAATGAGGAGATGGAGGAATGGATTGATAAAGAGTGATGGATCTTCTAGTGAGTCTATCTAGACGTATGCGCCAACAACAGGTAGATCACACCCCGGCTGCTGTGACTGACAGACCAGATGTTTCCAGCTGTGACTGTTGGGTCTGTACAATGCTGACTCCTTAGGCTGCTGCTATGGTCAGCAGGTACTGCAGATGAGGGCACCTAAGGAGGAGGAAGAGGAAGAGCAGGAAGTCAACAGCATATAAGGGTGAGAGCGAAACAGGTCACATGACCAGCTGATTTATCAGAACTATAAATAGGGCAACTTTTAAAGAGATATAAAGACAAAGGACTTGTCTGTCTCCTCACTACTGACTAACTGACTGACTGTGTAGCTGACCACCTGGTTTACTGACTGGACTCTGTCCTTCACAGATCATCAGTGTCACTCACCTCCCGTCACCATGAAGACACAATGTTGGAGTTTCTCTGTGTCTCTGTCTTTGTCCTCTTCCTGTTCACTCTGACTCAGGGGCAACAAGTTGACATGCGAATGTCCAAACGTGTGGACACGTGACGTCCACAAAGAGTCCCACTGAACTGCAGTTAAATCATGTGTGAACCACAGGAAGCTCCAGGTCTCTGTCAGAGAGAGTGACTGAGCAGCTGCAGCTCCCACCCACACCCCCACTCACTAACTATGTGTTTGTGTGTCCAGTGTTCCAGTTTAGCCCACCATAGCTGCCCTGTGAGAGAGGTCGAGTGAGATCAGGAGAGAGAGAGAGAGAGAGAGAGGGAGAGAGGAGCCCCCCAAACATGCTCACTCCCTGCAGTCCTGAAATAGCAGCAGAGACATGAAGTATTATTAGTCCTCTGACTGAGGGTGAGTCAATGATCAGACACACACACACAATTTTCAGATGGATTGAAAAGTTTCACACGATTGACAGCTGTCATTCTGACAGGATGAATGGGATGTGGTCTCCTTGCGGCTGAACTCATTTCCTTGCGCTGCTCACCTGGAACAGCTGGTGCTTCAGTCTGTTTGTCACACCTAGTCATCCCCACACACACTACTGACTCTACTCACTCTGCTGGCACGACTGATTCAACACTTCTTATCTACAACAGTTCATTAGGATTAGGATCCATTATTATATTCTTTATTTTAAGTATTGTGCTGTGTTTACATTTAGTCGCAACCCTAACCCTTGATCATCATTAAACATGTTAAATTGCTCCAAGACAGAATATATGAAGAGGATAAAGATAAAAATTAGGATGAAAATGTGCAAATATACAATATGTACATAAAATATGAGAAAAACTGTCCTCAAATATGAGGAAAATATACGTACATGTAAATGAACTCTATTCAAAGTTGCTGTTTGACACCTCACTGACATCCCCTAATAACCTCTGTACTACTTTAGCATTAGCTTTGCATTAGCCCACCAAACCGACGCACAACATCACTGTGAGTCTTATTAGCATCATCAAGCCCCGTTAGACAAACACACTCATCGACTACATTTCCCACAATCCTCTGCTGCGTTACTGGTTCCATGTGTTTTTGCCAGAGAGGCACAAACTCCTCAGAGTCCACGGAAGTCTCCCCCCCCACACACAGACCGAGTCAGAGACAGACTTCAGCGGGACTCAGGTGGCACGATGTGGACTCAGCGGATGGTCGGGGTCGGGGCTTCGGGGCTCGGGCTGCGGGCATCGAGAGACGGTTTGCTGCGAGTCAGCGGAGCTGGGAGTGCGGGAAGGAGGCAGCAGAGGCAGGCTTCAGGAGCTGAGGTGAGTGCGGAGCACGGTTCACAGCAGATCCGACAGGCCGGAGGGAAACCCGGGTGCTCAAGGTGCGATGAAGAGGAGGATGAAGAAGAGAATAAAGGGTTAGCAGCAGTGTGCAGTACAGTTTCAGTCTGGTTCAATCCAGTTGGTGCACACTTCATCTGCTTCACTTCACTGAGCTGCACATGATTTTATTAGAAGCACGAGTGACTGATTCTGGATCACCTCTGAGGCTGTGATCGCATTAATCCACTCATCCATTCATTCAGTCAGTCTCTGGTGGGATTCAAACTCAACTTTGTTGTGATTCAGACCAAACAGAAACAATGTTTTCACCAGTTACATAAAGAAATGTATAAATAAATTGACATGAATGGAGCTGATGTCTGACTGAGACATTACAACGTGTCAGTGCGGATGTGGTGGATGCTGAATTAGTGAGCAGATCAACAGCAGAGTTTGAATAAAATTTACGCACTGAAGGTGATCAATCAATCAATCAATCAATCAATCATATCAGTGAACTTTGATGTCAGCACACAGAACTAATCTGTGGTAGTACATTTATGTGTATGTGTGCGCGTGCATGTCATTAATCTGTGACTTTGGACTTGCACAGTTTTGTAAAGAGCAGTTGGGACCCACAATGCACTGCTGTTGCTGCTGCACTGATAAGCCACTCTGCTGTCAGGTTCGAAGGTCAGAGGTCACAGAGACAATAGGCTGTAAAACACACATGTTGAGTCTCAGCTTCATGTGACTGCTACAGATTGACACTCACTCACACACACACACACACACACACTGTACCAACTGTCTGATGCTTCAGTCTTGCAGGTTCATCCTGAACTTGAAAAATCTGAGTCACACACATTATCTGCAACATACTCACCAGATGTGTTGTGTTGCGTTTTCAGGCCACCCTGAGGAAGACCCCCCTGTTTGACTTCCACAGGGAGTCGGGGGGAAAGATGGTGGAGTTTGCAGGCTGGTGGATGCCGGTCCAGTACAAAGACAGTCACATCAGCTCACACATGCACACCAGACAGCACTGCTCCATCTTCGACGTCAGCCACATGCTGCAGGTGAAGCAGACTCACCTGACTCTCAGACTCCAACATGGTGGCCATATTGATTTTTGTTTTACTCATGCTCTATAATCTCATCATGTCCCAGTGTTTAATCAGTTAAATCACTTCAACCTTAAACCCGCATAGCCCAGGTTTTCCTCCTGTGTCTCTGTTTGAACCTGTTTCCTGTGTCAGACCAAAGTCCATGGCAGAGACCGGGTGAAGTTCATGGAGTCTCTGGTAGTCGCAGACATCGCGGAGCTGAAGGACAACCAGGTGAGAGGAACCTGCCTCACCTGATCACCTACCTGTGGGCAGGACAATGAGCTCCAGTAGAAACAGGGTCATAAACTGACTGAAACATCTGTCTGCAGCTGCTCAGTGCTTCACTGTGTCTGAGCTACATTCAGGTTCATCTGAGGTTACAGATCTGCTGTTGAAGGTTCTTCATAGTTCAATCAGTGAGAACAACGTGAACATCTACAGAACATCCCTAATAATTATCACAACTATCATAGTTTAATTGTCAGAGTTTCATGTGATTTGATGAAGTGTCACAGTGTCCCACATGTCCCAATCCCCTCTCCAGGGTACATTGTCCCTCTTCACCACGGAGGCGGGGGGGATCATTGATGACCTTATCGTTACAAAGACGGACCAGGGCTACCTGTATGTGGTGTCCAATGCTGGCTGTGCAGAGAAAGACTCAGCTCACATGAAGGTGAGGACACACACACACACACAATAGGTGGAATGATCGAGAGGCTCTGATGTGTGTGGTGTGTGTTTCTGTGTGTGTGTGTGTGTAGGCTCGACTGGCAGATTTCAAAGCTGCAGGATGTGATGTGGATTTGGAGTTTCTGGATGAAGCTCTGATCGCTCTGCAAGGTGAAATTTTCTTTCTTTCTTTCTTCTACTTTGTTAATCTGTTTATTTGAGTTATTCTTTTGCCCACTTCTTATCTGTTTTCTTTTATTTAACTTTCATTTAACTCTTAATTGATCTGAGAGTGTGATGTACCCACTCTGTCTCTCCCATGTATTGATTGTTGATGGCCTGTGAGGTCAGGTCCGTCCATGTCGCAGGTCCTCCAGCAGGGTCTGAAGGAGGACCTAAGTAAATTGACCTTCATGACCTCAGCCCTGGCCACTGTGTTCGGTGTTCCTGGCTGCAGGGTGACTCGCTGTGGATACACAGGGGAGGACGGAGTGGAGGTAGGGATAAGTTGTTAATTTTGGCTCAGGTACAGATATAATTTATAGCGTGTGCATCTGTGTGGGTGTCAGAGGGGTTGGGGGAATTTGCTTCTCTTTATCTTTACTGTTCCCCCAGAACTGAGAATCATGTTTGTATTTCCAATGGGTTAATGAGTTCCTCTTTCCATTAACAAATATTAACAAACAACATAGTGACAAATGAAAGAAACAAACATTTACTAAACCCTCACTTCTCTTGCATCTCAGATCTCTGTACCTCAGTCCAGAGTGGTGGAGCTGACAGAGAGGCTGCTGGGTAACAGCGAGGTGAAGCTTGCTGGTCTGGGAGCCAGGGACAGTTTGAGGTTGGAGGCAGGGCTCTGTCTCTATGGCAATGACATAGATGAGAGCACCACACCTGTAGAGGCGTCGCTGGTCTGGACAATAGGTCATGCTGTGCTTAATATAATGTTTATGTCAAGGATTCAGAGTCTGTGGTTCATTCTGTGCTGACTCTCTGCTGCTTTGCCTTTAGGGAAACGTCGGCGTCAGGCAAAAGATTTCCCTGGTGCCAACATCATTGTCCCCCAGATCAAAGCCAAGACAGCCAGGAAGAGAGTGGGTCTGGTGTCCACCGGTCCCCCCGTCAGACAGCACACCCCCATCCTCAGCCCAGATGGACAGGTCATAGGTGAGGAGTCACTGACAATAAAACATGATGAACAGCTCAAAGCATAAATCAATAAAATCAAATATAAATGGCACTGATCTCGACCACAGGCACCAGAGTTGAGAGAAAAAACCCCAAATACAAACTAGATGATCTGGACCTGGACCATGTCCTGATCTCACCCACAGAGTTCAGCACAAAGAATGAGTCACTGGTGAAAACAGAACTGTGTGTGTTTATTTGTAATATGTATTACTAACACCGAAGCGGCTTGTGTAAAACAACATTTAACAGCCAAAACAGAGACATCACTGTGTTCATTGCGATCCAACAACTGGGGGGTACCACAATCAGTCTCTCTCTCTCTTATCCTGCTTGTGGTGGCCTTCTAAAGAAAAGTTAAAATTACGTTATGGTAATGTGTGATGTTATGTGATGTCTTGCACAACATGACTCATTACTAGATTAGTGTGATGAATATTAAATCATTCAGTCAGTCACACATGTTGCATGTTGTAATGGTGTTTTGAAAGCATGAGTCAAGTGACCAGTCCCAACACTTAGAGACTGACTGAGCAGTGGGATCAACCAGGCCACAGTAGATGAACAGTTCTGTTTGCTAACTTCCTCTGAACATGTTGCCATCTCGTCTTTCAGGTGAGGTGACCAGTGGCTGTCCCTCCCCCTGCCTGAAGAAGAACATTGCCATGGGATACGTGGATGCAGCGTTCGCTAAGAACGGGACAAATATCCAGGTGGAGGTCAGGAAGAAAGCTGTGCCAGCCACTGTCACCAAGATGCCCTTCGTTCCCACAAACTACTACACTGGATAGGACACACACACACACACACACACACACACACAGGAACATTCCACCACTGTATTTCTGCTTTACCAGTGTTGTCCCTCAATTTACCTCTGGAAATGCACCAATGGAAAACTGAAGTGTGAAAACAGGAATCCCAAGAGTTCCACACACACTGGTGTGATAAGTTAATTAGTGATTAATTAATTAGTGATTTAATTAATCAGTCACTGACATTAAACAGACTCAGACATGTTTGACCTGTTGTGACCTGGCAGCAGGTTGCAGGTGAGATACAGTATATCCACCAGTGTGTGGAACTTACGTCTTGTCAACACAGTCCATAGACCAGAGTCTGATTCTCTCGTCTGGTTTTAATCAGAGCAGCTTCAACTGGATCAATTTACTGCTCTGGTCCTTTACACGCACATATTTAATCAATGAATTAACCTTTGTTGTAGAGAATCAGTTTTACTAATGAAACATTACGGTATGTTTCTTGCTACTGGACCAAAACAAAAACATCCAAATGCTTCTTTTCATTTTAAATCATAGCACCTCTGTGTGGTGAAGCATATGATCCTGAATATGTTCACTAGCAAATCAAGACCTTGTTTTTTTCAAAGACCAGTTTCTCCTACACAAAGTTTACGTCACATATGCTTCACCAACAGTTAAACTTCAAAGTCTCTTAATTGTCGTTATGTGTTTGACTACTGATCAAATTTAATGTCTTCTTTAGCCTCTGTCTTTGTTTGAGCTCTGTATGTTTAATTTTAATTGGAACAATAATACACTAAATATATAAATAATACTGCTGATTTATAGGTAGTCTTGAAGCACTGTTAGGACCCTAACATTTTACTAAGATTTTTTATCTGATCAGATTATTACTTTTCTTTAATTAAAGAGATGATCTCAGAATTGGCCTGTGAGTCAGTTATTTACATTCATATAATGTTTTCTATTCATGAATTTATCTCACTTTTCTGTGGTCAGTCAGTCCTACAAACTCTTGGTTCAAATAAAAATGTAAAATCTAGTTTTTCTGATTGTGCTCTTAATTCAGATAAAATGTTCGTTCGAACGTTAATATTATGATTTATGTTTTAAAAAAAATAGTCTTAATGTGTCGCTGAGGTGTTAGTGTATTTTCAGTGCATTGATTTTATGACTTGATTCATGACCTCACACAACACCGGAAATGGGGGATGCTCCATAGCGAACCTGGCAACCCCAGCAACCGGTCTGATCAGTCGTTACTGAAGGGAAGATGGTGGACCTGACGACAGCAGCGTGCTCAAAACTCCGTCCAAAACAATTCGAAACGGTTTTAGAGTGTCAGCCCGACAGTAGAGACAGATTACCCGGGGATAACCACAGATAATACAGACAGTGAAGCGACTCCTCCGCCTCGGGACCACACTTTATCCCGGTTTGAAGAAAGCGGAGAGCCGTGGAACGTGGCGGCGGGCGGTGTGTAGACAACGCTAGTTGCCGTTAGCTGGAGTGTCAACAGAAGTGTGAAAGAATAGCGAATCTCTGGAGGGTTTAAGCTGCCTGCGAGGACCAAACAACGGAGACCACCCGGCCACCCGCTGCTGCTACTGCCACAGTCAGACAGAGAAACCCGCGAGGAGCGGAGCTGACAGCGGCTAACTTCAGCTAGCATAACTCTGTTAGCTCCACTCATTTAGCTTCGCTCTGTTAGCTTTGTTGTGAACCGGGGATCTGACTGCTGCTTTTCCGACATGCCGCGGAGTAAGAAAGGGAAACGTGGCTCCGGTAAACCCGGTAAGTGTCAAACCGTGCTTTTATCAGGGAGCAGAGGGAGGGAATAGACCGAGTGTGAAGTGTTAGTAACGTCTGCGTGTTTCGAGGTGGGGGCAGCAGCGGAGGAGTGAGAGCCGAGCAGCCTGTTGCTCCTCCAACTTCAGCTTTGAGTTTCTGATCAGAGCTGCGGTTCAGCACTGACACTGTACGTTGGAGCCACGAGATTAGAAGAGAATAATGTTACACACACATACATCTTAAAGTCACTCTTTGGACTCAGAGGTCACTGAGTAATTCACAGCAGCAGTGAGAGAGCACGTGGGGCAGGAAGTGTGTGTACCTTGGAGTTTGCAGCTTACACAGGGAAACCTCTGCTGCTACACCTGGTTCTTATCACTGTACATCAGTGGTGTGGCCCGTGCATGTGCCTGGGAGGGCGTGGCCTCCCCTCACGTTTCATGGGGTGACGTCACCCTTGAGGGCCCACGTGCTAGCACCTAAAATACACACATGCAAGCACATAGTATTTGTGAAATGGGTGCTCAATGTTATGAACAGTGGGAGGGGCAAACAATCCGGACCAGTGGGAATCTCAGGTCTGATATTTGATCTGTGTCAGTCTGATCACCCACGTTAGCTTTCTGTTAGCCTCCTAGCTAGTAGTTCAGGAATGTTGATTCCATCAGTGGAACAGTGGATCTTGCCTCTAATATTTTCTCCTCCAACATGGTCACTCCTTCATGTCACCTCTCCTTCCCTTTGTTCATCAATCCATCCATCACAATCCCCCCCAACCCATTTGCCCTTTATTTTATCCTTTCATCCATCCATACATCATCTCCAGGCTCTCTGCGTCAGGAGGTTCTTCAGTTGGCAGCTAAAGCGTCTCTGAAAGGTAACTCCACTGACCCTTGACACCTGACCCCAGACCTCTGACCTCAGCTTCATGTGCAGAAGCCCTTGGATCTCACCACAGTGCATGATGTGAATTCAGCAGCCACCCAAGCTCCATTACCCTCTGTGTGAACGTGTTAATAACTCTTCTCTCTCGTCATCACCCTGGGCACGATTACCTGCAGAGGTTGTTCTCTGACTTCATCACAGCCTTGTTATAGCTCTGCATCAGTTTCCTATTGCATGTCAGGCCTGAACCCTGAGAGTTAACTCCACCTTGATTAAGGAAGTAACACCTGACCCTCATCCATCAGCCCTGCACTTACAGGAGGCTGCTAACGCACTGCTAAAAGCTAGTCTACCTGAATGTGCTCCCATCAGGCCTTTCACTGTCTCATCTGCGCTGACACCAGCAGGATCTCGGCAACAGTGATCAACTTCCTGTAGTGACTGTTCAGAGTTCACCACAGTGCGTCACACACTGAGGATCCAGGTTAATGAGTAACTGTGTTGTTGTCTCTCTGTGGTTGATCCACCTGCTCCAGCTCCACCTCCTCTGTAGATGTGTAGTGATGAGCTGCTGTTTTCTGGCTGATTGTTAAATTTATGCAACTGTAAATATTTGTGTTTGTAAAGCTGTTGATGTTTCCAGTGGGACATGAACAGACATGAACGGTGCCGATGAGACTCAGTGATATCAGTTTGGAGACATGATGTTTTAGTTTCCAAAGCTGTGAGTAATCCCAACAGACTGTGAGAGGTCACACATTCATTTGGTCCAGACTGAAAAAAAATCACTATGTGATCTCAGTGTGAAACAGCTAGTCTTGTTATGTGTCTTTAAGGCTCAGACCACGATTAGAGACTCATATCCTGAGACTGGGTGACTGTCTGTTGCTGTATCAGCGTAAAGTAAAGAAACGCCACATGAGCCGGGGCAGGGAGCTCACTCTCCACATAACTGAGCTGCATGTGGGCAGGCCTGCCTGGGGAGTTGTATGTGTCTGTAGGGGAGTAACCCACAGCGTGGCCCGGAGATGAGGGATGATGACAGGAAAATGGCAGCTTGCAGATGGAGCTGTGTGTGCGTGATCAGCAGGTCAGAGAGGTGAGAGAAGCTGCTGTTTATTTAAACACATTAATAATTATAGTAATAACACTGCAGATGGTGAGATAAAGTGTCAGAGCTGCTCTCAGGTTCCTGCGGTCCTCAGGGGAAACTGGATTCTACAGGTTATTCCTCAGATCATTGCTGTGTTATCATTCACCTCATTACAAAGTTATTACTGTCACCTTGGAATATTAATGTGTATTACACAAACTAAACAAACAACTAAACAACTAACTAAACAACTAACTACAGCAGCTAGTAGCAGCAGATCAACAGCCTGTGGCTGAAGGTGAATTTACCCCAATTAAGATAAGGCCACAGCTGATCCAACTCCAGTCTAACAGATGACCTGTGACCCAGATTGCTCAGTTTGCGCTCAGTCTGACAGAGCCACTGATTTCTCTAACCTTACCTGTGTCCTTCTCCGAGGTTTCTGATCATCTGCTGACAGAGTACGATCATGTCAATGCTGTCATAATTACTGCTATACAACTACAACTCCCATGCTGCATTGCTGCAGGAATACGTTACCTCTCTGTCACCCCAACTGTCCTCTTTGACCCATACATACACAGTATGACCGTTCTGGATGGACACATGTTGTGAATGAAGCTCTGTAATCCCACCAACAGTAGAAAGTCCTGAGTCAGCAGGAACCTGAGGGTTAGCTTAGCTCATTTTAGCTGCCTAACCTCTGCCTTCTGTACTCTTTAGACTCTAAATACAAACACACAGTGACAGAGGACTGCTTAATGGGAAATTCTTGTGTTGTTGTTATGTTGAGGAGAAAATCATTATAGTCTGTGGTGGTGAAAATGGATGTTCACACTAAGATCGCCTGGTTGATTTCACAACTTCTGTCCTCTCTGCGTTTCTGGTGGAGGAGACAGTTCATTCTGCACACTGACTGTCTGTAGAGGTATTTGCGTTATTGCGTATCCTCCTCGTACACCCTGATGAGACGGACACTGTGGATGATATGGACAGGAAATTACATCACTGCAGCTTCTGCTTAGGAAACTTAGGAAATTTCTGTCCTAATGTTGCCCACTATTTCCTGCTTGCTGCTGTTAATAAGCTCTTCACAAGCTTGTCAGTTCTCATCATATTTCCCGTCAGCTAATTGTACATGTCCTGTTCATCATCCATCCACAGCGGAGAGAGGTTTATGTTGGTTTGTCTAAATATTAAGCACTAATCCCTCGCCCCACTCCTCCAGGTGTGAAGAATGGGGTAAAGGTGGAGTCTGGAGCCAGTGACGATGAGCTGACATCTGATATTCTGAGCCACTACAGCAGCAACAGTGAAACAACGTCTGTGCTGGAGGAGGGAACAGGTTGGACTTGCAGCAAAGCTCTGATTAATTTACATACATATGTCATTAACTGTCATGGTTCAGCACACACACACAGACACACACACATCACAGTAGGTGAACTCACTAGTCTGTCACTGTGTGTTGACGTCAGGTGGGGAGCAGGTGGATGAGCAGACAGCTCAGGAGGAGACAGAGGACAAACTTAAACAGTGTATAGACAACCTGATGGACAAGAGGTGAGACAGAGAGACATGGACCAACACTGAGGAGGTCCAACTAAATGATGGTTCAAAGCACTCTCTCTCTCTCTCTCTCTGCCTCCCCCCTTAGTGCTAAGACTCGTCTGGCTGCCCTGGAGTCGCTGCGTCAGGCCTTCTCCTGCAAAGTTCTTTACGACTTCCTGACGGAGCGACGCCTCACCGTCAGTGACTGTCTGGAGAGGAGCCTGAAGAAAGGTGAGATGGATCAGCTGATCAGGGGTTGCAACAGTGATGTGACGCTGTACTCTCAGTTCTGACATTTTTGCATCACCAGAGCTGGGAATGTCCTCTGGTTGTGAAGGTGGACTTAGTGAGTGAGAACATGAGTAACTTCTTGTTGTTTGTGTCCAGGAGGGGGGGAGGAGCAAGCAGCGGCTGCCACTGTCTTTGCTCTTCTCTGTATCCAGCTGGAGGGTGGAGACGAGGCGGAGGAAGGCTTCAAGTTGCTCCGCCCCATCCTCACCACCATCCTGATGGACAACAGTGCCAGCATCACAGCACGCCAGAGTGTGAGTGACCAAGGTTACCTCAACTTATAGAGTGAAGAAGATACTATGTTCACATCAGTCATGTGACCTGCAGCTAAACCAGGAGAACAGAGACTAATACTAATGATGATACGAGATGATAAACATCTGGTTCAGTCACAGTTCAGAAACTCACTGAACAACATTACACATCAAGACATCTGAAACATTCTCTGGGTGAATCCAGTTTAAGGGTTAGGGTTGGGGGGGACTGTCCATTTAAAGAGGATCTACAGGCTTGTCAGCTGCTGTTTTTGGTCCAGATAATAGCTGATAGAAGAAGCCAGATTATTATTTATCATTTGTTAATGATTTATTTATTTTATGAGGTTTTAAACTGAAAAAATCAACAGGCTCACCTCAGCTTGTCTCTGTCTCTCCACATTTGGACCCGCTGTGTCCCCAGTGTGCCAGAGCTCTGGGGATGTGCTGCTACGTCTCTGCTGCTGAGGAGGGAGAGGTGAGAACGCCAACACTGCTGCTGCTCACCAGATTCTTACAGGGAAACACCTGCTGCACAGTGACGAGACAGACTGTTGTCTGTCACAGTGAAGAGCAAGTTAACCAACAGCTGTTGGTCTGCTCACTGTCGCCACCTCCTGTACAAACCCTGTGTTTTTTTACATGCACAGTGAAGTGTCGCTGTGCTTACAGCTCAACTTGACCATTTAATTGGATCACTGACCTAGTACCACTTTCACAATCAGGAGGGGGAATCGATTTATTGACTAAAGTCTGTCCGACTCCGAACACTTCAGCTTGTTTGTATTTGACCTTTTCCCAGTCAACCTGTTACATCACAGACCAAACCATCCACAAACAGGTTAGCTAGTGGCTAACTTGAAGTATTTGTTGTGGCAAAACATAGACCAGTCTACAGTTCTGTACATTTCCCACTGACTGTAGCTTGTTATTGGCTTCTTCCTTTTCTGTTACACACTTTGTTGGACTATGAGTCAAAGCCTGGGATGGGAACTGTGGATCGTGCTCAGAGTGAGGACAGATGTCCAACCGAGGTGAACACAGAGGCATAATTCAACCACCAACTGTCATTTTATGAAGCTAGTCCAATTTAAGTATGCTTTCAGGGGGCTTCATATAGCTCAGTGGATTGAGCAGGTGCCCCATATGCAGAGGCTATAGTCCTCGCTGCAGTCGGCCCTGGTTCGAATCCTGCATCGGGTGGCCCTTTCCTGCATGTCATTCCCCCTCTCTCTGCCTACCCATTTCCTGTGTCTTTCAACTATCCTATCAGTTAAAGGCAAAAAAGTATGCTTTCAGTTGGACTAACATGTTTACTTGTATTTTTAAAAGTCCCTTTTTAGTCAGACTACCATAATGTCATATACATGTAATGAGTGTAAATGGTCTCTGTGTGAAACATGCAAGTCACCCGTATCTGATCTGATCACTGTGGTGTTGATCACAATCACTTCCCCTGTCTCAGTAATGTCTCTATTTCTCTCTCTGCCCCTCCTTCATATCCCCCCTCAGGACCTGGTCAAGTCTCTGGCCCTCCTGGAGAGTATATTCATGTCTTCATACCCCAACAGAGAAGGGGTGTTGCCCACCCCTAAACCTGGGAGTCCTGGCCTCCACAGTGCCGCGCTGCAGGCATGGTCCCTGCTGGTCACCCTGTGCCCCCCCTCCAGACTGACAGTGTTGCTCCACCTGTGAGTCACTCGGTGTGGTTACTGTAGGGTTAATGTTGATCAGAGCAGGGTAACAGACAACAGCTGTCTAACATCTGTTAGTGTTTTTGTGACTTTTGTGAGTCAGGACTCCACCTCTCCATGACATCACACTGTTTGTAAAGGGGTAGACCTGACAGATTCACTGACAGATCCTCTGTTGTTCTGCCTCCAGACACCTCCCCAAGCTGCAAGCGTGTCTACAGAGCAATGATCTCAACTACAGGATCACAGTAGGAGAGACCATTGCCCTGCTGGTGGAGCTAGGGAGGGACATAGATGAGGTGAGCATGCACACGCATACCCAATACAAATCCAAACACACACAGTTAGTAGTCATCCAATGTGTGTGTGTGTTTGACCGAGGAATGTGTTTTGCAGGAGTTTGAGGTGGATGACAGTGAAGGTCTGTGTGAGAGTCTGAAGAGTTTGGCCACAGACGGAAACAAACACCGAGCCAAGAACGACCGCAGGAAGCAGCGCTCCATCTTTAGAGAGGTGCTGCATTACATTGAGGTGAGTGTCACATCCTCCTGTCAGTCCAAGTCAGTTAACAGGTCAGTTACACATCAGTGACACTGTCTTCCTCTGCAGACCGAGGACTTCACCGAAGAAAAGATCAGGTTTGGAGTCGAGAGTGTTTACATCGACAGCTGGAGCCGGAGGAGAATCTACGATGCCTTCAAAGAAATCCTGGAGTCTGGAGTCAGACACCACTTACAGGTGTGTGTGTGTCCTGACACACCCATGCTGCATCAGGGACCATTAGAGGTTCAGTGTCTTTGACATGTGGACCACAGTACTCAGGGATCACACCACCAACCTTCTGATTAGTGGATGACCTGCCCTACCTGGCCAGGTGGAGCTGGTTTGGTTTAAAAGTTGGGGGATGGGTTTCAGTCAGATTAAGGTGTATACATGCAGAAGAAAATCTGTTTCCAATCACATTATCCAATGCGTTTACATGCACTTTAGTTGTCCCGTTATAGATGGATTAATGCCATATTTAGGTTTTTTCAGGTGTCATGTAAACATACTGACTGACAGTAGCTGTGGTTTAATCGAGTCCATGTTTCTGCTGAAGATCTGTAACATCTGGCAGTGACACATTAACTCAGACCTGGAGCCAATAAACAGTGATTACCAGCTGTTACACCAACACACCGATTCAATTAGATGTATTATGTAATGAGCATTAATTAACATGAACAGTTGATGTGACACAGATTTTTAACACTGTGCTGCAGAATGTGGCCAACGAGTCATTAGACAGGAAACATTAACTAATGAATGTATGTGTCACAGTTGATCTCCACAGCTGCAATGATTTTTTTACATCTAAAAAATGTGTGTGTGTGTGTGTGTGTGTGTGTATGCGTGCAGTATAACCCTCTGCTCAGAGACATCTTCGGCCTTGGCCCCCCCATCATCCTGGACGCCACTGTTAAAGGAAATAAGATCTCACGGTTTGAGAAGGTAACAACAACTGAAATTGTCTGAGCTGCTATCTGATTGGACAGAAAGAACCAATCACATCACTCTGTCATTTTTACCTCATTTACTCTGTCTTTGTGTCTCCCTCAGCATCTTTTCAACTCTGCTGCCTTCAAGGCCCGAACGAAACAGAGGAACAAAGTGAGAGACAAGCGAGCAGACGTCATGTGAGAGGAGGATGAAGATAGAGGGATGAAGGGATGGACGAGTGAGAGGGGAACTGATAGTAAATAATGCCTTCAACACTTGACTCAGACACACATACACTCACACGGTGTTTTTACAGTAATAGAGTAAAGTATTATGTCTCTGAAGTTTTCTACATTTCCTCTTTGGTGCTGATCGGAGTTGTAGTTTTTGACATCAGCTCCAGCTGCTGTGGTTCGACACTCAGTCAAACCTGTTTTAATCTTGTAGTTGAATCTGTGAAGAGAAATCAAACAGAGAGAGACGGAGACGGAGTAAACTTGTCTGGGCTAATTTATTTTTCACTGCTCCTCACTCGTCCTCTGTCTCCTCTTCAGCTGCCAAACAGAAACTGACTTGACAACAATGCAACCTGAGGGGAGGGTGTGTGGTGATTGTGTGAGAGTGTGTTTTATTTGAGTTTTATTTAACACCATTAAGTAAAACACTTAAACAAGAAAATGCCTAATTAAAACAATGAAATCAAAGAGTCTGTTTTCATATTTTGTTGGAGAACACGTTTTAACCAATGAAATTTTAATTTCTAATTTATTAAAGGATCAGACCTGTGTGGTTTTTATGATGCTGTTTACAGACAGTTATGGGAGAAGAATCTTTTTCATGTGTATTTTTAATGCAGGGGTTGGGGGGGGGGGACACTATTGATCCATACAGACCTTGACAGAGCTGCTGCTTCAGTAACGTATGAAAATAGAAATTTTAAAACCACATTAAGATGAACAGTAGCTCTTGATCAGGGGTCAGGATCCAATCAAATAAAGACTGTTTCAGCACTTCCTATCTCTTTGTCTTTCATAAGCGTGTGTGTTTCCAGGTAAACCCAGATTTGAGGGATACAAAATGTGTTGATGCACACTAACATTACCAAGGGACCAATTCAAATGTGACAGCAGCATAAGCAGACTATTTACAGAAATATAAAATAAGATGTAATAGTGACACTATAAACAAAAAACAAAAAGGTAAATGTTTGTCCCGCTGGACAGTTTGCAGCGAAGTTCATGATTCATGGTTTTCCAGTTTTCCAATTCAGTCTTTGATAGGACACTGTGTGGAGACCCTGGAAATACAATACAACAACAACATCTGAACACACTGTGATGATATATTTTGTAGCTGGTTGACAGGAAGTGAAAGGTCTGGATTCTCCCTCAACCCTCACTTCCGGTCAAAAATCGTTAAAGTGTGTTAATGATCAAAAAAGTTCACCTGAAACCACAGAGCCAGCGTTTCTTACGCGCGCCCGTTTTTTGTGAGTAGGACCTGTCTCGGCATCCGTACATTAGAGTTAATATTAACCATTTGTGCATTTGTACAAAAGTCAAACATCAATGCAACATGACAGAGTGAGTGACCTCCGGCTCCCCCTCGCGATGGCTCTACGTTACCCCCTACCCCCACCAAACTGAACATAGTGGTATCGTCCACTCGACAAATTCAACATGGAGGCGCTGTCAGAGTGAAACCGCCGAGTCCAAGAGGCGGTAAAGTTACACACAGAGGAAGGGAGGAACGGAAGACGTCAGCTGCTGTTAGCTCTTAGCCTTTAGCCGTACGTCGGCAATAGGGCGCCTTGGTGCACAATGTATGAGTTTACACTGACTCAGTGTACTTAACTAGTTACCTGGTGGTTTACTGCGCGTGTGTGTGTGTGGGGCAGCGGGCACCGATGGAGCACACACACATTACCGGGCTGTTCTCAGAGCTCAGCGGCCTCGCGGCTCCTGTTTCTGCATGTGTGAGAGAGGAGCAAATCGCGGAGGTCCAGAGCCTCACAGTGACTACAGGTGACACACACACACAGTCTCTGTCTCTCTTTCTTTCTCTCTCTTACGCGCACACACACATACACACAAACTTACACACTTGTTCACTTGCCCATGGTTTACTCAGCAGTAAGCTTCTTGAGTCCTGTAACTTTGTGTCTTTGTAGAGTGGAGTCAGATCAACCTTGTTCGAGGCTGCAGGATCCGCTTCACTCAGCTGTGGACTCTGATCCCAGACAGCAGTGACCCGAGCAGTATCAGGGCCGTGCTCCCCCCTAGCTCCTGTGCCCCCGTGTCTGGAGAGTGAGTCAGTACTGAAAATCACATTCATATCACAAACATTATAGAATATGAAAGAAGCCACTGAACAGAAGCACCATGTCTGTCCTCCACCTTGTGTCAGTGCATGTTTACACCTGTCTACAGACCACACCTACACACACCTTTCAGGGGGCGTGGTCAGAGATGAAGCTGTGCCAGATTCTACTCCAGCTGCTAAGCTCATAAACATACAACAAATTAAACACAAGGTCTGGCTACAGCTACGTATCGGAGTACACATGTCAGATAACAACAACACAGAGTGACTGATGGTGTGTCTCCTTTCCAGGTTACTGAGTCAATTCTCTCCTGTCCGAGCTCTGAGGGCCGTCATCAGGGACACAGCAGGATACCAGTTCCTGGAGGTGAGAGACCCTGATCTTCGTGAGTGGTCTGCAACAGCTGAAACTGTTGACTGACTGCTGTTGTTGTTTATGGTTGTTGTGTAGATCTGGAGCTGTCAAGGCCTCAGGAAGTGTCTCAACCTGACAGCTGTTAACGAACATGGACGAGTGTACGATGATGGTGAGATACAACACAAGATGACAAGGATCATCTTCATTTTTTGTGTCATCATTCTGTTGTTGTGTTAATGTTCTTAGATAATTATGTGTGTGTATATGTGTGTGTGTGTGTGTGTGCGCACGTATGCATATGCAGCTCAGTTTGGCTGCCTGTCATGGTCAGACTGTGAGACCAGGCTGCTGTACATTGCAGAGAAGAACAAGAATACATCAGAGGCACATGATGGGGAGATTTCATGTGGGAAGGTAACACTCACACACACACACACACACTTACACACATAGTCAAGCAAAATCAAAGAAGATCTTGTATCCCCAAACCAAATAAACAGAATAAATCACACAGGAGCTTGGGTCTAAGTTTATTGTTTTTCTTGTGTTTTTGTTGCTGGTGTTTGTTGGTTTGCAACAGGACAGGAGTGTGTACTGTGAGGACTGGGGTGAGGCTCTGACCAATAAGAGCAGCCCAGTGATTTGTGTGGTGAATCTGCAGAATGGTGTCGTCAGTGTGCTGCAGGGCGTGCCGGCAGACGTCTCCCCTGGACAGGTAGGGGGGAGGAGACAAGTTCACCATCTGATCTAGGATCAGATTGTGTTGGAGGTCCAGTGTTGTACAAGAATAAATCAATTACATGCTGTTTTTCCTGCCAACATTGTGTGTGTCTTTCTGTGTGTTCCTCAGGCGCTGTGGGCTCCTGGTGGTCAGTCTGTGATCTTTGTTGGTTGGTACCATGAACCGTTCAGACTGGGACTTAAGTTCTGCTCCAACCGCAGGTCTGAGATCAGAAAATAACTAATAAAATGAACTTTTTCCATCAAGTACAGTTGATAAAAGCAGTAAAATTATAATTATTACTCCATTTATTCAGTCTGATTCTGATTCTGTTGTCTCTCTATCAGGTCTGCCTTGTTTAGACTGGACCTGGATGGAGTCTGTGGTCAGTATGTCTCTTCTGATACTGTGTTAGTGTACAAACTCTGCTCTGTTGATCTGATTTCTGTCCCCACTCACAGAGCGTCTGTCGGGGGACGAACTGTCCATCTCCTGTCCCAGACTGAGTCCAGACCGGACCACACTGGTCTATCTGCAGGGACAAGTGTTTGGTCCTCACAGTCAGTGCCTCAGTCTGCTAGAGGTACTCTGTGTGTATGTGTGTATTTGTCACCAGTTTATCACCAGTTTAACATGTTGATCCTCAACAGTTGGACCTCAGGAGTGGGAGAACATCCACACTGGTGGATGTTGTGGCGCGACCAGATCCAGGTGGGTGGTCACAGGTGTTGTATCTGTGTAAGCTTCCAGAGGACATTTACCTCACTGCAGCACCACCATGAGGTGCATACGTTTGTTTTGCTGGGTTGTCAGAATGGATTTTATTAATTAATATATAATAATAAACAAATGTAGAGGCAGCAGGCAAATCCCAAAAACCTGACAGCTGGGTGCTGGACAAAGACGCAAGTAAAATATCACAATGTCACACACACATACATGGTGATCTGTTATTAAAATGCATCTTTTGGAGCAGTGTCTGGTGTGCGGGCTTTATTTGTGATTTACATAATTTGATATAAAAAATAAGAATTGCACATGTATTATGTCACAGACGTTAGAATAATGAAGGAAAAAGATGAAAAACTTGTGTGTGTTTCAGGTGAGTTTGCAGGTGTGTATGAAGCTCTCCCCTCCAGGTGTTGGTCAGCTGACAGTCAGAGGGTGGTGTTCAGCAGCGGCTGCAGGAATTGGAAGGTAACACACACACCCACACACAGACACAGTGCCTGTCCCACTTCACACTTGGCTGAGTGCGCTTGGTGACGCACACACGGTTTGCCACGTGGAATGTAAACTGGCTTTTAGTATGCTCGCACGTATTAAGTAGCCAAGCATGAGGGGATATTTAAAAGCAATTGGGACATACTTGACAAGTGCAACCTTGCGTCTGAGTGCCACTGCGCACATCGGCGCGCAACTCCGACAACTTTTCTCCAAATGAGAAAATATGATTATGGTTCATAGTTTGCAAAGTCTGTTGAATGTGAGAATGAAGAGTGAGGATTAGTTAAATTATATGACGTGTTTGAAGGTCAGCATCTTCTTGCCAACAGAGCCGTTAAATTGGGAGCTGGCACGGATTAAGCCTGCCAGGTTTATAATGCAGAATGTGACATGTTCAAGCTTTAAGCAGAGTCCATCAGGAGATTCTGCTTAGATATTTTTAGGGATCAAAATCAGGAACTACATCATGACAGAAGAAACAGTGCACAGCAAATGAATAAACTGTCTGCTGTCTCATCTGCTCCAAAAGTCTTCCTATGTGCAAGATTCAAATCATAAATGTGGAAGCCCAACTCCCACAGAGCCCAACAGAGCTTGATGAAAAATATTCCCATAACAAGTTATAATCAACAGCAGAAAAGCCATAATTATGTGATAAAAGGTCAAAATGATTAGATCTAAGTAAACTTAGCCTAAATAAAGACAACAACGATGGCGGCTGACTTAACCAGCTGGTATATTGTGGGATTTATACTTGGCCATATATCGCTCAGATGCGGTTTCACCACCGCAAGCATGAATAAATCAAGCACACTGCACTTTTGGTCGCTGGAGAAAGTGCCCAGTTGTGTACGTGTTATCAAGTGCACTTAATAGGACAGGGCCATACTCATGTCAGCTGAGCCTCAAGGCTAGAGGTGTCACATGGCAATAGGTGATGTGTCATGTCATCTGAACACACACTCAGATATTGACCACATAGACACACACACACACTCTCTCTCTCTCTCTCTCTCTCTGTATTCGTTATGTGATCATGTAGGCTCCTCCTCCTTCATATCTCCTTCACTCTCTCCTCAGGACATCTTCATGGTGGACAGAAGATCAAAGAAAGTCACCTCCCTCTCTCATAGTAAGAGTCCTTCCTCTCCTCCTCCTCCGTCTTCTCCTTCCTCTCCTCCTCCTCCTCCTCCTCCCCCTCTCCCTCCTATTCTGTCCACTTCTGCTTCTCTTCATTTTCCTCCTCCCCCTCCATCCCCCCTTTCTCACCACCCTTCCTCTCCTTTGCTTCCCCCTCCACCTTCCTCTTGTTGGCTTCCTCACACCCCTCCATCTCCTGCCCTTCCTCTTCCTCCTCCTACTGCTGGTCCTCCCTCCCCTCCTCTTCCACCTCCCCCTCTCCTTTTACGCCAGATCCTCACCTGTCTCACCCTGACCTCCCTCCCCCTTCCCCCCCTCCACCACTCTCTCCTTCTCCTCCCCCTCTTCATCCTCTTCACCAGGATCATGAGAATGAACCTGAAGGTACGATCACAGCAGACTTAGTGTGACCAACATCCTGTTGGGAAATGTCAAAATAGAAGTCTTTGGGAGAGGCAGGGGTTGATTCTACTGTTGAATGTGTGACCATAGAAACCTTGTTCCTGCTTCATCATTTGTCTCAGGTTTGTCCTGTCTTTTTCAACATCCTCTCTCCTTCTTCTTTTCTCTGTCCTGTAGGTTCCTCTGATTCATCCAGAGTCTATGGTAGCTGGAAGCTTTTGACGGTCCAGAGAGACCTGATGGTTGTCAGCTGTTCCAGCCCCAACACCCCAGCAACTCTGGTGTGACCACAAACACACACAAGCTGTCTACCACATTGTTAAAGAAGATGAGTAACATGAAAAATGAAATGTGTGTGTGTGTGTGTGCGCGTGTGTGTGTGTGTAGAGGGTGGGGTTTGTTCCATCAGCAGCAGGTGAGCCTGTCAGGTGGAGGACCCTGCAGCAGCCTGTCATGACCTTTGACTTCCAGTGGACAGTTATAGACATCACCCCTCCACCAGAAGAGGACAACGCCCACTACTGTGAGCTGTCAATCAGCCCTTCAAAATAAGACTCATTCTGACTGGTGTCAGGCTCTTGTTAACACCCCTCCCCTCTCTCCTTAGCTGGTTTAGACTTCAGCTGTGTTCTGGTCAAACCGTCTCAGCCCCAAGAGCTTAAGATCCCTCTGGTCGTCTCCATCCATGGTCTGTTCACTGCTCACACTGTTTACATGCCTCTGTGTTGTCTTTACTCTGACATCATGGAGACATATTTTTATATTGTGTTATAAGTCTGTGTGTGTGTGTGTGTGTGTGTGTAGGTGGGCCTCACTCCCAGTTTCCTGCTGAGTGGACCTGCACCACAGCTGGACTTGCAAAACTAGGCTTTGCTGTGTTGTTGGGTGAGAAAATTTAGCCTGGAGGACATTAGCTAAGCTTAGCTTATCTTATAACAACTGAAACCAAGGAGAAGCTGTTAGCCTGCATCTGCTGGAAAACCAGCAGTTGACTCAAATGAACATGTTTAACATAAACATCAGAGTTCATGTACACTGTCACACTGTTGATTATCATCTCTACTCAGTTAACTACCGTGGATCCACAGGATTTGGTCAAGACAGTATCTTGTCTCTGATTGGTCAGATTGGGAACCAGGATGTGAAGGATGTTCAGGTAGGAGTTGTTCATCCTCTTGTCTGCTCAGGTGATCCGGTGATCGTATGAGTCTCGGTCTCACGTGACCTCTCTGTGGTTTCCCAGAGGGCCGTTCTCACTGTGCTGCAGAGCGACCCGACCCTCGACCCTAACCGTTTGGCTGTGATTGGTGGTTCTCATGGGGGCTTCCTGTCCTGTCACCTGGTTGGTCAGTACCCAGATTTCTACAGAGCATGTGCGGCCAGGAACCCCGTCATCAACGCCGCCACCTTACTGGGAACCAGTGACATAGTGGACTGGTGAGACAAACACACACATGCACACAACTGTAATGATTGTATATTAATTATGTGTTACAACATCTAGTTAGTGTAGTTACACATAGTTACTATACAACCCTTCCCCCTACCGCCCTTTAGGCGTTACACCAGTGTGGGGCTTCCATTCTCCTTTGACCAGGTTCCTTCCAGTGAAGCTCTGGCCACCATGTTGGAGAAGTCACCCATCAAACATGCTGCTCAGGTGAGACACACACAGGTCACAAACCCATCACACACATCACACACTCTCTTTGTCATCATCTTCACATGACACATGTGATGTATGTGTAGGTGTATAGTAGCACTTGAACTCAGTCTGATGAAGTGTGTGTGTGTGTGTGTGTGTGTGTGTGTGCGCCTGCGCAGATCAAGGCTCCTGTGCTGCTGATGCTGGGGGGCAGAGACAGGAGAGTGTCTCCTCATCAGGGTCTGGAGCTCTACAAAGCCCTGAAGAGCAGGGCATCACCTGTCAGGTACAGCACGCCTACACAGGAGTTATGGTTACTGTTACTTTGTCCACTTTGTGTTTGTGATTATTCATCTTGTTGCACTATATGTCACTCCAGACTCCTGTGGTTCTCAGAAGATGGACACTCGCTGTCCAGGGTGGACACACAGGTCGACTGCTTCCTCAACACGGTGCTATGGCTGCAGCAACATCTCTAAACACATACACAAGCACACATGCACGCAACAATAACACACTTGACTTTTTCAGCAGTTGACAAATCTTCAAGAGAACAGATTTTTTTTTACCAAATTAAAAGTACGCTGTTACAGTATTATAATGTTATAAATGTTACAGTCTTACAGTACCATAAAGTTATGTTACCATGTTCCTCACTGTAGCCTTCTGAGTACATTTCCAAATCAGATGATATAATAAAGAAAATCTTAGGTATGTGTTGTTTGTCAAGTTTG
>MU269985.1:60999089-61026589 GCA_021432705.1 Caranx ignobilis
ACTGTCTTGAGGCCACCATGGCGTAAAACGCTGTTAGCAGAGGATGGTTTCGATCCATCGACCTCTGGGTTATGGGCCCAGCACGCTTCCGCTGCGCCACTCTGCTGTAAATCACCCCAGATGGGACTCGAACCCACAATCCCTGGCTTAGGAGGCCAGTGCCTTATCCATTAGGCCACTGGGGCTTTGCCCACTGTTGCTGGAAGAGCTAAAGTGGTTGTGGCTCTGGTGGTCATGGATGCTGAACACGTGAGCTTTGGGTAGTGACCAAAAGATGGATACTGAGGATACAAGAGGCTGAACTGAGTTTTCTTTGAAGGGTTGCTGGGCACAGGCTTTGAGATGTTAGGGGCTCTGACTAGAGTTGCTGTTCTTTTTCATTAAAAGAAGGCCACAGGCGTTGTTGGTATGTCTTCCATGAGTGGCCTTCCAGCTGGTTTGGGGCATTGAGGTCAACCTAAAGTAGCATCAACTACAGTTTGAAATGGTTTTGCCAATCTGCTTTGTGAAACCATTTTGTTATCAAGCAATTCAGCTGTCTTGAGGCCACCATGGTGTAAAATGCTGTTAGCAGAGGATGGTTTCGATCCATCGACCTCTGGGTTATGGGCCCAGCACGCTTCCGCTGCGCCACTCTGCTGTAAATCACCCCAGATGGGGCTCGAACCCACAATCCCTGGCTTAGGAGGCCAGTGCCTTATCCATTAGGCCACTGGGGCTTTGCCCACTGTTGCTGGAAGAAGCTAAAGTGGTTGTGGCTCTGGTGGTCATGGATGCTGAACACGTGAGCTTTGGGTAGTGACCAAAAGATGGATACTGAGGATACAAGAGGCTGAACTGAGTTTTCTTTGAAGGGTTGCTGGGCACAGGCTTTGAGATGTTAGGAGCTCTGACTAGAGTTGCTGTTCTTTTTCATTAAAAGAAGGCCACAGGCGTTGTTGGTATGTCTTCCATGAGTGGCCTTCCAGCTGGTTTGGGGCATTGAGGTCAACCTAAAGTAGCATCAACTACAGTTTGAAATGGTTTTGCCAATCTGCTTTGTGAAACCATTTTGTTATCAAGCAATTCAACTGTCTTGAGGCCACCATGGCGTAAAACGCTGTTAGCAGAGGATGGTTTCGATCCATCGACCTCTGGGTTATGGGCCCAGCACGCTTCCGCTGCGCCACTCTGCTGTAAATCACCCCAGATGGGACTCGAACCCACAATCCCTGGCTTAGGAGGCCAGTGCCTTATCCATTAGGCCACTGGGGCTTTGCTCACTGTTGCTGGAAGAGCTAAAGTGGTTGTGGCTCCAGTGGTCATGGATGCTAAACACGTGAGCTTTGGGTAGTGACCAAAAGATGGATACTGAGGATACTGAGGATATAAGAGGCTGAACTGAGTTTTCTTTGAAGGGTTGCTGGGCACAGGCTTTGAGATATTAGGAGCTCTGACTAGAGTTGCTGTTCTTTTTCATGAAAAGAACATTACTGGCATTGTTGGTATGTCTTCCATGAGTGGCCTTCCAGCTGGTTTGGGGAATTGAGGTCAACCGACAGTAGCATCGACTACAGTTTGAAATGGTTTTGCCAATCTGCTTTGTGAAACCATTTTGTTATCAAGCAATTCGGCTGTCTTGAGGCCACCATGGTGTAAAATGCTGTTAGCAGAGGATGGTTTCGATCCATCGACCTCTGGGTTATGGGCCCAGCACGCTTCCGCTGCGCCACTCTGCTGTAAATCACCCCAGATGGGACTCGAATCCACAATCCCTGGCTTAGGAAGGCAGTGCTTTCGCAAGTTGTTGCTGAAAGTGCTGAAGTGGTTTTGGCTGTGGTGGACATCACTAGAAATACTGTTCCTTTTCATTTAATGTAGCCCTTAGGCCACCAGGGCTTCACAAACAGGACCTGAAAGTGCTAAACTGGTAAAATGCAGGTGTTGGGGGAGGCTGTGGAGTAAAACTTTTCAGAGTCTCTGGCTTAAGAGCTCAGTTCTTTATCCATTGGGCTACTGGGTTCAGGCTTCATCATAAGGTAAGGGCCGTGGTTGACAGAGAGGAAGGTGAAGGTGGTTATGTGGATGTTATTAAGCTAAAGTTGAAGTCTTGTTTGTGTTTCCTTTTGTTTCTGTAGCTCTTGCTTTTATGAGTGGAAAACTGCCTGTGTAGTTAGATAATTTCTGCCTGTTTCCAGTATAAATCAAGTTTCATTTTCTAACAGCAAACAAACTGATTTGTACTGGAAACAGGATTTAAATATTTACTGCAGGCACATAACTGGTAAAGAAAATAAAGCTCAATAGATTTATTCAAATAAAATAAACAGATGGATGGAAAAAGTCTCAAAATATCCAAAGGAGACCACACTGAAGAAATTAATGTTCCACATTTAATCCATAAAACTGTATTTACACTCATTTTTACAATGACATGATCTCAGTGTATTCTATTCTTCTGTAGTGAAACTGGTTCATCATGTCAGTGGGTGGACAAGCAGTGCTACCCCCAAACTAACAGCTAATATTTGAATCATTTTTGTGTTGTGTGTTCACTACAGGCAGCATCATACATTATACTATACAATATATTGCTGTTCGATACTGCATCTACTGTACTTTATCTACTGTTAAAGTGCCCAGCAATGGGGGGGGGGGGACCCCCTCCCACAATCCTCTTTTCCTCCATCACTTGGCTCATCTCCATCTTTCTTTTGTCATGTTTATCTGTCTCTCTCCTCCCATGCTGCTTTTGAGCTACTGTTGAATCAGAGCCATGTAGCATTTTGGGGGGTGGGCTGGGTAGAGAGAGGGGGGATTCTTGGCCTGGTTTCTAGGTAAGGCTTTTAGCTCTTCTCACCACAGAAGACGACAGCTGTGAACCTGCGGCTGGTGATACACTGACATCTCTTGACCTCATATTTGTTCTTGTGGTTGCTGTTACAAGGTGTAAATGACCTGCAGGCCATGGTGATGTGATGGAGCTATTCATCTGGATGAGTTGATGTCACCTGCTGAATTGAGGAGTAACAGTCCAGCTAGCGAAACTGGAGTTGAGGTACCCACACACATTCACATGCTCACAGCTGACGTGTTAGTGGAAGGAAGTGTGTGAAAACACGCTGGTCAGAAAAAAATGAGTGAGGTGGAAAATCACATCTTTTTATTAAGAGAAAGAAACAAGAACCAAAAACCAGAATGTCAAGTAACTGAGGAGCATGAGTCAGAAACGACAACAAATTGGACATCTACAAAAAATTCACTATATTCACCATTATAGTGTTAGTGTTAGTGTCATTTTGGTTCCTGTGGCAAACAAAAGCCATAAAACATCATCCTGTCTGAAATAACTTCACCAGGTCAATACATCACTTCAGTTTCCTATTTCCTGTTGATGAAATAAATGTCAGATCTAATAAACTATAATAATCAATAAAAAAGTCATGACAGAATGTTTCTTATTGTGGAAAAACTGCAGCTGTGTTCACTCATCCACTCCTCAATCAGATCTTCACCTCTTACACTTCAACTCAGACCTTCAGATACGACTGTCAGATAAAGACATTTCCTCTCCAAAATAAGACTCAGGAATGACAAGAATTCAGGATAAAAGCCTTTAGGGCATTTGGGCTCCTCTCGTTTATAGAGACTCCCTTAGCAGTGAAAGAGGTAACCAACCTTTAAAAATAAATGACATTAATTTACATATGAACTGTGTTTTCTGCCCATAACCTTTTTAATAATAAAGATGTTGCCTTATCACTCATGCATGTCACATAGTCAGGTTCAAACATCTCAACATCTGTACGTGCAGAAAAATAAGTTGGCTCTTTAATCTTTTCCATCAGTGAGAAATGAACGTACTCTGACCTCTGACAGCCATCAGGTCAGATCTCTGCCAGCAGGTACAAAGGAACCATCACATTGTCTAAACAGTTTCGACTTTATAAGCATTGTCTCTGCCTGTTGGTCACATCTGTACGTCATCGGTGACCCAACATAGTCAGATTTTTTAAACTCAGCTCACTGCTGTAGAACAACAGCTAATAAACTGAGAACCTATAAACGTCTCCCCATAATCCTCAGTGCAGATGTGATACTACAACTCAACTGTTCCTGTGGAGTTGCTGTGTCTTATCTGTCACCTGCCAACATTCACAAACTGCTTGTTTACTACAATGTACAGCTAAAATCAGATAACAATTATTGACTCTGTGTGTATGTGTGCATACACGTCCATGTAAGTGTGAGTGTTGTGAATCCTTCTGAACACCAATCATTCAGGTATTCTCTGTTCTTCCTCTGTCAGCAGCTCCTGCTCATCATGAACCACTTGGCAGATGAACATCTTTGCAGCTGCTTCTGCCTCCACAGCTGCTCCTCCTCCAGGTAAAATCACACTTGTCTTCCACTGATGCCTTAGGCTCAGGTGTTTGACTTGAGAGAACATGTCAGTGACAGGAGGGTGGCTGTGTTTGTCCCAGCTCCACAAGCCCCTCCTCTTTTAGGGAGTTAGATAATACCCAGATGATGATGCTGGTGTAGCTCATAAACTTGTGGGTGATGTCGCAGGGGTGATCCCATCTTTATTTACAGTGTGTGGCTGATACCCATAGGTGTTTGAACAGAAGGCCTGTGTATGCAGGGACCCTCTTTGCTGTTTCAGGTGATAAAATGAGTTGAGTTCATGTCTTTCACTGTATATCATGATACCACAGTGCCAAGTGTACATGGCCACTGCTCCATGATCTCAGCACTCAGGTAACATCATCATTGCCTGAAGCAGCCGTCTTCTTTGTTAAAACACTCAGTTGCACTTTAGTCTCACTTTGAGCTTCTCTTAGCTCATCGATACAAACATGCAGACCATATTACACCAGCGACCACATCACTAATGAAAGATTTAATCAGTAAAACCTTCATTGGGCTTTCAGTGTTTTTTAGAGGATTTTGATCATTTCAGCAGTTTTTGTGTTTGTGTCAGCATATGTATGTGTGTATGTCTCTACACGCATGCAAAGTGTGTGTTTATATTAATAATCCATGCAGTAGAGCGTTTTGTAATATATGTGATGCATAATTCATTGATAAGAGATGGGATGCTCTTTCATTAGTCAAACCAAGTGGGATGCCATCCTGCAGTCACCTATCATTACACTGCTCAGTGATTCATACAGTGTGTGTGTGTGTGTGTGTGTGTGTGTGTGTGTGTGTGTGGTTGGGGGGGGGGGGGGGGGGGGCTCATCTCTGTGTGCCACTGTGATTACATGACGTATATAATTTTGCCTTTAATGTTTATTTAAAGTAGCTTGAATGTGTGTAGGACAGTTGGTCTAATGGCTTCCACACATCAGAAGAGTCAGATCCATATTTTATATCAGTTAAGAGCTTTTCTGTCTTCCGACCTGAGACCAGACTCAGTGACATACTAACAGCAAGCCCAGTTTACACAGATTTAGAAACCTCCCAGTGTTGCTGAACTGACATTAGCAACAGCAGCTGTTTACCAAGCAGGCAACATCTAACTTCATCCTTCACTCATGGGGATTCAATATTCGATATTTCAGGGCCACTCTACAAATGGAGTGGAGGGCTCAGCCTCAAATATACATAAATGTTAATTTTTTTGTTTTCTCCATTAATAAGGATTTTGAAATAACAACAATTTCCTGTCACAAAATAAATATGACATTGACCTTGACCTTGACCTTGTGTTGACATGTTAAGACATAAGATAATAAGGCATATTCATAGAAAGATTTTCCACAGCCTGCGTACTGTCTGTTACGTTCAGTTTGCGAGCATTACATTGTTGTCGCTGATTTCAGAACAGTCCCTTATTTTTACGTATTTCCATGTCTGATGCATCAAGGTGTGTGAAATTTAATTGAAGTCCAGCAGCAGACAGCGAGTTGGACTTTTTTACTGTGTATCAGATGTTTTAAAAATGTGTTGCATTATGTGATGCATGACTTTATACATACAAGGAACATTTCTGCCCATGACACCTTAGGGTAGTGAAGGGGGTATCAATGAGAAATGGGACTAGACCCTCATGTCCAAACTCAATGTCTCAGTTGGTCTGTGACTTGTGGTCCATTAGTTGGTGTTTGCCAGAGGCTTCAGCACCTGATGAGGGAGAGGGAGAGGGAGAGGGAGAGGGAGAGGGAGAGAGAGAGAGAGAGAGAGAGAGAGAGAGAGAGAGAGAGAGAGAGAGAGAGAGAGAGAGAGAGAGAGAGAGAGGATACATGCATGTATCTTGTGTCTGTTTGGGTTTCTGACTGTGTGTGTGAGGATGTTGTGCATATGTGTGTGTGTCCTTCATAAATGCAGGATTACCCTGTAGCCCGTCTCTACACAAAAACAAATAGGCTGGATCTGAGTCCCACTTAATGAAATGCACACACACACACACACATTTTGTTCAATCTTTTTATCATATATTGAGTATGAATGTGACTGATCATATTCTAAATGTATGTTGTTCCTGTACTGTGTGTGAGTGTGTGTGCGCGTGTGTACATTGCCTCATGTTTATTCATCAGCTGCTCAAACTTCTCTGCAGTTCGTTCACTCTTTACACTTTGATCAGAGGATCAGTCAAACAGCTGAGTCAGGACCAACACACATACACACACACAGCCACACAAATTGCTGCACAAGTGCACAAGTGGTACAAATACACTGACATCTTGAAATTCACACACACAGGGTGCAACGCAGAACAGCACCAATGTGATGGTGTACGCACACCCGCGCGCACGTACACATACACACAAATATTGATCTATAACCAATTTAGAAAACACACACACACACTGTGAACAGTGAGACTTGCTGAGTTGTGGTAAATCTGAAGTTCAGATAATAAATATTTAATAAACTGTTTCTCGAGGACGATGAAACTTCTTCAGTCTGTAACTTTTACGGAGTTTGGACTGTTTTTCTGTTTCAGGTGGATGGTGGTGAGTCCTGGTTTGTTAAAGGTGCACTACTACCCTGATACCCTCCATCTGTGTGTGTGGACAGAGCCTGTTGTGTGGAGGTTGCAATGGGCCCCTGCCAGCTGGCAAAGGAAACCCTGTATCATCAGCGTTTTGGTGTGAGGTTCATCTGTCTTGGGAATCAGTGAAGGTGCCCGTCACGCCTGACACACACACACACACACACACACACACAGGTGATAAATCAGTAAATGTTGATGTTGGACAGTGTGAGATGTGTTGATGGTGTCTGTGTATGTGTGAGTGTGTATATTTCTTTCAGACTGTGCTGTTTTTATTTTGTATATTTTAAATTTTATTTTGCTGTTTCTACTGCTGCAGTTGAAACGTGTGTGTGTCATGTGTAGACAGCTCAGCTCAGGGTGTCTGTTATAATGAAACATTAATATTGATGGAGGGCTCTGTGTCCTGTTGAATTGATGATTTTAAATTTTAACCTTCTCCCTCTCCCACTCAGTAAAACTCGCTGACACTGTCAGACACTGACACCTCATGTAACAGTACAAATGACCCAAGTTAAATAAAAAGAAAATAGAAAAGAGAGGTATGAGAATAAAACTGTCCCTGCACCAAATCCTGAAACATCCTGGAACCTCTTCAAAGGAGAAGTACTGGAAACAAACTCTCTCTCTCTCTCTCTCTCTCTGGCTCTCTGGGAGTTAGAGGATGATGATGATGGTGATGATGATGTTGATGCTATGATTCAACTTCTTTTATTGTTGCTTTTCTTCTGGAGCAGTGAACCGCAGTCAGGCCCAGAGCTGTGTGTGTGTGAAGCAGCTAATGGCCCCTGAAGCAGCTTGTTTAAAGTTGTTTCTACAGACAGAAGCTGCCTCACATCAACTAACAGGAGTTGTGTGTGTGTGACATCAGCAGGTTGTTGCTGATTGAAGTTTCCTGAAGCCTGATGTGAACTCAGCTTCTTTTATCATTATGACCACATGTAGCTGCGGGTGACGGCGCCCTCTAGTGACGCAGCAGCAGGAAGTGAGGTCAGGTTATTTGAGGCTTGACCCTTTCATGCTTTCATGCATGACCGAACTGCCTCAGCTGAAACAAGTTGAAGTGATGATGTGTTTGGACGTGGTAACAGGTTATAATATCATAGTGCTGATGTCAGAGCAGAGAAGGCCTCTGTGAAAACATGTTGTGCTATTTTTCTAAGGAAGAGGTTGTTTCCTCTGATTCACCTCCTGTAACAAACCACACCTCGTGTAATTTTAATCCATTTCCCCTGTTAAAAACCAACGACAAAGACAAAGGAATTATTCAGATCAGTTTGAGGCTATGTAGCTCTGACAGGTCAACTGTCTTTAACTCTGTATATCTGTAGAGATATGAAACCCCATAACAGGTCTAGGTAGTTCCTCCAGGACCCTTCTTCTTGTATGGGACACTGTGGGAAAATGATTGTGTCAGTGTCAGCTGCTGGTGTTAGCTGCTTGTTAAAGAAAAACTGGTTGGACCCAGACTGGAAGCTAAAAACCTCAAGAACCAGACAACTGAGCAGACATTATTAGCTCCTGCTGCCATGTTGCCAAGCTTCAAATTAATAAATACAGTTGATTAATGGGGACATGAAACTGTCTCCAGAGAGACAACTTCTGAAGTCTGAAAATATCTGATCTCTGGTTCCACAGAGAGAAACACTCATCTTCATCATCATCGCCCTCTTTTTCCTCCTCTGTTTGCTGCATTTGAACATGTGAGTGTCGAATCATTTAAACTGATCTGAACTGTTGAACCAGTCAGAGCTTCACTCATCTTCTCTTTCCCATCATCACCTTTTCCATCGTCTCCACCAACAACAAACTGGCCTCTGCTTTCTGCCCTGGAGTCAGTGCCCCCCCTCCCAATCTATCAAAGGCCTCCCTCCTCTGTCAGCTCAGTGAGCTGTGGACAGATTCACTGCTGAGACATCAACACTGTTTACAGCAGCAGCACATCCAGATCATCCACCCTCCTCCGTCCACCTGTGTACTGTCCCTGTGTTTTATTTAGGACAGCTTGTCAACAGCAGTGACCATGATCTGTATCAGCAGCTCAACAGAGATGAGTGGAGGGAGAAACCTTCACAGGGTCAAAGGTCAACACACACAGTCTTGTCCTGTGAGTGTGTTGATGTTGATTGTATGTGATAATCGTAGTTTGTTACGTGAGGAGTTGAGAAAAGTTTAGTGTGACTGAGAGTGCATCATCATCATTACATTGGTCTGAAACGCTGCTGGTGTGACTGTAACAGTGTCGTCTCCTTAGCAACACAACATGGTCACTGGGGGGTGGGCATTGTTTTAACTTTGGACCTGAAACCAACTCGTCCTCCATCCTTCAGAGACAAGCACACACGTCTTCAGTGTGGGGTGAGGTATGATGAGGGATGAGGGTTAGTGACAGAGAGGAGCTACTTAAGATAAGTGGGGGTTATTGGGCCCCCCCCCCCAGAGCTTATCATGTGAAGGCTGAAGATTGATGTGACACTTCCTGTTTCTCCTTCCTCATCTCTCCCTTTCACTTTAATTTAGCTGATGTGCTAACCCCCAACTAAGCCTCTCCCTCTGACCCCCCCCCCCCCCAATTTCCCCTTGGTTCTCCCTATGACCCCTCCCTCAGGAGATAAGTTTTAAGCCCAGATAACTGAGAAACACAATTTCACTTTTATCCCCACTCAAACGGAGAGTTAAAGAGATTCACCTCAACTACTCCTGACTGACACACTCCCACACTGTACATACTATGAAACTACTTTACAACAATCTATATAATATTACACATGATATAAACTACACAAAGAACATACTGTTTACTACACAATATATACACAACATCTGTATATGCACTGTATAGGTATATACATTGTATAATCACCGAGAGATGTAGAGTAGATGAGGATGGACATGTCTTCACCCACCTGTGATTGCAGGTCATTTATACACTGACAGTGACAAACCAGTGCACACAAACACACACACACACACACATGCATGCATGCATACACACACACACCCTCATGCTAATCACAGCTGTAGCAGCAGTGGAATGTGTGTGGACTGTAATCAGGATGTTGACCCACATACTGATTATAACACTGCAGATAAACCTGCTGCTCACTACAGGAGCTCTGGGCCAGTGCCACTCACACTGTGTACATTCTCTCTTTATACTCTATATACTGTGTGTGTATATATATATATATACATTTATTTATTTACATTTTACATATATTTACTTACACACACATATACATATATATATAGTTACAGATGAAAGATATTTAGTGTTTTATTGTTTGTGTTGTGTTTGATCCACATCAGGGTTGTTGGGGTCAGTGTGCTCTCAGTATCACCCTAAATCTCACTCACTGTGACTGATCTCAATTCAGTTGAATGTATTTTATCAGTTCACAGCTTCTTACAGCACTGATCAAAGTCTGTCTCTCTCCTCTCCGCCTGCATCTCACCGTGTTTGTATATAAAACTACATGCCTGTAGTCAGACTTTTTTTTTTACATGCATTAAATGAAACACAGTCACTATACTGTGAAATCCTATAATAGTTAGTTTAGGTCATTTAGTTTAGGTTAGTTTAGTTGGGACAACATAAAACAACAACAACAACAAGCTACAAACACAGACTATTAACAGTAAATACAGTTTGAATTCAACTCAGGTTGATTTTGACAAACACGTACACACAGAGACACGTGTCCACGCCACCGTTATGTGGACATGATGATACACACACACACACGGGGAGAACCAAGACTTTAATCAAGTCCAATGCATCAGTCAACAACAGTGTGAAGACAGGACTTCACCACAACACAGAGGCCCCTGTAGGTGTGTGTGTGTGTGTGTGTGCGTGCTGCAGCACCTGCAGAGCCACTTTATCTCCAGCATTTGTAGTGTATCACACACCTTGTTTGTGTCATGGTTGACTTCATGTGTGGGTACTTAGACTCTATATCTGTGTATGGGGGTGGGGGGTTATGATAGTTACCATAGTAACATAGCTATTCTGGTTTCATCAGTTTCATGAAACATTTAAAAACTTAGCGAATCTTATATAAACGACCTGAAGATTTGGAAACCTCTCAAAGACGTCCTCCTAGCTGCCTCAACCTGAAAACTAATGTCACAAGCAGGTTGTGGCAGACAATACAGCAGCCTCAGTCTGTAGAGTCAGAGAACAGATCTGTGGGTTCCAGCACTCTGTATGCGTAGATCTGAGAAGATACCATACACTGTGTATTTATGTGTACATACAGTACACTCTGTCTATATGTGTATATTTAGTTTACTGTGTCTGCAACAGCAGCTGGATGACAAGACAGTGGACAGGAAGGGGACAGAGATACAGAGGCTGAACAGCTGTTTCCACACCTGGAGACTAATGGGTACAGTTAACCAGGTGGAGATGATGTCACAGGCTTCATGCATGTGTTGTTACAGAGTGAGAGGCAAGTATCAGTCTGCCAGTAGAAGTTTCGTAAGCTCACAGAAGCCACTTAAGCAAGAGTAGCAGACCTGAAATTTCAGTGCAGGACATCTCTGCGAACCACTTTATATCTGAGGACAAGCACAAAGTTTGATCAGGAACAGAGCAAATTTAAGCACAGGCTTTGTGAGAGTGAGGGCTGGGTATGAGAGACTATATTACAAAATCTGAATGTGAAATCAATCAATCTTGATCTCAAATTGATATACCATGCTCTTGAATAAAGATAGGAGAAAAAGTGATGTCGCTTGTCAACTCAGATGTCAAATCACCTTTAAATCACAAACACAGAGAAACAAATACAATGACCAAATCTGTGTCTGCTTGGATGGAGGTGATTTATTTTGGTGTCAGAAGGCAGTGTTATGGTGACAGCCTGACTCTCTAACTGGTTAGACAGAAGTGTCCAGCTTCTGTGTTGTGTGTTTTTGCAGCTCATTGTTTTCCAGATTTGTTGCACATTTGTGTCTTTGTGTGTGTTTTCTTAAGTTGCCGTGTGCTTCCGGGCCACCGTAGTTTCCTCCCTGTTGGCTGAGGAATCTACAAAGGGCACTGAGCTGCCACAGTGTTGAGGAGGGAGAGAGGAATAAAGGAATAATCGGCCTAATTCAGGCGCAGATAAGACTTCACTGAACAAAGACTCAGAATCATAATGAGACAGTTTCGCTGGAGTAAATCCACTAAGCTGCTCAGTCTGATTATTCTCCATCATAAGAGTTTCTGGAGCTTTTTGGAAGCAAATTCACCCCACCACCCCCCTTGTCCTCCTCATGTCCTCTGGCCACCTTGTAGCCCCCACCCATTCTCTGCTCTGATTGGATCAGCCCACACTCTGGCTGCTAGGTGACCTTGGGTGCCATTGGTCAGTTTTTGGACGCAAGGTATGAAACCACCAGCAGAGATTCATTAGAGCTCACACACACACACACACACACACACACACACACACACACAGAGTCATTCCTGTCATACCCAGAGATTAGTGGAATTTAAACACTTGGATTAGTTGCAGGATTTTTAACCAACAAATGATCCTTTTCTTTTCTGTGTGGCTCCGTCACTCTCTCACTTCCTCTTACAGAAGGTTTTGGGGATGTGGGGGGCCGATCCATTAAGTTTAATGAAGCTTCACTACTTTGCTGTATCTGCAGACAACACTATCCTATTAATGAATCCCGTCAACAAGATGATTGAGCCAATGACAGAGCTGCACTAACACATTAATAACATTTGACATAACAGTCTATTCACTGGAGTCTACTTTTGTCAGTGGTGAGTTCAGGTCAGCTAATCTGGTTGCTAGGCAGCTGATTTTTGTTTGGGTTGGGCCATCACTGTCAGGTGTGTTTACTCTGCCAGGTAATTGTGTGTATGTGTGTGTGTGTGTGTGTGTGTTTTACAGCTGTGTTTGCAGTACCAGGAAGTGTTGGCAGTGATGTGTGGAGGCCAGCTTGTGGTTTGTACTTCTGAGGGCAAAGTACCATCATGCAGTTTGCCGCACCTTGTTGAACACACACTGACACACACACCCCCACCCACACCCCCACCCACACACACTCACTCTCTCACACACACACGCACATTCTGTATTCACTCTCCATCATATTGTCAGTGAGTCATGTTCACTCTCTAATGTTTTTTTTCCGGAACATGTCTGAACTCATCATCTCCTTGAACTTGCATTAACAACACTTTGATCTGAGCACTGTGATAATTCAGAGAATTATAAACTGTTAATCACATTCGTTATGACTCCTAATTCACAGCAGGTAACATCCTGATGGAGCTCATCACAGAGTATCTGTTATGATGAGAATAAATCTACCAATTTATCAATCAATGAGTCAAGATTATTGTTGCAGAGACCAGACCTGGGACCAGATAGATTCTCTGTATTAACCCAGGCACAGAATTAAACTGATCAGTAAACAGAGAGGAGCAACTGACTGTCAGGTAGCATGTGACTGTAATGAACTGTCTGTTATTCTGACCTGTGACCTTTAACCCTGAGACAGATCAGAGTAGAAACAGACTGAACCATTTTGACATCACTGTTACAGACTGATCACAGAGCCACTTCATTCTATGACAGCTGAAGGGGTCTCCATGACCGCCTGCTAGTTACTGTGGGGACAGTGTCAACACCTGTCAGTCACCGTGGTAAACTGTCAGAGGGCGCCACTGTCCTGTCAGTCACAGCTGTTCAGTTCTGGGGACATAGTTTACCACGAGTCTGTGACCTTTGACCTTGTGCACCCAGACGTTTTAAGGTTGCCTCTGTTCTCCCTTTGTGTTTACCTGTGTGTGTGTGTGTGTGTGTGTGATGACTGACAGGCCTCGATAACAGCAGTTTCTCTCTGGTCTCTCTCTGTAATGATATCATCCTTTGGACACTATGATACCTGTATTAATCTACCAATAGTTGGTCAGAAACCTCACAAATTGCTGAAGATTCTGGGCCACGACCTGGACTCAGACTAAAGAACTTGACCTTTGACCTGTCTTCATTTTCAAACCTGAGAGAATAGAAGAAACACAACCAGCTCTAATGTATGTGAAAATAATCAGGGTGAAAATGACCGTTAGAGGTGATTTTTTGGCTGAGTGGTATAAAATACCATATGGCCATACTGAGCCCTTAGCAGTCCGTTTGTTTCCCACCTGGAGAGACTGTTGCTGTACGTCACCCACCCTCTCTCTCACTTCACTCTGACCAGCTGTTAATCATCTCATCTCATCTCATCTCATCTCATCTCATCTCATCTCATCTCATCTCATCTCATTGTCTTGTTGTTTTTCTACTTCTTGGTTTGAGGAAGTTTGAGCCTCAACACATGGAGGAGAATCAGGCTGTGGAGCTGTAGGAGCACAACCTTGTGTGTGTGTGTGCAGATTAAACATGATATCTGGCCTGGGGCTGCTGAGGCAGGCTTGTGCAAATCTTTCTTTACTGCTCTGCTCATGTCTCAGGCCTCTAAACTTTGACCTTTGCCCCCTCACCATGCACAATGACAGGTACTGCAGCTTAGTCAACAACACATGATGTTATTCTACAAATTTAGATTAGATTAAGTTATATTTTCTGAACGTTTTAGATCAAAAACTGAAAATATCAGAAACATCAGGATCAATTGAATGATTAATGATTGATTGAATGAATTAAATCTCACCTTTTATTCTCAAATACATTTAATTAAACTAATGACACTGATTATTATTATTATTATTAATTATTAAACTAGACACATGATGAGTGTCCCAATAGTTCCTTTACACTGTTTGTCTTCACCCTTCCAGCCTGGGTCCATGTGTTGTGATTTTCGACTCCCCCCCCCCCCACTACCTGAGGCAGTGCTCTCAGTCCCTCCCTCTTCTCCCCCTCTCCTTCCTGTTGGCAGGTCTCTACCTGTCCAGGTGAGCTGACAGCCCCGTCACTGTTCACTCTGATCTCACTTTAACACCAAAGACAAAAATTTCACCTATGGTCCTGTGACAATTAAAAAAATCTCTTGATTGTAGATGATTGATTGACTTCCTTAGTGAACAGTTTATTGATCAGTGGAAATTTAAAACACTGAACCGTGAGTCTCTACAAAATGTTGGAAAATATGCTAATTGATTAATTATGGAAGAACACAATGTGTAGGATACGTCTTGTTAAGTTAAAGATGCTCTAATGTCTGTTTCCATTACCATAACAATGTGATTCTTTATTAGTGGAGATGTTGGTGATGGTGTTGGTGAGTTTTCAATCCACATTTTCATGTTTTTAAAGAAACAACATAGATGATAAATGTAACTTAACAGATTATGCACATACAATAGGTATATGTGATATAATAAATGAGAGTAAAACCATGATGTTAGAGCAGTTGAAAATGAAACTGGACTTTAACGAATCTTCCATCACACCTCTGTGATCCTTTGTTCAAACCCTCTTTCTGTATGTTCATTGATTCCATTAAGTTATTATATTTCATCACCAGAGGCTGAATCACTCACATGTGCCAGTGAAACCTGACGACCGCCTGTTTGAATCCCAGCCCCAGCAGTGATTGGCATCTGGCCTGAAAACAGTGAAACAAGATCTGTTTTCTTTCATCGTTCATGCTGCTGGAAACAGATTCAGAACTGAGGTGTTTTCCCAGATCCAATTTCCCGTTCTTTTGTTTCAGAGACAGATGTAAATGTGATGTTAAGTTTAGTTGAGTTGAGTGTTTAATGATTGACAGGTGGCCTAAATAAACCTGTAAATGGATCCTCACTCCACCTGAACAGACGCTGTGACAGGTCTGTGAATGCATCACACCCTTTTCATCTGGTCAGACTGATTTTCGCCCGTCACCCTCTGCTGAGGAGCCACTAGGGTGTGAGGGTGTGGGTGCGTTAGGGTGTTAATGTGTTAGGATATTAGGGTGTTAGTGTTTTCGTATGTTGAACATTTAGTGTGTTAGTGTGTTAGGATGGTAGGGTGTTAGGGTGTGAGCATATTAGCATGTTTGCCTGTTAAGGTGTTAGTGTGTTAGGGTGTTGATGGTGATGATGATGACAATGACAATGACAATGACGACAACGACAACGACAACGACAACGACAACGACAACGACGACAATGACAACGATAATGATGATGATCCTTCACTGTCTCCCAGATCTTCTTGTCCTGAACTTTACAGAGGAAACCAACAGTGCAGCTTTGTAACACCGAGCTGAGAGTGAACATTTTTAAGCCTCAGCTGAAAACTGTTTATTGAACTTGAATTAATTCCTCTTATGTTTCATTTCTCGTACCTGTTACTCTCTTTCTTCTCATTTACATATTTCATCATCTCCTGTCTCTGCCATCCTTCAGTCTGCTCTTATTTCATCGTCCGTAGCGCTTCAGTGAATCACTCTGTCAGTGTCGCTGTGAACAGCTAAATGTTTTAGCAGGAACCCTCTGAACACATATTTCAATAGACCCCGCCCACATGATCAATCACCTTCACACAGGTTTATGGTGCTGTCTCAGTGTATGTAGCCTGAGCTGCTGTGGTGCAAGACACACTTCTACATGTGTGTACAGGCACTGATCTGCCCCACATAAACAACAGAAGCTCATAAACATGGGATATATACTGCACAACTGTGCGTGCACGCACACACATACACGCACACACACGTCACAGCATGTTCAGTTCCACAGAGCAGCAGCTTCTTCTGCTCGTCTGGAATGTAATGAAATGAATTCAGTGACCAGTAAAGATTCTTTATGATTAATATATGTCAGTTTGTGTTGTTGTTAATTATTCACTGCTGCCTCCTCGACAGCTTCACTCTCTAGCTTCTTCACCTGCTTCTCCCTGTAGAGATGATCCATGAGGCTGCTTGGCAGGATAGCCTCAGGTTATAAAGCTGAGGAGCAGAGAGAGGGGAGAGGGGGAGGAGGAAAGACTGAGAATAATAGTTTAGTTTCAGAGAGGTGTGGATGTTGTGATGAGAAGTTTGGGTGTTGTTGGTGAATCAGTGATGTGGTTTCTCTCTAATCCATACCTTCACTCGTCCTCATCCATTATGTTGTGTGATGAACAATTTATAAAAGGTTTTAATTTATTCAAGCCACAGGTGAGAGGCAGTGTGGGTTGAGCTTTGTGGGCAAACAACATGATGCCTCTCGCTGGTCATTCCAAACCACAGTTATTATTAGAAACAGATTGACTAACTGACTGTAACTGACTGAGTCACATTTCTGACTGCAATGAAGAAGATGAGCACTTCCTCTACATTATGGCTCTATATGTTGCTGTGGCTTAAGGAAGAATAGGAAAAACTTGACAAATAGACAAAGAGAGAGAGAGGGAAAAAGACTGAGAAAGAGAGCGAGACAGAGAGAGAGAGAGAGAGAGAGAGAGAAATTGTCGCTAACAAGGCTTCATACTAACGACTGTGACCAACTCTTCACATCAGACACTGGGAGTCAGACTTACAGAGTTGTCTCTCTGTTAATAAAGACTAAACTGTCTTTGTAGCTGTGGCCTGAGTTCGATTCTGGCCTGTGGCTCAGTGGCTCTTCACCACTGAACCACATGAATCCCTCAGAGAGTGAGACTCTGCTGGAGAAATGAGCCTCGAGCTGAGAGACAGAAATATATTCATCACACAGGGGGAAAAACAAGCCGACATGAATCTTGATGTAAAGTGCTTCCTGACATTCGTTTACACTGGAGGGCCTGTCCACTCCGTCCCCATTAGTCCCACAGTGTGTGTCTGTGTGTGTGTGTGTAATAGCGAGAGCTGAGTGCTGACTCTGCTGGAAGAGCATGACCTATATTTAACTCTGCATTTTACCAGCTCAACTTGCCTGTGTGTGTGTGTATGTGGTTACAGGTCAGTCTGATCCAAGTGCTGGTTGTTATACCAGCTAAACTAGCTAGATGTCAGTAGCAATGGATAAATGCTAAAGTTAGCTAGTTTCTTTAGCTTTAATACAGTTGAGCTAACTGGGATTAGTGAGGTAACAACTAATTTCATTCCCAGTGTCAGTCGTTTTGACACCACTGTAAGATGTTGTATCTGATTTGATGTTATCAGTGGAGCTCAGTCAGTGGAGGATCCGTTGTTGTGGAGCTTTGGTTATTGATTTTGATGTCTGTGATTTTGATGCTTCATGAGCCAGTGTAGTGGATCTAAATCATCCAGACTGCTGATGCTGTTGGACTGTAACACCTCAGTTCACTGAAGCATGTGCTTCACTGGGATAACTTTCACCTGGAGTCATGTGACCTGTGTGGTTGTGAGGATGGAGGGTTTGTTGGAAGAAAAGGCTCATTTAACTTGAATGTCTGTTTCCTGTAGAGGTTGCATTCATACTCACACAGGCATCCAGTCATTCATCCATTCATCCCTCCAATCATTCATTCAAACTTCAAACTTGGGGTTTCTCAAATTTTGTCAGAAATCCCCCTCTTTGGTCAGTGAGTCTCATGCTGTAACAAGAACAAAATGATTCTGTGAGTCAAGCTATAAATCACTGAATCCTCCACCTTCTTTAACTTGTTAGACTTTATTGTCTAATATGAAGTGGAGCTGCTGCAGCAACTTCAGCTTCTAAACATCGTCACACAAGAAATGAAACAACTCCAACAAAGAAAAACAGATCAAACTCTGAGAATAAAGAAGCTGATTAGTTATTTTACTGTGAGCAGCTGCAGCTCCACAGATACTCAGCTGACTTATTGTAAGTCGTCTGTGGTTCACTGCTATGCCACACAAACACACACACACACACACACACACACACACACAGAGGAAACTGTGCTGTTTGTTTGTGGAGGAGTAGGTGGAGCAGAACGATGCTGAATAACGAACCAGAAAAGAGAGAGTGGAAAATGGAGAGTGATAAAGGAAAGAGAGGAGGTGTGAATGTTAGAGGTGAGAGCAGGAACTCAGGGTCAGACCTCCACCTGGTGGGGGTGGTGGTTGGAAGGATGGACCACACAGACGACAATAGATTCTGACAAGACACATACTTGAAATAGCTTCCACTGTGAAGAATGGATGAGCTGAGCAGACCCTTGATCTGGGGGATTGTGACATTTTCATCATTCAGAGACTGTGCAGATACATTCGAGGGGGGGGATTCAATTCTCTCCAACACAAACGCAAATCCCGTAAAAACTGAAATAGTCAAATTTTAAGAATGAAAGTCATCACTAAAACCACCACCACCAACAGTCTTTACTGCCCTAAAAGTTCCGATAATAATACACATGAACACCATTTCCTTTTAACGCCACTGTTTCTATTGATGCTCTGTTTTATTGACCTTTGTCCCACTCAAATAGTTGAAGCTGTTGGTGGATATAATCAGATGCAGGTTGTTGAGGGGCTGTTGATGTGTTGATCAGTGTAAAACTCAGTAAAATGTGTGTCCAAGACCAGTTAAAAACATAAACATAATTGATAATGAAATAATCATTCATCAATTAGTAAATGGGTCTCTGCTCAGAGCTTCAGGAGGTTCAGTGAGTCATTGCTGTTCATTGATGTCACATGGTCAAACAGAGAGAACAGACTGAAAGGAAAGTTTGAGACACGGAACAAAGAGAGAGGAGCAGAGTTTTAGTCTTTACTGTTAATGGACGGAGCAGGTCCACATCTGCTTTAGCCATGGTGGGGTGGGGTTGGGGGGTTGACTGTTAAAAACACAAGGACGCTGCCACATAGAGAGGAACAGGATGTGGAGGAAGAAAAGTCACATCAGAGCTGCAGCAGGAGTCAGAGTGAACAGGTTCAGCTCCTCAAAACTAAACCAACTGATAATTAACTAATAACTAACCAGTAGAGACAAAAATTGGTCTGATAAATCTCAGCTCTGCTCCACGAGGACACAAGGATGTGGTGAGTCACAATGAAAATAAAGATCTTAGGAAAAAAAAAAAAAACATCTGGAGAACATCACCATGACCTCCAGCCCCACGTGCATCTGTTTTAACACGTAATCTACATGTACAGAGACGGGCAGGGGCAGAGCTTAATGTCAGGGCGGGGCCCTCATCACCTGTGAGTAGGAGAGGAGGCATGATGAAGAGGAGGAGTGATAAAGAGGAGGGGTGATGAAGAGTGTTTCACTGTTGCAGGTCACCTGTTGTTAACTGGAGGCACCAGCTCAGAAAACACAGGAGAAGGGTGTGTGCGTGTGTGTGTGTGTGTGTGTGTGTGTGTGTCTTTGTGTTTGTGTGGCCAGAGCTGCTGACTGAGGGTGAATCCTCCCGAAACCAGTGGAGTGTGTAACAACCTCACACTGCAGCAGATGAGGTCATCACAGGGTCAGCTGTTCTACAGCCAACCAATGACACACACAGTAGCTGCACATCTGTCAGTGTCACACTCTGTTCTAAACAGCAGCACCGTTCACACACAGCTAAGATCTATGTCATTGCTACTCCATCAGCTCAGCATCCAGCAGGCTCAACATCACAGCTATTTACCATGACAACCTGAATGCCACCACGATCCTGTGATGATGTCATAGAGATCAGATCAGATCAGATCAGATCAGATCAACAGTACAAGTGACTCTGTGTAACAGAGAATCAATATTTCAGGGAAAAAAAAGAAAAAGTTCAGACATTAAATCCTGAAACTACTGCAGCTGAATGAGGAGGGGTGAGGGGTGTTAGGGAGGTGTGAGGGGGTGAGGCAGAGGCTGCCGAGAGCAGCAGAAATCATATCATGGGCAATACTGAAAGAGACATAGAGGGTGATGGGAAAAAGAGGGTGGCTAGTGAACAGTTAGTGAATGTCAGTCAAGATTAGTGAAGCTTACTAAACAGTTGGTGAATGTAGGTGAGGATTTGATGAGGATTAGGGGAATTTTAGTAAATACTAGTGAAGGTTCGTGAAGTGAAGGCTAGTGATCAGTTAGTGAAGGTTGGTTAAGAGTGAGGGAATGCTAATGAACAGCTGGGGAAGTTTAGTGAAGAGTAGGTGAATAGGGAGTGAAGATTAATGAAAGTTGGTGAGCAGTCAGTGAAAAATGAGTGAACAGCTAGTTACACGGAGGTGAACAGTGAGTGAACAGCTGGGAGAATCAGGGATCAACCAGCTGACACAGACAGGTAACTAATAGGGAGTAAGGACCAGGACTACATGACTAATGACACTGGTGTGTTGTCCGAGGAGTGCAATTTGGACACAGCCTTGACCTGGACCTGGCTGTCGTCCCGGACCTGACCCTGGACTTGTGACAACAGTGAACATGGTGTCTGTCCTCAGTATCCTGCAGAGTTGAAGGCCCCATTGATCACTGATGTTTCCATAAACTTGTGAGTAAACAGCAGGGACAGTTGATTTCGTGAGTGGGTAACGCCCACCTCATTCCTGACCCGTGACTCTGTCATTTCTCTCTCATGACTTCACCAAACCAACAATGATTCATTTACAGATTCAAAGCTCCTCTGTCTCTGCTCCGGCTGCAGCTCATTTCACGCTGCTTTTATTTTTTAGTTTTCATTCAGCCCAGGTTTTGTGAGTCGTGTTATGGAGGTAAAGGCTGATTTTAATCAAAAAGCACAGTTCCAAATAATCTATCTAATCTATCTATGACATTTTCAACTGAGAGAGAGGGACACCTGCAGAGCACAAAAAGACAGTCGTAGCTCCAGAGATCCAGGAAGTGAAGAACAGCTGGTGGTTCTGAGCAGAAAGCCCTGGTCTCAGTGTCTGAGTCTGAAGGACAGTGACACAGTGAAGTCTTTAAAGCTAACCAAAGTTTGGAATTAGTCAAGCTATATTCAGAAAAGCTAAACTAAACAAAAATAAGATAAGCAAAGCTAATCTAAGCTAACATAAGGTAAGCTAAGGTAAGACAGGTTCTTGCCAGGTATGAATGAAGACAGTGACTTTCTTAGTCTCTCTTTTTGAACCCAGCTCTGATTTGAATGCTGGTAAATGGATGTTGCTGATTGGCCGTGGCTGGTTGTAATCCCCTCTCACTGCTGAACACACCTGGTCAGGTTGGGCAGGTGAACTGCTTCGTAGGTTGCTGGATGGGTTGGCTGGATGATGCCCCCACCTCCCGCCACGATTTTATATTCACTCCTGCTCCAGACTTTCATCTGCTCCTCAACTTCCCCTTTAATCTCTGCATCTGATCCACCTCACCTCTTCCTGTGGGTGAAAAGGTCTGAACCCCAGAATGTAATATAATAAACTGCCCCCCCCAACACACACACACACAATCATCTATCCAACAGTCTCTCCATCTGAACCTTTTTGTTTTTTTGCTCTTTGTCGTTTTTTTTCCTCTGTCTTTGATTCTTTCTCTCGATTACCCAGAATGGTGTTTTTTTTTCTTTGATCTGTTCTTCCTAATCTCTTCACTGGGGAGTCGTAGCTGGAACCATCACTTTATAGTGTGTGTCTGTGTGTGTGTGTGTGTGTGCATCTAAACAAAAGTGAATGCGTATCGTCTTTCTCTCCTCAAATGAGCCTGTTTATTCTCCAAGGGGATCCTCACCTTCATCCTCCTCTTCCTCACCTTCATCCTCTTCCTCACCCTTCCCTCCTCCTCTTCCTCATCCCCCCTCTCTTTATCCCTCTAACCCTCCCACTCATCCTTCACTGGAGGGTTTTACTGCTGCTTCAGGGTTTTTGGACTCGACTTTAATCAGCTCAGACTCTGAAACCGTCCTCTCTTTCGGTCTCTCTCATTCTCTCTCTCATTCTCTCTCTTGTTCTCTCTCTTTCTCTGGCAGTTGTTCTTCCCTCCAGGTCACTGTCTTATCCCCTCTGCACACGTCCTCCATAAACCATCTTCACCCCCCCACTTCCCCCGGCTCCTACATTCATCCCTCCATCCAGCTGCTGCTCCCTTTGTTTTTCAGGATTGTGTGAATCCCTCTCTTCATTATCTCTTAACTTTCCAGATTTTTCTTCCTCACTGTCTTTGTTCTTTTTTTAAATGTCCAATTGTTCACTTATCTTTATCCTTATGACTCCGCCTACTGCTTTAGCTTCTGTTACCATTGCTGATCAATGTTTTATCAATGATTAATATGATTCATCAGTTTCAAAAAATAGTTACAAATGCACCAGTTCATGTAATTAACATCCTGAGATATACTGTGTTATTATGTCAAATAAAAGTTAAAGAGTTAATCGTCACCTGTGAATAAACAATTAAGAAATGATTATAAATCACATGTTGTATAATACATAATTATCATCATCATAATTTGCCATTAAATCACTGGTGTTCAAAGAGCAGAGCAACATCTATATTCTGTACATGTATATATATATATATATATATATATATATATATACACACACACACACACACACACACACACACCACTGTGGTTGAGTTGTATACAAAGAATAAGTGGGAGAGAGATGCGAAGGAACTGTGAAAAATGGAAGAGGGAATAAGGGGGAGAGAGGAAATGAAGGTGACGGTGAGGAACAGAGGAAACAGATACGAGCCAAGGACAGAGAAGAAGAGAAGGACGAGAATAAAAATGGAGACAGATGAGAATTAGAGAAAGCTATGTGTGTCACCTTGGTGTGTGTATGTGTCTGTACACAAATATATATTCCTGTCATCAACGAGTATGTAGTGTGTGTGTGTCTCAGTGTTTCAAACTGCAGTTGTTTGTCGTCCATTTCTAACGGCAGTGCATTATAACCATGAGTATCTATTTCCCTGTGTGTGTGTGAGTGTGTGGGAGACAGTGTGGCTGAGCTCTCAAGGTTTGTAGGTGTGTGGTTGTTGTGTCGGGCCACTTATCAGTGTTTAAGTGTCCTTGAGTAACACTGAAGCACAGCACACACACACGCGGGCGTTATGAGCTGAAGCAGAAACAAAGAGATGAAGTTTATGAGGATTTATAGCAAACACACACAGTTGAAGATGAAGAAGGATAGAAAACACACACACACACACACACAAACTGTTTCCCACGGTAGAGAGCAAGCGTATTTGGTCTGTGAGCGTTAGGCTTATCTGTTCTGTCATAACAGCTCTGTGTGCGCGTGCGCTTGTCTAATCTGACCCCACCCTTCCCACACACACTCATACACACACACAATAACATTCACATCCATAATGTTGTGCTAACTGGCCTAGCACAGTGAACACCTGCACAACTGGCTCATAAAGGTCAAAGGTCATAGTTGTATAAAATAATTCAGTGTCATTACAATGAAGATTTTCAACAATGATTCATCAAATAAAGCTGTCACCACTATGCTCATGCTAATGTTCGACTGGTCCTCAGTCCTCTGGTTTGGACCTGGGCCTGGTTGAACCCCGTGTGCTAGAAGAAAGACCCAGAACTCTGGACCTCATAACAGAGAACAGTTTGTCCTCCAGAGAGAGAGAAGAGAGAGAGAGAGAGAAAGCTGTGGGCTCAAATGTCAGAAAGTCAAGGATTTCCCAGTCACACACACACAATGTCTTTTCTTGGTCAGATAAGAAAAACGAGGCCTTTAAAATTCTAGAAAATTAGTGATTGCATTTGAAAGTAAAAATTCAGAATTCATGGAGGTGACAGACAAAGGACGTGGTTTATAGGAGAGAACACATCAGTCAGCAGCTGTCAGTCAACCTCCAGGTCCTGGTATTGATCCAGGATCTGGTATCTGGAGGATGGATCTCAGTCTTTAGTCACTTGGCAACAGTTTTATGAAGAGAATAGTTTAAATGGTTCAGACATCATCAGGATGTTGGGTAGTTAAGTGGTCAGAGCACATCCCATATGGGCATAGTCTGCCTCAAAGCAGTTGATTGCTGGTTTGAATCCTGACGGAGATGATCTTTAACCTGTCTCTCTTCACTGTCCTATCCAATACAGGTGAAAAATGCCCAAAATAATTGCTTTAAGAAAAGATCATCAGGTTTTGTTTCTTCTTCCTCTGTATTGACCTTGATTCATACCTTGTTTAGCTTCCTCCTCAGTCGTTCTGTTTCCTGTGTACCTGAACGTCTCACTGAAGGACTATATTGTTGCCATTTTGACTGATCCTCTGTGGCATCTGGTGGGTGTAATAGTTCTGTTGGAGGTGGTATGTGTGTTCATTAATGTGTGTGTTTGTGAGCCTCTGCTACTTCTGTGCAGCCATCTTGGATGCATAGCTGTATTTGCATTGTTCTTGATGAGCGAGCAGGTTCAGGTCACTCAGGTGATCTCAACTGTTCATCCAGTCAAATATAAAAATATATAAAACAAGAGAGTCATTTTGATGCACTGGGCTCTTTGATATAAATCTGTGTGTGTGTGTGTGTGTGTGTGTGTGCGCGTGTCCAGCAGGAAGCTATAGAGAGTTTTAAAGAGCAGAATCTCTCAGCTCGTCTCATCCTCACGGTTTAAATCATTAATGAAGCGTTGAACCTCCTGCTCAGTCCTGTGTGTGTGGGTGTATGTGTCTGCAGCTGTGAGATTGTGTTGTATTATAAACCTGTTAACGTGTCTGCATGTGTGAGTATAAAGTGCTACTATAAATGCACCATGAAGGTGTGTTTTTGTATTTGAAGTGTGTGTGTGTGTGTGTGTGTGTGTGTGTGTGTGTGTGTGTATCAGTGTGTGTTTGTATTTGGTGTGTGATACACTGGGATCTTTGAAGTGTAAAGTAAGAGGCCTTTTTAAGTTTAGGATGTGAAATATTAATATGAGGAGAAACGAGCTGAGAGACAGAGAGGAGGACAGAGAGGACATAGGACAGAGAGAGAGAGAGAGAGAGGAAGACAGAGAGAAGGACTGCAAGATGGACAAAGCAGAGGAGGACAGTTTTCCTTTTTTTTTGTTTGTTTTTTAATGTTTCTGTATCTGCGCAGATTATTCTCAGGAAAACGCTGACAAGCCAAGAATCCTTTGTTTAAGTCAGACAAAGATAATAAGTTTGATCTTGTCAGTCACATGGAGCAAAGTTCCAGTCATAGAAAGAGTTATTATTATTGTTTTTTTTTTGGGACCTCTGTCACTGTTTCACCGCTGTGATGTGGAAAATGCATCACGAAGTCCTGTCAATCAAAATCAATGAGTGAACTTGGCTGGTGTGTGTGTGTGTGTGTGTGCATCTGTGTCAAAGGGTAAACTGAACAGTTTAACATATAGGACAAAGGACAGAAGAGGCTGAGACCTTTATAGAGAGCTGTGTTTACAAGTGTGTGTGTGTGTGTATGTATGTGTGTGTGTGTGTGTGCGTGCACGTTTATATATGTGTGTGAGGCCAGACATCAGTATTGACAAAAGCCTGTTGAGACCTGGGAGGAGACCGACTTCGTTAAAAGAGGCCTTGAACAAACAGAGAATAGAGACGGAGGGAGAGAGGGGGGGGGGGAGAAGGGGGGTGTCTGCTGGGTTTAAGAGAAAGGGAAAAAATGGAGGGAAAATGTGCAAATAAAAGAAATATGGATGTTTGGAGTCAGGTAGAAGGAGAGAGAGAAAAAGACATGAGGAGTAGGTAAAGATGGAGAGAAAGAGGTATAATGGAGGAGATAAGTAAACAAAGACTAATTGGAGGCAAGGAGAACGAGGGATTAGAGAGGGAGGGAGGAGGACGGGGAGGAGGGAAGGAGGGGGAGGAGGAAGAAGCATGAAGGGGGTAAATTGAGTCAGAAACAAAATGATTAAAGATGAAGGGATGAATGGAGGAGAGCGGGAGGGAGGGAGAGAGAGGAAGGGTGGGGTGAAGAGAGAGTGATGGAGGGATGATGGAGGGAGGAGTGCAGAAGTAAAGGTGAAGTGTGATAGGAAGCACAGGGTCAAGAGTGTGCATGTGAGTGTGTGTGAGAGTGTGAGTGTACGTGTGTGTATGTGTATGTGTGAGTGTGTGCGTGTGTGTGTGTGCATGCAAGAGAGAGAGAGAGAGAGTGTGTGTATGCGCAGTAGTAGGTGTAGCAAATCAATACCAGATAAATAAATGATAAGCCACAAAATTTCAAAAGGCAGCAACAAAAACAAATGATTCAGGAGGGAGGGGGCAGGCAGGGGTGGGAGGAGGGGGTGGGGGCACTGCAGCATGCATGTGTGTTGGGGTGGGGATCGTCTATGTGTGTGTGTATGTGTGTGTGTGTGTGTGTGAATAACTTCTACCTGTGACATATTAATGTTCTTATGTTTGTGACATCACAGGAGTGGGGGTGCTGGGGGGGGGTCCTCTTTGTTGCTTATTTTGTGATGTTTTGAAGTGTTTGGTTCCTTCACGATGTTCACTGATTCACTGAACCGACTGATCAGGTCTCTGAACCAATCAGTCACATGAATATGAAGCAGTGTATGTATGTCCACAGGAAGCAGCTGGATCAGACTGGGCTTGAAACCTGGCTCTGTGTGACAGCCCGAACACATTCACACCAGTTCCAGTGTCCAGGTGAACCCTACTCTCTCAATCTGACAGCTAAAACTGGCTCCACCTCCACAATCCTGCACAGGTAAGTTGTGTAAACATTGTATCCATTTTACTGATGTTTGTGAAATCCAGTCAATTCATTTTCATCAGACTGCGGAGAGGAAGTGACCAACAGCTGCTGCGATGTATT